>VZTJ01000770.1:184709-222082 GCA_013397795.1 Orthonyx spaldingii
GGAGCGGGCGCAGGTGAGAGCCGGGGGCGGCAGCGGCTCCTCGCGGGCTCCCGGCGCCGCCGGGGAAAAGTTTGTGGCGGCGGCGGCGCCGGGCAGGGCAGGGCAGGGCAGGGCGGTGGAGGGTCGGGGCTGAGCCAGCGGCGGAGCGCGGGGAGGCGGCTGGGGAGAGAGCGAGTGTGAGTGAGTGTAAGAGTGTGAACTGTGAGGCTCTGTGTGAGTGTCCCGTGTGACACTGTGTGTGCGCTTGTGCCTGTAAGTGTCCTCTGCGTGTGTGTGTGACTGTGCGTGTAAGCGTGTGTGGCTCTCAGTGTCCTGTGTGTGTGACTGTAAGTGTCGTGTGTGGCTCTGTGTAAGTGTCCTGCGTGTGACTCTGTGTGTGTGCCTGTGAGTGTGTGTAAAGTGCCCTCTGTGTGTGTGACCGTGTGTGTAAATGTATACAGGTGTCGTGTATCCGCTGTGTGTGACTCCGTGTGAGTGTCCTGTGTGTGGGACTGTGTGAGTGTCGCGTGTGACTCCGTGTGTGTGACTGTGACTGTGTGTGTGACTGTGTGAGTGTCGTGTGTCTGTGTGTGGTGTATCCTCTGTGTGACAGTGTGACACTGTGCGTGACTGGAAGTGTCCTGTGTGTGACTGTGTCATGTGTCCTGTGTGCCAGTGTGTGTGCGTGACACCGTGTCGTGTGTGACCGTGCATGTCACACGTCCCCTGTGTGTGTTTTATGCCCTTTGTGTGTGTGTGCGACTCTGAGTGTGTCCGCTCTGTGTGTGACTGTGTTTTGCCCTCAGTGTGTTGGTGTCGCTGCTCTGTGTGCCCGGAGCCATGCGGTGTGTGCGGGTGTAAATGTCACCGTGTCACGCGTGGCTCCGTGTCCCCATTCCCTGGGAGATGCCCTGCGTGGCTGTGCACGCCCCGAGTGCCGGTGCCGCGAGGGGCTGGGGACGATGGGCAGCGGCTGCCAGGGCTGTCACCGTGCCGGTGTCGCCGGCGCGCCCGGCGCTGTCCTGCGGCCGGGGCAGAGGGGCCGGGCTGGCTCCTCTTCCTTACGGGACGCTGCGGGGAGTTGGGGGCTGTTTTGAACAGCATTCCAGCGGCTGTGCCTGGCATTCGTTTTCCAGGAGGGCTTTCCCAGCTGGTGCTCGCCGAGGGGTCGCTGACCTCTTCGCTCCTCGCTGGCTGCCCCGGGGGGATGCTTTGGAAGCGGGGGATGCAGTGCAGGGCTTAGTTTTCCAGCTGTTGCTCGCGGGACAGCGTTGGGTGGGAGAGGTGGAGTTGTGCCGGTGTGTGATGTGCTGCAGCCTCGGGCTCCCAGGAATACCCATTTTTTGGGATCCCTGGCTGTTCAGGAGTAGCTCAGTGTGGCTGAGACTCAGCATAACTTTGGTGCCGGGGGGACAGTGGTGCCCGTGACGTTGTTCTGTGCCTCTGCCCGAGTTAAACCACGTTGCATCGGGGCCCCAAAACCCAGAGGAGCTGTGGGATGTGGGATCAGGCGGATGCAAATTCCTAGCGCAGCATCCCCACTCTGGAATGCCCATCACTGCCTTTCCTCCTCCGCGAGCCTGTCCTTCCTGGCTAATGCTCCCTGAGATTTGCAATAATTAAGTTTTGGCTGTTAATTAATATGTGTATTACAAGTTAATAATTCCGTTGTGCTGAAGGGAGCAGCAACTCGGGTAACAGCGGGAGTGGGGGGTGTGTTGTGGTGACAGCTGTGTCTGGATGCCGACACATCCCGCTCCGCTCTGGAATAAGGATTCATCCGTGATTTCCTTGTGCCTAACTGCAGCAGCGGGAGGCTTACATTTAACTTAAAGCAAAAAATTCCTTGATGATGAGAGCAAAGTCCTCCTGGGATGGCTTGTGGCTCTGACAGGGGTTACAGGTGGGTTTGGCCGGCGGGTTAATGCTTGGACTTGATGGCTCCAGAGAGCTTTTCCAACCTAAATAATTCTGGGATCCTCGGAGCGGTCGTGGCTGCTCGTGACTCTTGCTCCCGCGCAGCAGTGTGGGTACCAGACCCTGCACAGGGGACAGCATCACTGGTGGCAGCTCTTCCCTCCTTTTCTGCTTTTTCCTTCTTTCCTCCTTTTCTCTGGAGCAGCTTGCCCTGACAAGCTGGGGCTGCCCCATCCCTGGAAATGTTGGATGGGGCTTGGAGCAGCCTGGGATAGTGGAAGGCGTCCATGCCCGTGAGGTGAACTTTAAGGTCCCTTCCAACCCAAACCATCCATGATGATTCCCTCGCCTTTCCAGGGTCTCCATGTTCTTCCCACAGTGAGCTTTATCCCCCTGGTCACTCACAGCAAGAGAATTCCCACTTTTCTCATGACCCCCACATCCCACAGACCCGCAGCCTCCGCTGAGCGCATCCCCTCCTGGCTGGGGAATTTTTCAGGCAGAGATGCCAGCTTTCCATGGACATAAATTTCCAAAATAACCCCGTTTGGGCCGTGGAAGGGAATGTGCTTTTCAAAAATAGCAGCTTCGTTACTTTTAATCAGCTGAAGCCGGAGCAGCGCGGAGTGATTGCAGCCGCCGCTCGCCTCGGCACTCGACATCCTAATTATGTTTGCCTTTTAATGAGAGGAAAACTATTTGACAAGCTAAAATATTTATTTTAGCCTGGTGGGGTTGCTCACAAGAGCTTGTATGGATGGTAAGGAGGTGGTTTAGACACTGCGTGGGGTTTTTTTTGATGGGAAAAATGTTTAAATATGGCAAGAGGCTTTTTTATGGCCGGGGCTGTCTGTGTGGAGGCAACTGGCAGCCGGAGAGGTCAGGACGTGCAGGGGAATTTGCATCCTCCTCAGCCTTCTTATTTTCAAGTGGTCTGAGAGTTGCGTCGCCTCCTGGCTCCGTGGGTGGATTTCTGCCGGCAGCTGGCACAGGAGCGAATGCAAATCAGCTCACCTCGGAGCCTCTCGGCCTTGGCTTTGGCACCTGCCTTGTCTTTCCTGCCCAAAATGCGTTCTGAAAGCACCTGAGCTTTGCCGGCTGCCCCGGAGGCTCTCCAGGAGATGGTGAAGAGCTGGGATGGGTTTTTATAGAATCATGGAATATCCTGATTTGGAGGGAACACACCAGGATAATGGATCCAACCCCTGGCCCTGCACAGACACCCCAACAACCCCACCCTGTGCATCCCTGACAGCGTTGTTCAAATGCTCCTTGGGCTCTGTCAGCCTTGGGGCCGTGCCCATTCCCTGGGGAGCCTGGGCAGTGCCCAGCAACTTCTGGGGGAAAAACCTTTCCCTAAAATCCAACCTAAACATTCCAAACACAGCTCCAGTCCTTCCCTGGGTCCTGACCCTGGCCACAGTAGAGATGGGAGCTGCCCTTCTGCTGGGAATGGCAACACCCAGGAAAGTTTTGTAGCCAAGTGTTGACTTCCCCAGTGACCAGGGATGAGTCAGCTTTGAAACAAGGGGATCAACCCACTGGAAAATGTATTTCTGCTTATTAACTGGGATATCTTAAATGCAGCCCCTCTGCTCTGGAGCCAGGCTGAGAAGAGAAGGCTTCAAGGGAGACCTCAGAGCCCCTTCCAGGGCCTGAAGGGTCTCCAAGAGAGCTGGAGAGGGACTTGGGACAAGAGCATGGAGTGAGAGGACAAAGGGGAATGGCTTTAAACTGCCAGAGAGCAGGGACAGATGGGATATTGGGCAGGAATCCCTCCCTGTGAGTTGCTGGCACAGGTTGCCCAGAGAAGCTGTGGCTAGTCCTGGATCCCTGGCAGTGTCCAAGGCCAGGTTGGACACTGGGGCTTGGAGCAGCCTGGGATAGTGGGAGGTGTCCCTGCCCATGGCAGGGGGTGGGACAAGATGAGCTTTAAGGTCCCTTCCAACCCAAACCATTCTGGGGTTCTCTAACGGCTGCAGCGAGGTGTCCATGCAGATCAAGGTGCGGGTGCTGCTGGGGTTCCCTGCTCCCCGGACATCCTGCCGGGATGGGGAACGCATCCCCACTGTCAGCACCAACTCAGGATCCATCCAAGCTGCTCCCCAGAATCTGCAGGGTGAGATTTGAAAGCACAGAACGTGTCCCCCGTGGCTTCCCGCGGGAGCTGAGCCGGGGATGCTCCCCTCGGCTCCCTCCTGGCAAACAATCCCCACATTAACCCTGCCCAGGGGACAGGGCTGCCATTGTCTGGGGACGTCAGGAGCGCCGTGCCAGCCTTGGCTGGGGCAGGGGGCACGTGGTTCTGCCAGCGCTGGCACAGGGAAAATCCTGCTGGGAAGCAGGAGAAACCCTGGGCTGCTGCTGGTGGAGGTGATGGGGCTGAGTCCTGGCCCGAAAGGAGCTGAGCCCACCAATCTGTGGGGACACCGGGGCAGCTCTGCTGGTAGTTATGGGGTTACATGCAGGGTTTTTTTAATTCAGAAGGACTTGCAGCCCTCGCTGGCTTTGTGGCCATAAATAATGTTTGGGATTTTAGGAAGGGAAAAGGAGAATGCTCTTGCAGGACCTACAGCTTTGGCTGACAGGAGCAGGGCACGTGCATGTCCTGACAAGTCCCTTTGCTTCCCAAACATTTGCTCCCAGCTGCTCAGACCTGGTTTTTAGTGCCCAAGTGATGTCCCAGTTCCATTAACACCACAGCCATCCGTGCTGAAGGATGATTTTTGAGGATACTTGTGGCATCTTCCCCTCCCCTTGCAGCCTGGGGGCCTTAATTTCTCCCGGTGGTCCTTGAAGTGATTTCTGTGTATTTCTGTTCCCGTGGGCTCCTAAAGAAAAGTGTGGGAGTGTGGATTGGGATGTGTGTGGATGGCTCACAGCGCCAGGGAATGCAGGAGCACACGAAATCCCTCTGCTGCCTTGGGGGGGGCTGCGGCTCCAGGTGTTTCCCAGGGTAAAGTCAGTTTTTCATGGATCAAAGAGCAGATCGTAAAACTTCCAACTCTTTCATCCTGTCCCTGGATTCGCTTTTTTCCCCTCTGCTGGGAAAGCTGGCATTTTGGGTGGGTCACACATTTTTGGGAGGACTTACTTGGTGTGCCACAGGCAGCATTTACTGGCTTTAATCCCATTTTTTTTGGTGGCCGAGCTGCTGCCCCTCCACTGGGAACCCCTTGAGCAGTGCCCCCCAATCCCACACGATATTTCTATTTTTAACCTGCTGATTCCACGTGGATTTGAGCAAGGGGTTATTTTCGGTGCCGGGAGGCACCCATTCCCATTCCCAGCTGGCATATCAATGGGAGAGCAATGCTCTCATTCCCCAGCTCCTGGGGCTAAAGAAGTGTTGCTGCTTTTTCCTGCCTGAGTGGGCGTTCCCGCTCCGCCCTGGAGAGAGGTTGTGTCAAATCCAGCTGTGGGAAGATGGCACATCCCAAATCCTCTTCACAGCGTCATCACAGAATCCCAGATTGGCTTGAGTTGGAGGGACCTTAAAGGCCATCCCATTCCACCCCTGCCATGGGCAGGGACACCTTCCACTGTCCCAGGCTGCTCCAAGCCCCAATGTCCAACCTAGCCTTGGACACTGCCAGGGATCCAGGGGCAGCCACAGCTTCTCTGGGCACCCTGTGCCAGGGCCTGCCCACCCTCACAGGGAACAATTCCTTCCCAATAACCAACTTCTTTCAGTTTGGGAGAATGACCTCAAACCTCTGTGTATTAAAATACAAAGGTGGAAGTTGGCCCGACCACTTGTTTTTAATCACTCCTGTGTTTCTTCCAAGTGAAATGGCTTCAAAATGAAAGAGGGTTGGTTTAGATGGGATCTTGGGAAGGAATTGTTTCCTGTGAGGGTGGGGAGGCCCTGGCACAGGGTGCCCAGAGAAGCTGTGGCTGCCCCTGGATCCCTGGCAGTGCCCAAGGCCAGACTGGACACTGGGGCTTGGAGCAGCCTGGGACAGTGGAAGGTGTCCCTGCCCATTACAGGGGGATGGAACTGGATGTTCTTTGAGGTCCCTTCCAACCCAAACCATGTTGGGATTGGGTGATTTTTCATCATCTGGGTGCTTTTGTGTAGATTGGAGGGATGGTGATGCACATCTGGTCCTGTTAAATGATGGGGAAAGCTTTAACAGTAATAACAGCAACAACATTAACATAATAATAATAATATTAATAATAACAATATTGTGAAAGCCTTTCCTTTTCACTGTTCTATGCATTCTCTGGAGTTGCTTCCTCTCCTGCCCCACGGGAGGGTGGCCTTGGGGACCATTCCATCATTTCCAAGAGGGAAATCACTGCCACGGAGCCAAACCAGATGTTTTCTAGCTGGCTCCAGAAAATTTTGACCCAGCAAAGACTCCTGGCTGTGGTGTGGGATTGTGACGCTGCCTTGCTCATCCCATGCTGCACAAGTTCTGTGCTTCCCTCTCTTTGGGGATAAATCCAGCTGCCACCCTTCTCCTGCCATGCCTGGCCACTCTGCCTGGATAAAGTCACCCCTGTAAAGTGTTTCAGGTCGTGTTTGGGGGGAAGGGTTGGCGTGGTGTGTGGCCTTGTTTGAACAAGGCTGGCTGTTTCCTTAGGAACAGGGAAAAAAGGCTTTTTGGGAACTGAACAGTGATGTGGTGCCGGCCGGGTCAGTGCAGAGCAGCGAGGCAGGAGGTGTTTTATGGGCACTGCTGCTGCAAGCAATGATCCTAAAGGTCTTTTCCACCCTAATTATGAATCTGGGATAAATCTAAGAGTGGGTTTGGTTTGACTTCTCAGTGTGTCTGGGGCTGGGTGCGGCATCCATCGTTTTGCTTGGCATGGTGGGGAAGATGCTCAAGTTACCCATCTAAAAACACCTCCACAGGTGAAGTGTGGAGAAAGGGAGCCAGAAAAGCAGGAATTGGAATAACGGATGCAGTGGTCACATAGGGAGTTCAGACCAAAGTCTCCCAAGTCTCACACAGCTCTGGGACTGAGAGTGTTTGAGCCCGGGTCGTGTCGATGTGGGAGATGTTAAATCCTCAATTCCTGCCCTGTTCCCTGCTGCTGCTCCGTGCCCTGGGCTCACATCCGTTCCCAGAGCGGCCGGGGGGGCTGCTGGGTCCCTCGCTGCAGAGGCTGCCACGGCTAAAATTAAACAAAGAGAAACTTCCCATTTTTCTGTAGCCGCTCCAGCTTCCGGAAAATGGCAGCGCGCTGGAGGCAGGCAAACAAAACAAGGCGGCCCCGGCCAGAAAAAACCTCCTCACCCCAGAGGCATTTCCTTGCTTTCTTTCCCCCTCTCCAGCCTCCCCCCCCTCCCCATCCTGGCTGCTCCATAGAAAACCTGCCATCAGATTAGGGCTCCCGGGGTGGGGTTGCATGGAAAGCCAGCCTTGGCAATCGCTCTGCTCTCTCCCCCAAATCCCCTCCGTGCTGATTTTGCCAAAAACATCCTCAGTGGGGTTTTTTTGGGTGTGTGTGGATGCGCCTTTGGGGCGGGTTGAGCTCTTGGGATCTGTAAGGAAGCACAGGGAATAGTTCCCAATGGGCCTGGGAGCACCTTGCAATTGATAAGGTTAGAGGTAGGCAAAAAAAAGAGATGCTTGAGTACATCCTGAAAAAAAAGATGAGATCCGTGGGTTCATCCCACAAAAGCAGGAGATGTGTGAGTGTATCCTGCAAAGAAAGGAGGAGGTGGTAGGGGTGCATCCCAGAAAAAGAAGGAGATGTGTGAGTGTATCCTGCAAAGAAAGGAGGAGGTGGTAGGGGTGCATCCCAGAAAAAGAAGGAGATGTGTGAGTGTATCCTGCAAAGAAAGGAGGAGGTGGTAGGGGTGCATCCCAGAAAAAGAAGGAGATGTGTGAGTGTATCCTGCAAAGAAAGGAGGAGGAGATGCGTGAGTGCATCCCAGAAAAAAAAAGCAGGAGGAGTGGATGCGTGGGTAGATCCTGGATAAAAAGAGATGTGCAAGCGCATCCCACAAAAGGAGAAGGAGATGCGTGGGTGCATCCTGGAAAAAAAGAGGTGTGTGAGTGTATCCTGCAAAAAAAAGGATGAGGAGATGGGTGGTGCATCCCTCAAAAGGAGGAGATGTGAGTAAATCCCACAAAAAAGGAGAAGGAGGTGGGAGTGCATCCCAGAAAAAGAAAGAGGAGACGCCCAAGATGCATCCTACAAAAAAAGAGGAGCTGAGGGATGCATCCCACAAAAAGAGAGGAGGAGAAGGGGGCTGCATCCCACAGTTTGTCTTCCCAAGCTCCAGCTCCCCCTTCCCTGTGGATGCTCTTGGCTCCAGGTTTCTTGGAGCAGCCTCCCCACAAGTGGTTCCTCTGCAGGGACGCATCCCATGACTGCTCATATGGGACAAGTGAGTTTTGTTGGGAAAGGGAAGGAAAACCTGGCATCCCCAGCACTGGGGTGGGTTATTTTGGGGGTGTTTAGTTTCTTTTTTCTTACACCACCTTCCCAGGAAGTGTCTCCTTTCCAGCAGCCAACCTTTGTGGGGAGTGAGGCCACAAAACAAGGCTTTGGAAAGGTTTTCCTTGGTTTGCTGGGAATGGGCCATGGACAAAGGATTTGTTGTCCTTGGGAGGTGGCAATTACTTCCTCAGCAAAACAGAGCTGCTGGCCTTGACCAGCTCATCTTTCCAAGGATTATGGGCTTCCCAGAGCTGCCTGGGAAGGATGTTCTGGGATTGGGGCATTGGTGTGGTGGCTCTCCTCCGTGGCCTGGCTCTTCACATCCTGCTCAGCCTGGAAAACAGGTGAAGTTTGGGGGATTTGGGGTTGGTTTTTTCACTGCAAGTTGTTGGAGTCGGCAAACACCGCAGAGAAACAGCTCGGTGCTGTCGCTGCTTCCAAGTAATTTTTCCCGTCTCTCCTGCTGCTCCCAAGCTGTGGCCCCTGCTCCCCAGGGAGAGCTGCCTGAAAGTTAATCGCTGCTGAAAAATGCTTTAATTAACTCAATTAGCCAGACGGTCCATCTGGGCTCCTGCAGAGCCTGATGAGATCCCTGGAATGAGGTCGCAGCTCCACCCCAGTGACGGTGACAGGGAGGACACAGGGACTCATCCAAATCCCCACAGGATGTTCTGTGCTCTCCAGAGCATCCCTGCTCCTGGACCTGCAGTGGGAGATGTTTGACAAGGGCATGGAGTGACAGGACAAGGGGGAATTGCTTTAAACTCCCAAGTTTAGAGGGCAGGATTAGATGGGATATTGGGAAGGAATCATTCCCTATGAGGGTGGGGAGGCCCTTACAGAGAAGCTGTGGCTGCCCCTGGATCCCAGGGAGTGTCCAAGGGGAGGTTGGATGGGGGCTTGGAGCAACCTGGGACAGTGGAAAGTGTCCCTGCCCATGGGAATGAGATGGGCTTTAAGGTGTTTCCAACCCAAGGAATTCCATGATTGTGCACCTTGCGTGGGACATCCCTGAGGCTCCTCGCAGGTGGGACTGGTCAGAGCAGCTGGGGCCTCTCCTGTCCCTGCTCTGCCTATTAACAGGAGCTCTTAAAACATCCACCAAATCCAGGGTGCAGCACACGGCCAGGCATGGAAAGAGTGAGCAGAAAAAAGCCCTGCACGCTGTTTGAGCAGAGGAATGCAGGGCCCTGGAGCAGGGATTTGGGAAGGGTGAGCGTTTAACCCCCTGTCTGCGCTGTGACAGTTCCATCCCGGCTTTAGCTCCGTGTGTTGGGCTCTGTTTTAAAGCCTGGCCTTACAGACATCCCAAGGAAGCTGATTTTCCTGGCTGTGATGGAAACCTCAGCACAGGCAGGTGGAGATGCATCCTTTAGGCAAAAAGGAGGAATGTGTGTCCTGAAGGGTTTGGGTACCACTGAAAAATGGTGCAGGGGAACTGAGGCATGGAGCACCAGTGTTTCTCCGTGGGAGAGTTTGTCCGTGATCTCTGCAGTCGTGGTGCCCATGTCTCCAAAAATGGACTCCAAAATCACTCCAGAAAGGCTTTTGTTGGGAGTGGGAAAATAAATCAGCATGTCCAGATTGCCCTGTGGTCAGGCAGGATAAATGGGATGGGAATATTTGCTGTTGGGCCTGATTTTTAAGGGATTGTGACCACAGAGTGGTGATGCTGCATCAGATGCTCCCCTTCCTTGGAGAGGGAAGAGGAGGTGTTTTACTTTGGGAAAGGGCAGGTGATTCCTGCTTTAAGGCTTCTTTGAGGCAATTGAGCTTGTGAAAGTGGGACAGAGGGCAATTCCCAGGGGAGGTGGTGCTGCTGGGCACCTTCCTTTGGGAATCTTCCTTTGGGATGAGCTTCCAGTGTCCAGTGCTCCCGCCTGGAGAGGTCCCAGCTCATCCCCAGCTCCAAAGCGATGCAGAGTCCGAGCATCTCCCTGATTTCTTTCTCCTGCTGTGGGTGGGAATCATTTGGATGCGGAGGTCTGAGCCTGTCCATGGAAATCTCACACTCCATAGTGCTGCAAACTCTTCTGCCTCCCTTTTGCCTTTCACCAGAAAATCCTCATCCCCCTTCCTGCACAAAAAAATGTGAGTAATGCTGGAGAGATTTGGGATGAGGCCCAGCAAACGATCGGATATCCGGCTAAGCATGGCTCTGAATTCTGGGCTGAAAGCTCCCAAATGAATAATGCAGCAGGAGGAATGGCAGATTTTGAAGGATTATATTTTTCTGGTGGTTCTCTGCTTTATCTCTCTTTAAATCTTCACTCTGCAAACCTTGGGAATGGCTTTTTTTTTTTCTTTTTTTATCACCTCAGTATATTTGTTTTATGCTCAAGTAATAACACATTTCCCGTTGTCCTGTTAAAAGCAGAGCTGATGGTATTTAAAAATAATACTGGTGCCAGTTGTCTTGTGATGCACATCATGTGGTCTGGCTGTAAATGTTGTTTACTGGGATCATGCATGGAAAAGAAAAAAGCTGAATTCACTGTAAAAGTGGATTGTTGGGAGGCTAAAATGCCAGTGGATGTTGCCCTAAGGAATAATGGGTGGTGGTCACTGTCTCCCTTTTGGTTTTTTTCCCTCCTTCTGGACCCTGCTAAAAAGTTCTCATTTTTTTTCCTGCTGAACGAGTACTTAAGTCATTCTTCTAAATATAAATCTCTCCTGGTGCGTCTGCTGTGCCTGGGATTTCACTTCTTTTATGTGGCACTTCAAGCAAGTTTTAATTAAAAAAAGAAGAAAGGTCCATCTGCATTGGTTTGATATTCAGGGTTTTTATTTTCCTCATCAAGAGCGTGTCTAATTCCAGCCTGACCCTGCAAAGTCCTGCAGGCTGCATGTGGCCATCAGCTGGTTGTGCTGGAGAGCATCCTCAGCTCCTGGAAAGTTCTTGCTGTGTCCTGCTTGGAATCAGGGAATGGTTTGGGTTGGAAGGGACCTTAAAGCTCATCTCATTCCAGGGCAGGGACGCCTCCCACTATCCCAGGCTGCTCCAAGCCCCAATGTCCCACCTGGC
The DNA here is from genome assembly GCA_013397795.1 of Orthonyx spaldingii. Taxonomy (NCBI): domain Eukaryota; kingdom Metazoa; phylum Chordata; class Aves; order Passeriformes; family Orthonychidae; genus Orthonyx; species Orthonyx spaldingii. Next base: position 196,033 of record VZTJ01000770.1, read on the forward strand.
CTTGGACACTGCCAGGGATCCAGGGACAGCCACAGCTTCTCTGGGCACCCTGTGCCAGGGCCTCCCCACCCTCACAGGGAGGAATTCTTCCCAATATCCCATCTCTGCCAGTTTAAAGCAATTCCTCCTTGTCCTGTCCCTCCAGGCCCTTGTAAAACATCTCCCATTCCCTGGAGGTCCAGGTCTTTTCCTCAGAGCTGCTTTCAGTCAGTGCTGCTTCTCCTGGCAGAGCTGGCACCAACATGTGCTGGATGTGACCAACACTGAGATATGGAAAAATTCGACCCTAACAGGGCAAAAAAAAAAAAAAAATCTGGGATGTTGATGTTGCTCTGAAATATCCTGAGAACAGGGAGTTTTGTCTGGGCAGGTCGGTGAAGGGGCCATGGATTTGTCTTCTCTAGGCAAGAGCCTGCTGCTTGCAGCCCCATGTTTTGGGTCTGGGAATTAAAACACATCACTGTGGTTATCAAAGCAGCCTCCAAGCAGAGCTGGTGGTGGGACTGAAGTTGTTTTCCCGCAGAAATCCAGAAATGGAGCAGGTTCTGTGCTGCTCGCGGCCTGCTGACCCAGGGAATCTGTCCCTGGATATGTGGGGCTTTTAAACCTCAGTCAGTCCTTCCTTTCTGAGACGAGGTGTTCTTGTAGAGACAGAGGACAGGCTTTGGACTCTTCTGTATCCCCTGTGGCTCTCAGTGCCTGTGTCTTTTTTCCTCCAATCTGGGCACTTGTGTGTTGGCCCAAAACAACCCCTTATCACAGCTGATAATGCTTCACCCATGATTCAAGTTGCAAAAATCCAAAATTTGGCTCTGTGGTGTTTTACAGATGGGAGTTGAGCAACCTGGTTTATTGGAACGTGTCCCTGCCCATGGGATGGTCTTTAAGGTCCCTTCCAACCCAAAACATTCCAGGATTCTGTGAAATCTCAGTGGGAAGGAATGGAGCACCTGGCTCTGGGCCTGGAACAGGGAGGCTCTGAGGTTCCTCTTGGGCCTGAGAGGCCAGGGCAGGTCTGTCTCCTTCCAGCCTTGCCTGGGGCTGACTTCCTGGAGCCAGCAGAGAGGGTTACTTGCCCTTTGGAAATATTCCTTCTGTGGTGGCTCGGAGTTGTCCCTTTTCAAGGGGATGCTCTTGTGCTCTGTGTGTGATGCACACATTGGGAGGTTGTTTTGTCCTTACAAGTGAAGTGCAGAGAGTTGTGGAAACGACTCCACTTAACCAAGAAAGCTCTGCCTTGAGCAGGGAACAACCTGCTGTGGCTTTAGGATAACTTTCAGGTGTCATTTTAATTTTGCCTGGTGACTAATGCTGCAAAAAATGTGTTTCAGATTCAACTCTGCTTCATCCAGCAAAGAGAGCAATTTTGAGCAAAGATTTTGCCAAATTTGCATAAATTATTATTTTTATGCCAAAGCATTTTGCTAAATAAGGGGCATCTGTCCCCAAAACGGCTAATTTTTTTGCTGAGGGTTATGTGCTGGCCCAGAGAAGCAGCTCTGCCATCACACACAGAGGAGGCTGCAGAGAGAGGACTTTGGCTCTTGCCTCACACCGCGTTAATCCCGACACGGACCTCGTGTGTTCTTAAACTGACGTAAAGCTGCAGTTCAAAGTGCGTGGCTTTGTTTGCAGATAAAGCCTTGCCATAAACATTTGGGGCTTAAAGTGATGAAATTGGTTCCTTATCAGCCATCTGACCCACGGTGATGGGACTGAGCAGCTTTTAACCTGGCGAGACCGAAACAACAAAACCCCGAAGCGGCTTTGAGACCGAGACAACAAAACCCTGAAGCTGTGACAGATGGGGGTGGGTGGTGTTGTTTTGTTGGGTTTTTTTTCCCCTTCGTGGCACTCCTGATGCTGTGGAAAATGCTTGGAGCCACTGCTTGGATGCTATCTGACCTCCCTCATCCCCAGGTTGAGTTAATTTGCAGGTTGCAGAGAGTCTCTGTGCAGTCTGCTGGGCTTTAATTTCGGGGTAATTAATTAAGCAAGCAGGCGTGGCGTTGGCTCTTGTGTTGCATAAACAGTAGCTGGTTTTGGTTTATCTCAGGCACCCTCCTGGCTGGCAGAGGTAGGTGTCTGCACCTGGAAAGCTCATTCCCACCCCTGGAAAAGCTCTGAGCTAAATTAAGGTGAGGATTTGTGCTGGTGAAAACCACCTGAAATGAGCCACATGGTCTTTTGTGTCCATGTAATGAGTGAGGTGTTCAAAGCATGCCCTGGATTGAAGCAGGAACACTTTCTGGGATGGGTCTGCAGCTGTCTGGAATTGCAGGTGAGATCAAACCCAAAGTCCTAATCCAGGCTCTGTTTGGGTTGGTTTAGATCAGATATTAAGAAGGAATCCTTCCCTGTGAGGGTGGGGAGGCCCTGGCACAGGGTGCCCAGAGAAGCTGTGGCTGCCCCTGGATCCCTGGCAGTGTCCAAGGCCAGGTTGGACGGGGTTTGGAGCACCTGAGATAGTGGAAGGTGTCCCTGCCCATGAGATAAATTTGAAGATCCTTTCCAATCCAAACCATTCCATGATTCTCTGATCTGTTCTCACATCCGCTTCCTGCTTGCACCATCACCTGGGAGTTTGCTCTCCAGATACCTGCTCCCAACAAACTTGGCCCTCTTTCTAACGTGGAAATCCCTGGTTTGTGGGATTGGGTCAAACATGGAGCATCCCATGTGACCAAGCCCCGTCTTGCCTTCTTGTGAGAAGACCATCACCTCCAGCAATGGGTTAAGCTGCTTAAACCCAGGTGTCCTGGGCAATCTGGTTTGGGAATGTTTACCAAAGAGGAGCTTAAAAAACCCTGCTGTTTTGAGGGAATTCTCTGCTCTGTGCTGATTCTTATTTTTTTCTACCTAAAGAGAGAGGAAAGGAGGGTTTTGGCTCCCATCAGCATTTTCAGCATAGCTGAAGGTGTTCTGTAATCCAGCAGCAGATCGGTGCTGGACTAATCAGGAAGGTGTGCAAGAAAATTAAACCAAGGGGGTGATTTTGTCCCAGCTTGAATGAGTTCTCAGAATCCAGAGAGGTTTCATTCATCATTTCTTGGTGTCCATGGGCTTGCTCAAGTGGTGAGTTGGGAATAAAACCCCTTGGTTTTCCCAAAAATTGGCCTCCTGACTGGGGATACCTGGAGATAGCTCGGCCTTGGTGGAATACTTGGGCTGGGAGAGCTGCATGGAGTTGTCTGTGATGATCTGCTTGGAGCTGCCTCGTCTCTGGTGGTCTGCAGCTCATCTCTGGAGCTTTTGTCCAGAGCTTTTGCACTTTGCGTTGTCCTCTCTGCACCAGCTGTGGTGGCAGCCTGTCCAGCCAGCAGCATGAGTGACTTTCCTGTGCCTGCCCTTCTCTGGTCACACTGGTGGGACTGGTTTCCCAGGATTGCAGCCGGGAACAAGGAGAACACGTGGCGTTGCAGCAGCTCCTCTCCCTCAGACAAGGGCAGAATCAGTGGAGGGTGATGGGGACAGGGCTCGGAAGTGTTGATGCAGCTAAAACTCTGTCATCATCTCCTCTTGGGGGAAGCTCAGCATTTCAGGGACTTTGGGTTTTGACAGCTCTTGAAGGTCAAATTAGCATCCAAATTATCCAGGGAAGGAGACGCTGCAGGGATTGTGGCTGGAGGGTGGGAAGATAGCGAGTTGCTCCAGGATTTTCTCGATTAGTGCTTTTTGCCTTCAAGCTTCCATGGATCTGGTTGATTTGAGATAGGGAGGAGGGGGTTGAGTGGCTCCCCTTGGGTGATTATGACATGGTTCTTGCAGCACCTGCAGAGGCAGGAAACTGATTCCTCTTCTTTTGACTTCTGTGGTTTCCCTTATTCTGCTCATTGTGGATGTTGGCCCGAGATCTCCTGGGTGGCCATGGTGTGTGTATGCATTTTCCTGGTGATTCTGGCAGGATCAAGACCATTCTTTTCTTTAGAAGTGTCTTATTGTGGCTCTGGAAATCTGGGTTTCATTTCTCCTCCACCACCAATTGCCTGTGTGAGCTTGTGCTGTTGCTTGATCCAGCTCAAATCCAAGTTTCCCTGGTTTGAGAGATGTTTGGTCCATGCTTTTGGCCCTAAAAATCCTTCAGGAATAGTCTTACTTTGGCTGTTGGCTGAACTCTTGGGCTCGTGAAGGACTTTGGAGAGGCCGTGAGGGCTTGGAGGAAGACAGTTCTCTCCTGTCCTGCTGTTCCCTCCAAGGGTTTTAAGCCTTGAGTTTATGGCTTTTATGTTTAACCCCTGGGAGTGCAGCACTGGATGTGACTTTGGGTTTTCAAGGTTTTGTTGGTCTCCATGGGGCTTGGCTGGATCAGACCCCTTGCCCTGCCAGAGGAGCATCCATCCACAGCTCCCTGGTAAAAAGCCAGGACACCTTTGGGAGTGCCCTGCCTGAATCAGGAAGTGTTTTTTCCTCTTGCAAGGACATTGAGCAGACAGCAGGGACAGGGTGGACCAGGACTGCCTTTTCTGATACGAGGACTAGCGGACATCAGATGAGAGCCTGTTCCTGATGGAGATGAGTTTTCCATTGCCTTCCAGCCCATCCTTGCTGTAGGACATTGTGGAGGCAGAAACGTCTGTGGGCTCAGGGAAAGACTGACCAAGCTCTGCCCTGGGCAAGAGGTCCAGGTGAGGCTGCAGAATGGTCCGTGTTGAGGTCTCCTTTGATCTCTCTGCTTCACCAAGAGATGTTTGGGCACCCAGACGCCACCTCTGGGTTTTTAACTGGCTCTGTGGAATGGAGGAATTTGTTCTTGGGGAGCGCCTTGCTCTCCGTGCTGGCATTCCAGCAGCATCCATTGCACCAAGGAACATCCCACTGGGGACATCCCTCTGCCTTGCTTTTTTTGGGGATGCCAGAGGGGGTGGTAGTCTTGAAACCATGGAAGCAAGTCCAGCTTTATTTCCTTCCCTGTGTTAATCGGGGCTGGCGTGTGTGTCATGGTTTGGTTGCCAGGAAGCGTTGCTGCGGAGTGGGAGGACCTGGACTGCTGTCCCAGGAAAACCTTTTGTGTGGCCCTGTAAACCTCACAAGGGTTCCTGCCCTGTGCAGCACCTCCAGCACCTTCCTGCACTTCCAGGATTTTTAAACCTCTGCCACACCAGCACCATTTTCAGGGATTTGAGGTGGGCTTTGAGGTTGCTGTGGGTGCTCGAGGGTGGTGCTGGGCAGCAGCAGGAGGTCCTGCAGGGAAAACTCCCTTTTCCCACCCTCGAGATTAATCTGTATTTGAGTCTCTGAATAGCTGGTGATGGATATCCAGCATGACTCGTGCTCCAGAGTCGCTGCTATAAAAGGAAACTTTCCCGTCCTTCCTGCTTTGCCTGTGACGGATGACACCCCGGCAGGGAGGCCGTGATGGACACCAGGCACCAGCAGACACTGGCAGCACGCACTCAGCCAAAATTGCCTTCATTCCCCTCCCTTCTCCATCAAACTGGCCATGCTTGGCTGGCCCTTGCCTGGCTGCAGGAGCTGAGCCAAGATGAAGCTGGAGGGCAGAATTTCTCTGTGGGGCTCGGCAGGGAGCGGAGGGCACGGCTCCGCTGCCGCCGCGTTGGGTGCACTCATTCCCACATCACAATGCGGGAACGGGCTCCAAAGCAAACCCCTGGGACGTGAGGGCGCTGCAGGAGGGATGGGAGGCCCCGATACTTCCACAAGTCCCTTCTTGTTTGCTGGGAAAGGGACTAAAAGCGCCGTGTGTTGTGTTCCTGGCAGCTCGCAGGAGGCTCGTGCTGGGATGGATGTGTGAGTTCACACCAGGGTGTTCTTTCTGGTACAAAGAGCTGGTGTTTGGTGTTGGGTGTTGTCTTAAGGGGTGGTTTATCTTTGCTTGGCTTGGGTGGGTTGTTTTTTGTTTTTTTTTTTTTTGGAAGATGAAAGCTTGGCAAACACAAGCGGTGAAGGAGGAGGAGGAGATAAGAGAGAGGCAACGGGGTCAGGAATCACCGCGATACGCTGGCATCAGCCTTGGAGAGTGCTTGGGCCAGGCTTCTGAGGGGAAAAAAGCAACAGCAGCCAGCTCTTCCCCACCCATCCCCACCAGCAAGTCTCATGGAAGAGCCTTGGATCACTGGGAGATGAGCTACAAGGTCATCAGTCTGCTCCTTGCCACCAGCAGCTTCCAAAGCCATCCCAGCCTTGTAGGAGGTGCAGAGGACCTGGGTGGGGCCGTGGTGATGTTGCCAGTTTCCAGAAAGTTGTGTTGTTTCAGGTTCCTGAAGCTCTGTCGGTAGAAACATGGAAAAAGGAGGGAATTCTCGAGGTGGTGGGAGCATTTTCCAGTGGGGGGAAGCATCTTGAGCAATGGCCAGTGTTGTGTTGTGTCATAGCCACGAGGGAGATCTTGAAGGTGAAGAATTCACAGTGCAAAACCAGGTTGCTAAATCAGAGTGCTTGCTAAAATTTGGCAGTTTCGGCCACTTTGGGCCCTTTTTCAGCTTCTTTTGAAGGCCATTGCACCTTGCAGCAAATTGGTGTCATTTGGCACTCTCTGAGCAGCTCCCTCAGGCATGGGATGTCCCCAGGGTTTGGAGGCACCTTTTTTGCATCTGCTTCCCTGGATTTGAGTTACTTGAGATTTTGTGACTGATAAAAGCAACATTTTCAGTAAATTCTCTGTGTGGGATGAATGTTGTGGGGAGTGCTGTGGCTCTGGGACATGAATTCCTACCTAGAAAAAGTTTAAATGTGCTCATATCCAAGCAAAGCCAACTGTTTTTAAAAGAAACCTCCGAAAACACTTCTATGTTTGTAGGAGAGCCAGAGGAACTCAACTTTGGGGAAAGAAAAAGCAAATTAAAAGCCATAAGCAACAAGTGCTGGAGTTGATCTTGGCTTTGGCGTGGGGAGAGGATGATGAGTGATCGATTGGAAGCTCTTTTCTTCCCAATTTTCAGTTTGTGGCCAGGGGGAGGGTGGGAGATTTCCCCTGAGCTTGTGCCACAGTTTTGAGAGGCTTTTTATGGATTTTCCAGGGAAAACAGGGGTGCAGAGTGGTAGTTATGGCAGAGTTGACCAGTCTTGTGTCAGGGTGTTTCCTGTTCCTTGTGCTTCCCATGGACACGGCCATGCTGTGATGGGATGGAGCCTGCAGCTCCAGGGAGGGCTGGGAAGCGTGGGATGGGCAGCAGGGATGGGCATCGCTCCCTTTGCTGGTGGCAGGTCCTTGGCTGCACCTGGAAGGACCTGGCTCCATCTCCAGCTCGGTACTGCCCAGCCCTGCCAGCCCTCCTGGGTCTTAGCAGCCCAAATTCTTGGCAGTCGGGGATTTTCCAGCACTGAGGCTCCTGGAGGGGTCCTCTCCCACCTACGCTGGGCTGCAGCCAGCAGCAGATCCTGCTTCCCGCCCTCGGGCGGTGCACTTTTGGGTGTTCCCGTGGTTTTACTGCATTTCTTTGCTCCAGGACGTGGGTTTGGTATTTTTCCCAGGACTGCTTTTCCCTGCCAGCCCTGTCCAGCATGGCTGGGTGCCCGTGGTGTGGCTTTGATTGATAGCTCAGTGTCTGGCCAGAGGTGGGTCCATCCCTTAATCCCATCAGGATGAGCTTGGAATGATGGATGGAGCTGGGCGCACTGGGGAGGACAGGGCTCTGCCTGTGCCAAGAGGTCTCGGGGTGCTCCCGTGGGCCTGCAGTTGGATTTTTGGGATAAGTTGTACCAGACAGTTTGCAGAAGTTATTTTTAACCTTTTCCATGCCACTGCACACCGGGAAATGCTGCAGCTGGGATGCTGAATGCTGTGTGTGCAAGTGCTGCAGGAAAAACAATCTGTGGGTTTAGTTTTTAGCAAGTTTTAATAAGTGGTTTTTTAATAGATGTGACACTGTCACCAGCCCTAAATCTGCTGCTGCTCCGTGCCTGGTGGGACCTGAGGGAACGGCTGGAATTGTGCCAGAGGAGGTTTAGGCTGGGGATCAGGAAAAGGTTCTTCCCCCAGAGGGTGCTGGGCACTGCCCAGGCTCCCCAGGGAATGGGCACGGCCCCAAGGCTGACAGAGCCCAAGGAGCGTTTGGACAACGCTGCCAGGGATGCACAGGGTGGGGTTGTTGGGGTGTCTGTGCAGGGACAGAGGTTGGATCAATGATCCTTGTGAGTCCCGTCCCATGCAGGATGTTCCATGATTCTATGAGAGAAGATTCTGGAGATGCTCCCTGCAGTCTCACAACAGCATCTGTCCCCCTTGAGAAGCAGCCGGGCTCTCCACAGTGTGCACATCCCATCTATCCCATCCCAAACCCCATATCCTTACCCCTAGCTCATGCAAAGTTCAATCCAGGGGCAGCACCGTCCATTCCAGGAAGCTGTGGGGATGCACCCATGGAAATGTGCTCACTGGGGCGTCCCTAAACCTTTCTCCAACTCCCAGCAAAGCCTGGTTAGGATTTTGGAAAGACTAATGTAACCCCCGTGAGGCCCTGACCCAGGCAGCTGCTCTCTGTTGGATTTGTTGTGATGGGGGGAGCAGGCAGCAGATCCCCCTGGCTCGTAGGGTTGGGTTTGACCCTGCAGCATTCCCTTTTCCTGCTGGGAGGGGAAAAACCGGCGTGGAAACCAGGTGTGGGTGCCTTTGAGAGGCTGCAGGACGAGCTGCTGGCACTGTCAGGGCGAGCTCTGGTCGCCCACTGGTTTCCTTCCCCCCACCCTTCATTTCGGATGCTGTTTGTGGCTTTGGATAAACAGATGGGGCTGGGTTTTCCCCTGGTCTATATTTAACCCCGGGCTAAATTTAAAGTGCTTTCAGAGGAGTTTGCAGACCATTGTCCCGGTGATTTCTAAACAAATCTTGCCTCTTCCACCCTTTGTTTCCCCCCCACGCTGCTCCCATTATCCCTTTTATCCTCACACAGCCTGAATTTGAGGGTTATCTCTGTATTCAGAAACATTTTGGGTCCATCCCCAGCTCCAAAACAGGGCTCCCATCCCAAATCCAGTCGTGGGGGGTCTGGGCCCCCATTCTTTAAACTATGTCTGCATCCCTACATCCAGGAGGGACAGACAGATCCAGGCTGCTGCTGTCAGGAGAGGAAATACCTTTCCCATATCGCTCATTTGTGTGTAGATTTCTGCTGCCTTTTGAGGCCTCAGGGTTGGATGCAGAGGGGATTTTCCAGCTGTTTCTCCACACAGCCACATCTGTCAGAGACCTTTAGCATGAAGCTTCCCATCTCCTTGTATAAATAGAGGGAGAGGGAGCATCCCTGCAATTTCCAGGCTCATGGATATGTCAGTGAGAGCTGTAGGTGCAATAATTAATATAAAATTTATTGGATGCTGGACTAACAGGCAGGTGTTTAAAAACATATTTGGGACTTACCCTTGTTTTTTTCCTACTTTGTGCGGTGCTGCCCGAGCAGGGGGGAGCTTTGGGATGCCCCAGTGATTTGATTTATTTATTTTTAACAGGATTGTGTGCAAGAATCGCCAAAATTGGTGAAAACTGTGCCATTTGAGCTCATTCTCTGCTGGTGATGCTGCTGTGGAGGTTTTTTTGCCTCTAAGGGCATGAATCCTCCTGCCAGGGAGGAAAAAACCCTCTAAGAGCCCGTGTAGTGTCTGTGGGGTCTCTAGAGGGAGGCACTGTCTGTTTGGGGTCTTTCCATGCCACCTGGAAAACCTGCAATCCCAAATGGTGCCTGGCATTAATGGGAAACACCTCGGTGGTGCTTGGGGCTGGGTGGGTGGCGAACGGTGCCAGCCGAGGGGAGAATCCTTCCTCCCTTCCTTGCTTCCTGCTGGAGCTTCCCACTGATCATTCCTTTGTCGTGCCCCTGGCAGCAGCCCCAGCTCCCCTCTCTTACCTGTCCCAGCTCTGATAAGCTCAGCCTTGACTCAGAGCCTGGTTTCCCTGTGTTTATTCCCTGCCAAACCCTTTGCCCTTGGATTGCTCCCAGCGGGACCCCAGAGGAGGCTCTCCTCGAAGGGGAAATGTTTGCACACAAGTTCTGCCTTCCCTTTTCTGGCTGGAGCCTGGTGCATCCCTTCCAGCCAACCACATTCCCGGCATACCAGTCCTGGGGATGGCTCGGGAAGCATTTCAGGCAGGCTGGAGTATCTCCTGCTTAGGCTCTCCCCTACAAATTTCCTCTTGCTGCATTCCAGAAAAGGGCACCAAATCCTTCAGGACTTGCTGTTCCCCCTCACAGTGCTGGAGGAGATTCTGTATTCCCACCTAAGGAATTCGGGTCTGGCTGTTATTTTCTGCTTGATTTTTTTTCCAAGCTGAGGGAGGAAAAGAAAAAAATTGCATGGGAGTGGGAGAAAGGAAGAACGGTGTTAGGAGTGGGTGAAAATCCCTTTGTAAAACAAGGGATTTAGATGTAATTTTTAATTAAAACTTGGAGGTTTAAGACCTGCTGGTGCTGTGCAGCCAGGCTGGAGTTTTGTGGCAGATCTGAGGGAGCAGGAGGCAGGGGCTGCATCCAGAATTTCTGGGATGATGCCGGCTATGCCGGACAGGGTTCCTGCTCCCTGGTGCAAACCTGGAGTAGCAACTGACGGCTCAGGCTGTGCTCCAGCCGTGCCTTCAGCCTTCCCTGCTTGTCCTGGCCCATCTGGCCACTGTCCCAGCTGCAGAGGACACGGGTGACGTCAGGGGAGCTCTTGCCCACGCTTGCATCAGCCGCGACGTTGGTGGCCGGAGTGTCCTGTGGGAACGGGCTCGTTTTCCTCTCAGCTCCAGCGGGCTGATGCAGCTGCTCTTCCACAGGGGTTCTGGAAGTGTTTTTGCAGGAAAAAGGGAGGAAAAGCCCCTTTATTTTCATCGTATTCAGTGTAGGAGGGGATGTTGCTCTGCCTGGTTGGCCGGCTGAGGGGAGAGAGGCAGGGAGCAAGCGGGAAGAACCAGTCCCCATCCCAGGAGATCCCAGTGCTGCAATGGGAGAGAGGGATGACCCATCTGAACATGGAAAAAGCCCAGTCTTGTGGGTCTTCCATGCTCCCACAGCAGCCCAATGCTCGGTGGTTTTATAATCGTGTTACAGCAACGTGCAAATGCTTGGGAAATGGGGAGAAGGACCAATTTGTGATCCTGGGAGCAGTGTATCCCCAAAAAACTCTGTAAGGCTAGAGGGCTGCTTCATACAGGGTTGTGTCCGGCATCGTGCAAGACCAGGCTGTCCTTGCTCTCCAAGGATTTGTAGGCAGTGCTGTGGTTCCTGGGAGCATTCAGGTTTTTTCCATGATGGTTTAAGGAGCCCAGACGGACTCTCTCCTGTGTCAGCACCGCTGGATCAGCATGTGGGTGGCATGGGGGGACCTGGAGCCTTTCTGACACCCTGGCCTTTGTCTCTCTCCCCCAGGCTGGTTCCCCGAGGTGACGCTGGGCTCCCCATAGCCGGCGAGAGGCCATGGCCATGTAGTGCCTGCCGGGAGCGGAGATGGCGGCGCAGAGGATCCGGGCGGCCAACTCGGGAGGGCTCCCGCGGTGCAAGTCCGAGGGGACGCTCATCGACCTGGGCGAGGGCTTTGCTGAAACCACGCTCTGCGATGTCAAAGGTGCGTGGGGCTGATCCCCCTCCTCATTTCAGGCCCGTCCTCCCTCCCTGGGAGGGCTCGGTGACACCGACACGGCAGTGATAAAAGTTCCCTCTCCCCAGTGCTGGGAGCCTGCAGGTTGCTCCAATAAATCCTTTCATTTTTTTCACCTTTTATTGCTTTTTTTCCCTGCTGTATTTTCCTTACCCAGCATAAAATGCATGGTCAGGTGGGAGGGGAGTTACTGCTCCCCTAGCAGGAGAGCATCCCAAGGAAAAACTCCGGGTGGAGGCTGGAGTGCACTGCGGGCCTTGAAAATAAACACGCACAAAAGCGATTGTTTTGGCAGGTGTAGCACCTGAACTTCAAACGCTTGCTGCAAATTAGATGGGTTTTAATGCAAAAATAGGAATGACTCCTCTTCTCCAAGAGGTTTCAGCACATCCCTGTTAACCCCTGCATGCCCAGCTGGTGGGACACGGGAACAGCCACTTGCCCTTGTGATCCGAAGGGATGAGGACACCAAAAATGCCCCTCCTGCTCCCTCAAACCTGCCACAAACTCATGACTGAGTCAACAGCGGCTTCCAACCTACCAGGCTGCCTAAATAATTCCAATTTAGAGTTTCTGTGTAGTTTTCCAGTGGATAAATGTCCTCACGCCTTTGCCTGCTGGCGGATGAGTTGTTGAGGATGTGTACAAAACTCTTCTCTGAATATTTAATCCCCAGGCTATGTTTAAAGGCTTCTCTTTGCTCAGCTGGATCTTCCCTCGCCTTGTTGTTTCCGTGGTGAGAAGTAGTGACTGCAGGGATGTGCAGGCTGAGCTCCCATCCCTTTGTCTCGGGGATTTTAAGGGCTTCCTGTGTTTTCTAAACTCCCTTTTCCTCCCACAGAGCTCTCGAGCCTGTTGAAGCAGGTGCTGTCCCAGTTCTCTTGCAGCTCCCTATTGGTGAAAATCCAGCTTTCCTTGTTTTCTTCAGCCTGTCTAGGAAGACAGCACACATTTAACCATTGATGGAACATCATCTGCAGCTTGTTTTTAGTGCTTTTTACAGAAACACGTCCGGAAAATGAGAGCAAAGGCAATAAATAGGGTGACAGTGTAGGCTCAACCCAGCCTGGATGTAAACTGGGATCCCCTGGCAAAACAACTTTCCACTGGCACTGCTGAAAGGGAGGTTGGAGACGCTGCCAGGACCATGACAGCACTGTGGGAGGGAGATGCTGGGATTCTGTGAGGGTTCAAACTGGGGACCTTTAGAAACACAGAATGGTTGGAGTTGGGAGGGACCTAAAAGCAGGGACACCTTCCTCTAGCCCAGGTTGCTCCAAGCCCCATCCAGCCTGGCCTGGAACACTTCCAGGGATCCAGGGGCAGCCACAGCTTCTCTGTGCATGTTTGACATGTGCAGGAGAGGGGTTACAGCAGAGCAAGAGGGCTTGTAGCCTGTAGGGAAAGTTATCTTGGGTTTGGATGAACCCTTTAGGGAAGAGAGATGTGAATGTAGCAGCAATAGTGGAGTTTTCCTGAAAACCTGCAGGTTTGAGACGTTGCCCAGGGAATTAGTGGACCTGCAATTGTTCAGAAAACACGTAGAGGTGGCACTTGGGGACATGGCTTAGTGGTGGACCTGGCAGTGATGGGTTAATAGTTGGACCCGATGATCTTGGAGAGCTTTTCCAACTTTAATGATTCAGTGATTCTAAAAATACCTTCATTGCTTAAAACAGCGTGGAGTGGTGACCTGGCATAAATGACTGCAAATCAGTGGTGACTCTGCTGTGCATCTCTCACAGTGCTGTCTCCTCCTTGCCTCTGCAGTGCCTTCTCCCAGTGCCTTGCTGGTGGACAATCCCACATCCTTCGGGAATGCCAAGGAAGTCGTAGCAATCAAGGATTACTGCCCCACGAATTTCACCACCTTGAAGTTCTCCAAGGGGGACCACCTGTACGTGCTGGACACGTCAGGAGGGGAGTGGTGGTACGCCCACAACACCACGGAGATGGGATACATCCCGTCCTCCTACGTGCAGCCCGTGAACTACCGCAACTCCTCCCTCACGGACAGCGGCATGATCGACAATCTGCTGGAGAGCCCCGACGAGGGGGTCAAGGAGCTGGACCTGCTCGGGGAATGGACTGATGTGAAGAGAAACTCTGCCAAATCCTACCAAAACAACCCCTTCCTGAACGGAGTGCAGACCAACCCATTCCTGAACGGCAATTTGCAAGCGGTGCCCGGCTCGGATAAAGAATCTGACTCCAGCGTTGCCGTGGATTTGTTGCTCTTTGACACGGGGGCTCCCACCTCGGCTCTTCCCAATTCGGCTACCAACAGCAGCCTGGGGAACCTTTTTGATGAGTTTCCCTGCTCAAACAGGCTGGATGTGGAACTGCCCGTGAGAAGGGACAACCCCTTCTTCCGAAGTAAACGCTCCTACAGCTTGTCAGAGCTGTCTGTCCTCCAGGCCAAGTCGGACACGCCGGCGTCGTCGGGTTTCTTCAGTGGTTTGAAGTCTCCCACCCCAGAGCAGTTCCAGAGCAGGGAGGATTTTAGGACAGCTTGGCTGAACCACAGGAAGCTGGCTCGGTCTTGCCATGACTTGGATTTGCTTGGCCAAAATCCTGGCTGGGGTCAGACGCAGCCGGTGGAGACCAACATTGTGTGCAAGCTGGACAGCTCCGGTGGGGCCGTCCAGCTGCCGGACACCAACATCAGCATCCACGTGCCCGAGGGCCACGTGTGCCCCGGGGAGACACAGCAGATCTCCATGAAGGCCATGCTGGACCCGCCGCTGGAGCTGAACAGTGACAAGTGCAGCACCATCAGCCCTGTCCTGCAGATCAAACTCAGCAACATGGAGGTGAAGACCTTCATCATCCTGGAGATGAAGGTGTCGGCGGAGGTCAAGGACGACATCATGAGCAAGAGCATGGTGGGGCTGCAGTGCCTGCGCAGTGACATGAAGGAGGGGCCCTACACGCCAATGCAGCTGAGCTACTCCTACGGGGACACGATCCAGGTGCAGCTGGAGAACCTGGAGCCCTGCATGTACATCGCGGCCGTGGCGCAGGGCCAGAACATCCTCTACCCTTACACCGTGTGGGATTACATCAGCAAGAAGATCACAGTGGGCGTCTACGGCCCCAAGCACATCCACCCTTCCTTCAAGACCGTGGTGGCCATGTTCGGCCACGAGTGCGCGCCCAAGACCCTGCTGGTCAACGAGGTCACCAGGCAGTCCCACAGCCCGGCTCCCGTCGCCCTCCAGCTCTGGGGGAAGCACCAGTTTGCCCTTTCCCGGCCCCAGGACCTCAAGCTCTGCATGTTCTCCAACATGACCAACTACGAAGTGAAGGCCAGCGAGCAGGCCAAGATCGTGCGGGGCTTCCAGATGAAGCTGGGCAAGGTCAGCCGCCTCATCTTCCCCATCGCGTCGCACGACCCCAACGAGCTCTCGGACTTCACGCTGAGGATACAAGTCAAGGATGACCAGGACGCCATTCTGACCCAGTTCTGCGTCCAGACGCCGCAGCCGCCTCCGAAAAGCACCATCAAACCGACGGGGCAGAGGCGGTTCCTCAAGAAGAACGAGGTGGGGAAGATCATCCTCTCCCCTCTGGCTGCCACCGCCAAGTATCCGGTTTTTCAGGACCGGCCGGTGTTAAGCCTGAAATACGGGAAGTTGCTGAAGACAGTGGTGAGGCAGAGCAAAAACCACTATTTGCTGGAGTACAAGAAGGGAGACGTCATAGCCCTCCTCAGTGAGGAGAAGATCAGGTTGAAAGGCCAGCTGTGGACCAAGGAGTGGTACATTGGCTACTACCAGGGGAAAATCGGCCTTGTGCACACCAAAAATGTGCTGGTGGTTGGGAAGGTCAAACCCAGCTACTTCTCAGGGCCGGATCTCACCACCAGCCTGCTGCTGGAGCAGATCCTGAGGCCCTGCAAGTTCCTGACCTACATCTACGCCTCGGTGAGGACTCTGCTGATGGAGAACCTCAGCAGCTGGCGCTCCTTTGCCGACGCCCTGGGCTACCTGAACTTGCCGCTCACGTTTTTCTGCCGGGCGGAGCTGGACAGCGAGCCGGAGCGAGTGGCCTCCGTCCTGGAGAAGCTGAAGGAAGACTGCAACAGCATGGAGAACAAGGAGAGGAAATCCTTCCAGAAGGAGCTGATGACGGTGAGTCTGAGGCCTGGTGAAGGGCGGCTTCGTTCCCGGCTCTGCAGAGGGATCAGGGTGAACGGGAGGTGGAAGTTTCGTAATTCAGTCTGTAGAGAGTGAAGTCCATCTTTAAGGTCTTTTGACGATGCCTGGGCACTGCCAGGTTGGAGTCCAGCCCTGTGGTTGGTGGGCTCTTGGTTTAGTGGGATTGTGGCAATAATGAGGGACACACTGAGGTACTCAGAATTCCAGAATGGTTTAAGTTGAAAGAAACCTCAAAGCTCATCCAGTCCCANGATAGGGAGTTTTTTTTTTTTTTTTTTTTTTTTGAGTGGCAGCTAAACCAAGGGCACCTCTGAGCTGGGATGTTTGATCCATTGCAAATGGAAATGCTTGCTCCTTGTCCTGAAAGGAATTTGGGACAGCACTGCCAGGATGCCATCAGCAAGTAAATCCCTGACGAAATATCGTCCCCATGATCATTTCTGGCATTTCACAGGAAGTGAGCCAAAGAAAATACAGCGCAAAATGTCTGGAAGAGATTTGCAGCTCTCTGCTGTTCCCTGCTCTCCCACAGGAGCAGGATAACTGAGTTACAGAGAACAGCGTGGTTTAAAATGTCGATTGGATTAAGGAATAGCGGCGGCCTTGCTTGGCAAAATGAAATTATGGCACAGGGGACTGGAGCTGAATGAAGGAGTCCAGTTCCCACACTCCTTTTAGGGAGAAGGGGGAAATGTAAGGATTGCGTAGGAGGTGTTATGAAGAGTATGGAATCCATTGTTATTTATGGAAGTGTTGTCCAGAGAGTTCCCTGTGCCCAGGTACCACTTTGGGGCCTCTGGGGTGATAATTTAGCTTTGACTTTCAGCTTTCAGGTCATGCCACCAACGCTGCTTCTGTTGCAGGGTTCTCCTGGCCATCAGTGACCCTTTCCTCATCCAGGACTGGAAAATCCCCACTGTGGCCCCTGTTTCCTTTGAGGGAGGGTTTGCTCCTTTAATCATCAGGCTCAGAGAATGTTGGGATGAAATCCGTGTTGCTCTTGCTGGATACTTCCGGGAGCTTTGTGCTGTTTGCTTTACCTGTTTGCAAACCTCACGGGTGTTTCTTTTATCTGTTCCCATTGTCTTCAGCGATCCCAGGCAGTCTGTAGGTCATGGAGAATCCTCACTGGGGAGACAAAGGGTAAGATAAGGCTCAGGGAGCTGCTGACTCAAGGGGAGGGCTGGAAACTGCAGGAAAACATCCTGCTCCCCCGTGGCTGCCTGGAGAGCAGAGTCTCAGGGCAGGTTTTATTCTCCTTGTTTCTCTAATCCTGCTCTCTGTGATGGATAAAGGATGAGCTCCCTTCTTGGTGGAACATGATGCTGCTTCCAAACCCCTCGCTGCCGTCAAATCCTCCTTAGCCTATGGAGAAATTAGATTGAGCCTGTTGAAAGAAGAAAATAATGATGTTTCAGGGGATGGCAATGGAGCAGTAATGGATTTTATTGTGTTTAAATCTGATTTCATTTGTAACAAATGGACTGGCTTTCTGGCAAGAAGAAACCAGCTGCACTAAGCTCCAGCATGGCCATTTCATCTGAAAGTTGCTTGTCTCCCCTCAAAAGGACTGGGAAGGGAGAAGTAAAGGCAGGTTTATCGGAGTTCAGTCTTGAGTACACAAAATGCCAGTGGCAGAGTCGTGCACCAGCAGCCAAGCAAGGAAAAGCCTGGTCATGATGACTGGTTAATCAGTAATCTGCCTTTAATTACTATTTTGCTAATCAGGCACTGGTACTGGAGTGTGAAGGTAACTCGGGGGGATGTGGCTCAGGAATTACTCGTCACAGCAGAGAGGGAAAGCTCTCCCTCCCTCCCTCCTCTCTGCCCCTCGGGAGCAGGCATCACATGGATAGTTTGGATAAAAAAGCTGGGCATGGTTTCAAGAAGATTTCATTGCCCCTGGTGCCTGGCCCGTGGCGTTAGACCTGCCCTGAGACACAGCATTTCTCCCCCTCTGGCTTTTAGAGACTCTCATTTATCATCCTTCCAACAGATACTGCTGTTGGGAAAAACACGGCTCTGCTGGGAATGGCCCCTGGCACGGCAGCAGGGAGCTGTGCAAAGGAAACTATGAGCTTGTTCTTCTCCAGGCGACTTGTAAAGGTCACACAGAAGATGAGGTTGGGATATTTTTTCCCCTCCCGTTGTTTTATTTGCTCTGGCTCCTGGTATCCAGGTATCCATGTGCTGCCTGTCTCCTGGCAAGCTTTCCTGCTTGTCCCTGGTGTGTGCAGGCCTCAGAGAGCTGCTGGGGGGGCTGAAGCTGTCCTAAAATCCTGCAGGTCAGGGTGTCCATGGCTTTGGGTTGGAAGAGACCTTAAAACTCATCCCATTCCACCCCCTGCCATGGGCAGAGACACCTTCCACTATCCCAGGTTGTTCCAAGCCCTGTCCAACCTGGCCTTGGACACTTCCAGGGATCCAGGGGCAGCCACAGCTTCTCTGGGAGTCTGTGCCAGGGCCTCCCCAGCCTCAGCATGCTGAGATCCAGCTGGGCATCATGTCCAAGGAAATTACCCCATGGAGCCAGTGCATGACTGTATGAGGTTAAAAAAAATTTCAGTATTTAAGACTGAGAGTGTGTATTTTAAATGTGTCAGATGATTTTGCAGGTGGTGAGAGACAAAAACTGAGTGAAAGAGATGTTTGATGCCTAAACAAGGGTTATTTTGGGGAACACTTGTACAGAGCCAACTTTTTTGGGGTCAAAACCTGACCTACATCCCAAAGAGGATGATGAGACAGGAGCCTGTGCACGAGCATCCTCTCACCCCATGGGTCTCACCAGCTCCTTGGGGACACAGGGCCTTTACTCCCCATGTTCGAGGAAGTCCCAGGTCGGAGCTGTTTTCCTCCACACACTGCTTTCCTTCATTAGGAAATGGGATTCTACATTTCAAAGCTGGGATGTAAATTCGGCCTCCCCTGGATGCCTTTTAAGTTGAGGTGTTTTTGCTTTGAGTTGGGATTTGAATATCAAACACCCTCTTTACTCTTTGCTGGGCTGGCAGAGCTGGTTCCCAGCTGCTCCCAGGGGAATAAATATTTCAGAGGGCTCTGGCAAAGCACAGCCCAGGTCACACCTGGGTGCCAAGGGATGGACACTCAGTGGGTGGACCCAGCTATCCTGGGAGGCTTGTCCAGGGCGAGGGAGGAGGATGGAAAAAATTGTAGCATAATCCCACTGGAGGATTAAGTCTGTTGAGCTAATCCCAGTGTGTCGCCATTTCCAGTAATATTCCCCCTCTGGCTACCACCTCGGCGTCTGTGATGCCTTGCAGCCCATCCCCACATGGCCCTGGAGCTGTGCCCATCTCCTGTCACCTCTGCCCGTGTGTTGGGAGCTGCCAGGGCGCAGCAGGTGGTGCTGTGGCCATGGGTAGGTTTCAGAGTTAATGTGCAGCGCTCCAGACCGATCCATCTTCCCCAGAGTTGTTGTTTCGAGTGATTTTGCAGCTCTTGATGAGGTGGCCCCCGGGTGCTTTCCTTGCTGCTGTTTTGTTGTTGAGCTGGAGCAGCAGAAGGAGCAGGAGAATCCATCTCCTGCAGCTCCATCTTTCTTAACCCTGCAGCACTCCCAGCTCCAGGCGGCCTCTTCCGCTGCCTCTGACCTCGGGCAGGAGATGAGAGCAACTCCTTCAACCTGCTCTCCTAAATGCCAGGTTCTGCACAGGATTGGGATCCAGCTGCCTGGAAAGGCAGGTTTGAGGATGTTCAGGCTGCCCCTTCCTTAGGACCATCCAGATCCCTTGCCTGCAGAGAGGGTGGTGGATCCAGAGAGGGTTGGATCTGTGGGCTGTGGGAGAGGAGGCGGTTCTGGCACAGGTGTGTGAGATCTAAATGCTTCTTAATGGCTTTTGAAAACCAAAATGAGTGCTCTTTGCAATGGATTTTCCTTGCTAGTTTAACCAGGGGGTTTATGGCCTCCCTTGCTCCCACAGGAAGCGGTGTCAGCACTTTGGAGGAGCAGACACGTGCTGGGCTGCAGCTGTGATTAGACCTCAGCTCAGCTTTAAGCTGGGAGCAGATAAGGGGAAAATCAACGTGCATTTGCTTTGCAAATCGCTGGAGTGGTTTTAGATGTTCCCATCTCCCCCCCTCAGTGTCCCTGTGAAACCTCCGGTGGGAGGATTTAACCCTTCTTTGCCCCAGAGCCAAAACTGGATTTGCCCAGACCCCTGTGTTGGGAGAGGATGTCAGGACCCACAGTGGATTCTGGCCACGTGGGGAACCACCATATCTGTGATTACCATAAGAGCCAGGCCCGTGCTGCTCTTCTGTTTACTTGATTTCCATGTGTTAATAACATCAAACCTCTTCCTGTAGCCACCTGGGGCTCAGGGTGGGATTTGCCCAAGGGCTGGGGTTGCTGCTGCTGGGACTGTTGTGGTCCAGAGCTCTGGCAGAGGCTGAGGGAGCCCTAGGGAGGGAGATGATAATCCTGGCAGTCAGATCCCATCCTCTGACACTGAAACTACCATTAAACCCTTCCTTTCCTGTGCGTTTTCCCCTACTGCAGCTTCATCCCGCTCTCAGGGGACTTTAATGTGATTTGACACTTTAAGGCAGGAGCTAACCCTACTCCATTGTTTTGTTCCTGGCTAAGTCACTCCTACCTAGAAAACCGAGACTGATGCAGTTGCTCTTTCCACTTCAAAACCATTTGTGGAAAAACTTGGCTTTTAGGACAATAAATGGTGCAGAAAGAGGAGGAGAAGAGGAAAAACATCCCAAGCTGAGCCTGGGATGTCTGAGTCTTCGCCTGGATCTCACCCCAGCCTCGCAGGGCTGATGTCCAGGTCCCATCCCAAAATGTCCTGGTTGTCCTTTTGCCCACTGCTCTGAAGGATGCTGCTGCTCTGGGATGTCTCTCCGTGCTGGATTAGTTCTCTTGATTAAAAGCATCTGTTGTCCTCAGCCCCTGGGATGCTTTAAACTGCTTAAGGTGGGGCCTGGACATCTCGGGAGGGGTTGCCTGGAAAATGGGGCTGCATTGGCCAGCCCAGGCTGCAAACCCCATCCCAGAGGGGTCAAGCGCTTTGTTCAATTAACGGGATTACTCTCCTGCCCAGCCTGGTGGCCTCATTTCCCCAGCTGTCGCTAGCAAGGGTGCAGGAAGGTTTTTGGGATGCTCCTGCAGGGAGTTCAAAGGAGGATTTTTGGGATGCTCCTGGAGGGAGTTCACCGGCCACCCGCCCTCGGCCTTGACTCCCCGCTTGCTTTTCCCCGTGTCCTCCAGGCCCTGCTGAAGATGGACTGCCAGGGGCTGGTGGTGCGGCTGATCCAGGACTTTGTGCTGCTGACCACGGCCGTGGAGGTGGCCCAGCGCTGGCGGGAGCTGGCCGAGAAGCTGGCCAAGGTCTCCAAGCAGCAGATGGACGCCTACGAGGCCCCGCACCGCGACAAGACGGGCACGGTGGACAGCGAGGTGAGAGAGGCCGCATCCGGGTCTCCACAGGGCTGCAGATCTTGGAATTCTTTTGGTTGGAAAAGACCTTCAAGATGTTTGAGTCCAGCTCTTCCCCCTAACACTGCCAAGCCCACCAGTGTGGGCCCCATTCTCTTAAAGGCCTTTCCAACCCAAATGATTCCGTGTTTCTCTGGAGATACCTTCAGAGCACACTGTTCTTGAAGGATCAAAGGGATCTGATGCCTTAGGATTTTTAGCTTCTATATTTTTCAGGTATCTGTAATCCTGTAATTCCTTGGTGTATAACTCTAGACTCCATATACAGTGCTAAGCTACTGTTCTCCCATTTTACTCAAAACAATTCCTCTCTAGGCCCTGAAACTCAAGGACACCTCACTGTCTCAGGCCCCGAGATACGTAAACAACAGTGAATTGGGGGGAGTAAACTTGGAGTAAATGACTTCATTAGCTGAAGCTGTAATTGGAGGTCTAAGCCCCGATATGCAAATGCACCAAACTTATAAATCATGAAAAACCCGTGACCCGTCATCCATTTTGGGTGTAGCCCTGGGTGGGCTCTGACTGCCCTGAATGTACCACTGAAGGCCCTTCAATAAATAGAACTGCTTTTTAGTCTCTTAATTTTGTCCAGCCTCTGTTCTAGGTAGTCCCAAGATAAGGCATCCGATCTGGGGGTGTTGGGGGGCTGTTTTCCCGGGAATGTGCTGGTTCTGGGATGCTGGCTGAGCTCTGACCCCTGTCCCACCTCTCCCCCCTCGCCCCAGGCCATGTGGAAGCCGGCGTACGACTTCCTGCTCACCTGGAGCAGCCAGATGGGGGACAGCTACCGGGACGTCATCCAGGAGCTGCACACGGGGCTGGACAAGATGAAGAACCCCATCACCAAGCGCTGGAAGCACCTCACGGGCACCCTGATCCTCGTCAACTCCTTGGACATGCTGCGGGCAGCGGCCTTCAGCCCCCAGGACCACGAGGATTTTGCCATCTAGCCCCTGTTTGCCCACTTCTCCCTGGCTGGGAATTTTTTCCTGTGCTTTTCCCCCCTGCTCCTCCTTTTTTAAGCAGCTGACTCTAAAGGGAAGAAGTGGAGGTTGCTCTCCCCAGGTTTGAAGAGGCCAAAGTTTGCAAGTTCTCCACAGGACTGGAAATCAGCAGGAGATATCCCTCCTTGATGGGAATTCATCCGGAAGGGGATGGCTTTTCATCCAGTTAAACTATTTCTTACTTTAAAACAAAAACTTTCAAGAGGGCAAGGGGTGGGGAAGGATCCCAAAAGAGATCACGTTTTTTAGGCATTTACAAATAAAAGTCTAATTTTTGTAACGAGCAGTAAAAGTTGTAACCACTTTGGGGAGGGGTGGGGGAAGCTGTGGCTGTTTGTAGGTTGTAGAAACTACTTTTAAATGATGTGGTTTGAGACAAATATGAGTCCTGTAAATACATATTTTAAGAGGAAGCAGAGTAAATGCCCTTTTCCCCCTCACCACAGGCAGGTTTTGGTTACTGGAAGTGACTGAAGCACCATAAGAACTTGGGATGTCCCCAGATTTGGGATGTGCTCAGCCCAAGCAGCACCTTGCACTAAAAAAGACCTTTATTTTATTTTATTTTATTCACAGGCCCTGCGAGCCTTTTGGCTGATTTCTGGGTTATTTTCATGTCTCTGTAGACATGGGATTTTTTTTGCTTGTGGGCAGGGAGATGCTCATTGCTTGCTCCAGGTTTTTTTAACCAGGAGGAACTTCATCCCACCTGGATGTGGTGCAGGACACCTCTGGAAGAAGCTGGAGGTTTGGGGCTTGCCAGAGACCTTGATGGGAGATGGATCAGGAGGATGGTGAGAGGGAATCAAACTCCCCAGGTGCTCCTGCTGGGGGAAGAGGCCAGAAAAAGGGAGGGAATTGGTGCCATCCAGATAATCCCTCTACATGTCCAAAGAAAGAGGGAAAAGAGAGAACCATTCTCCTAATTTGAAATCCGAGCTCACTGGGGATGTTCCAGGTGTTCTTTACCATTGACTTCTAATTCTTCAAGGCTCCTCAAAGCCAGTTTAACTTGTAAATAATCTTTGCTATAAGCCTGGTGGCAACAAGCTCAGTATTTGTGGCACCCCATGCCCATTTTTTTTTCCCCCTGTTCCTTTTCAATCTGAGGTTTTTGGACGAATTCCTTTCCTCCTTCTGCTCCCCAGCTTTCAGGTATTTCACCTGGGAGGGAAATATTTTTGCACAGAAAAATTATTTTAAGTGCAAAGGCTCTTTTTAGTGAAAAGCTGCTACCAGAGGATGTGTAAATGTTGTTAAGGGATGATTTTTTTTCTTTTCAGGTTAATTTAAAAAATAATGGAAGAAAACAGAGTAGGACAGGCATCTGCTGAAGGGAATGGTGTATTTTCCTATTCCCAAAATCCCATCCCCAGAAGTGATCACCCTCCATGGACCCCACAGAAGCACCTTAAATTTCTCCTCAGGGGCTTTAAGGGGTTTCCTGTGCAACTCCGCATAGCACAGAGGCTCTGTCAGCAGCCCAGCCCCTTGCCCTCTCCATGAGGCACCCCAGGAGCCCATTTTTCCAGGCAGGAGCTAAAATCCCTGTTTCAGGGAGGATGATCTGCACGTGCAGGCAGCAGGATCCCTTTCCCCTGGGATTTTACCCAAAGCTGGGCTTTCCCCCTTCTTCTGGCAAGCTCCAGAGCCCTGCAGAAGGCAGTGCTGGGACAGTGGCAGCAGCAGGTCGGGGCAGGAATTTGAGCCTCCTGTGATCCATGAATAATCTCAGCTTTTTTTTTCCCCTCTTGGTTTTTCTATCTACCTCAGGTACTCTGAATACCCACCTTGGCATTTCAGCAGCTGCCTCAGACACCCTGGGCTCAGCTCCTCACCACCCTGTGCCCTCCCCAGACCATGGGGAGCATGGCCAGCATGTTTTGGGGCCCCGTGGGGTGAGGCTGCATTAATTTCTCCCCGTTTTTGGTCTGAAATCCAGTCCTTCCTCCCTAGGACTGGGAATGTGTCCCTCAGATGCCTTCTGAACTAAACGTCAAGGCCTTCTCCTACAAATCTGTCTGGGCTTTGCATTGCCACCCTTGTGCAGTAACTGGTTTTTGTTCTTATTGTTAATGGTCCTTTTTTAAAGAAAAAGGAGTTTTTGGAAAAAAAAAGAAATTCCAATTAAAGCTGTTACTCTCCAGTGCTCCCGGTTAGATGTCATCTGCTGTTGTCTCTTCATCCCCAAGCAGCTTGGATGAGTGGGATTAGTTTAGTGGGGTTTCCACTGTACCAACACCCAGAGCCAGTGGTCCTCAATCCCATCCTCTCCCTCAGCCATTCCATCCTGCTTTCTCCAGGGAAAAGTGGCTGGAAGCGATCTCACCTCTCAAGCTGTAGGTAAGGACCTTCCTGAAATGGGACAAGATGGGATTGCAGGGCCTGTTTTGGTGCAGAGGTGCTTCCCTGGGTTTTTTCTGACTGCAGAAAACATCCTTGTGTTTAACCAAGGCTCTTGTGGGGCTGCCAGTCCCAGTGGAGGTCAGATCCCAAGCCAGGAAAGGGAAATATTCAGTGCCTGGCCATGGTTTCAGTTTGCCAAGGGCAAAGGAGTGACAGGACAGATCCATGACCCCAGATGAGGCTCCCTGGAGAGAGCAGGGTGGCAGGGGAGCCCTGCAGCAGCCCGAGGAATAGCAGGGAACATCAATCCCTGATCAGCTGCCTGTGTATCCCATTGCCTGGCTTTATTCTCCCTCGTTTCCAGTGGCTAGAAAGTAGTAAGGCACAAACCCCTCACCTCCAGCCCAGGTCCCCTGGGTGAGGTGATGTCCTGAATGATGTTTTGGGGCTTTCTCTGAATTATTCCTGAATTATTTGCACGAAAGTCTCTTTCTCCTGGGGCTCTCAGCCCCCTCCAGCCCCAGCTCTGTGGGATGGATACAGGTGATCCCCACCATGGATGCCCTGCCTTGTGCCTCTTTTCCCTGCTCTGGGAAATAAAGACACCAGCCAGATGATTTGGGGAGCTCCCCATTGGCTGCTTCCCTGATGCCTCACTCCCTGGAATATCTTGGTCTCAAGGAAAGGATTTGGCTTTTTATTCCTCAGGGAACAAAGTGCTTCAGCCCGGGTCACCTTGCAAATGTATCCCCACAGCATCTTCTCCTCTCCTCAGCCATCCCAAGGGAGGGATCATCTTCCACGGGCTCATCCAGCACCAAAAGGATGAGGGAGAGGTGTCAGGAGGGGGAAGGAGATGAAAGTCACCCCTGGGTTATCGGGGTCTCCACACAAAGCCTGGTTTGCAGGGAAATCTGGAGCCTGTGATGAAAGACCCTGGAGGTCTCCGGGTGTTTGTTTTCATCCCTAGAAATCCCTGCCTAAAATCCATGGATTTGCTGCCTTCCCAGCTCTTCATTAAGAGCCTGTTGTGGATGATCAGGACACGGTGTGAGGAGCTGGTTGTGAGTGCTTAGAGGAGCAGAGTTGGTCCCAAATCGTCCTCGTTTTTGGTGGTTTTTTTGCCACCAAATCCCCCCTTCCCAGGGCTGTCCCCTGCATCCAACTTCCCTGAGAGCCCTATCCCCACGCCAGGTGGAGCCGTGATGGTTTGTTTTGTGGAAAACAAGGTGGTAGGAACACCTTCAGCGAGGCTCACAACGGATCCCTTGGAATTGTGCCCTGGGTGCTGGGATTTGCTGGCATTGAGCACACCTGGCTCAGCAGCCCTGTTCCACGTTTTGGTTTCCTTGTTTGCTGGATCCTTAATAGCCCGAGGTGACTTAATCAGGCGCGATGCCTCACAAAAAAAGGGCTCGAATGGCTGGAAATTAAGGGAGATGATGATCATCCCGGGAAATGCAGCTCCCGTTCCACAGTTCACGGTTCACAGCATGATCCGCTCAAGCCTCCTTTGAAAACCCCTTTTTTTTTTTTTT
>VZTJ01000770.1:222183-241402 GCA_013397795.1 Orthonyx spaldingii
GGAATTTGGGGGCTTTTGAACAACAAACGACCCCTTTGGGCTTTTTTTTTTTTTTTTTTTAACTCTAATAGAAGGGGGAAAGAAGGCTGTAAAGGCGTGTTTTTCCCAAGGGTGGCTGATTGCTGGATTTGGGGTGGAAGGACCCTGATGTCCAAGTGAAAAGGAAGGAGGCTCTGGCTGGGGGGAGGAATGTGTAAATTTTTTTGCTGTTTAACAGCCTCACTCGCTGTTGGGAGTGACGCTGGTTGTGGTTTCCCCTTCCTCTCCCTGCCCCTCTCTGAGTCATCCCACCCCTGAATCACCCGGCTGCCTCCCTCCTGCTCTGCTGAAGTCATCTCCAAAGGGTTGGGACCAACCCAGCCCCCAACGACGGCCCCAGCAACCCTTCAGCAGCCTCTGGAATAGAACTGTGGGTTCCTGCCCTGCTTTGATTCCCCCCCGCCCCCACCGAAACTTAATTTAAAAATTAAAAATTAATTAATTAATTAAAAAATAAATAAATTCCAGCTCTGTGGCGTCATCCAGCCCCAATCGAGTCGCACTCCAGTCCCTCACTGGGACAATGAACCACAGAGGGATGCTTGGATCTGCCCCGGTGAGGCAGGGACCGTGTCTCCCCCTCCCCTAAGACAATCCAGTCTGGTAGCATTCCTGGGAAGAAACTTGCTCCATTTGTTCAGGCTGTTTTTTGAGGATATTAAATAACCCAGGCAGGATCTGGCTGGGGGGATTTGGGATTTGCTTGATGACTCGCTTTTATCATCCTAAGCAATCAGATCTGACGTGTGAGACCTTTCACCCTCCCTTAAAAGAAAGTGAATTGGTGCTGGGAGCACTGGGTAGTTCCTGTCACAGCAGAATTGTGTGACAGTGGCTTTGTGTGTGAGGTGTGACCTTGTGGCTCTGCACAACTCCCTGACAGGAGGGGGCAGCCGGGGGGGGGGGGGGGGGGTAGAGGCGGGGGGGGGGGGGGGGGGGTCGGGTTCAGGACAGGAGGAGAGGGAACGGCTTCAGGCTGGGCCAGGGGAGGCTCGGGTTGGACACCAGGAGGAATTTCCCCATGGAAAGGGCGGTCAGGCCTTGGAACTGCATTGGAGTCCCCATCCTTGGAGGTGTTCGGGGAACACGTGGATGTGGCCATGGGGATCGGGTTGAGGGTTGGACTCGCTGATCTTGGAGCTCTTTTCCAACCTGAACCATTTCCTGGGCTCAGCCTGGCTCACTGAGCTGAGATCTGAGGCTGGGGCACTTCGCTCCTCTGCAGGTTCAGCCGAGCACGTTCCTGCCGTGGAGGGAGAGTCTGTCCTGCCTTTGGTGTCAGACATTCTGGCAACCCCAGGTTTCATCCCCTCACCTGTAAATAGCTCCTAAAAACACCTCTGCAGGTGATAATTAATCCAAGGACTGCGAGGCTGTTCCAGCTGAAAGTGCCCAGCTCCTGTCAGCTCCCTGTCACCCTCAGGCAGGGTTGAGGATCCAAGCTGCCATGGGAAGGAACATCTCCAGTGCCAAACCCTCTGGAATGCTGCAGGGAGAACTCCGGGGGATGATCCAGGGGCCAAGGCATGTTCTGGACCACTTTCCATGGTTGTTCCCCCAGCATTATCCCTGCACTGCTCCCCAGGCTGGACCATCACAGCTGCAAGCCCAAAGCCACTTTTCTTGTGGATGCATGTGGCTTTGGGGTGAGCTTGGGTGGTTTTTGTCAAATGAGGCTGGTGCTGCTCCCAGCAGGTCGGCTTCCCTCATCCACACTCCTCAGGGAAGTGGGATGCACACCACATCTTCCATGATTTCGCACAGTGGGAAATGAGGCTGAAAGGGAGCTCCTGGGAAACCTCCCCAAACTGGAGTTGTGGCTGGCTACCAGCAGCAGTAAGTATTTGCTTTTTACAAAGCCACTCAAAAGGTAGATTATAAGATAAATAAATTAAATGCTTAATTGCAGGTCTGAGTGTGAGCATCCAAGAGAGAGTGTCCAGGGCAAGGGATCCACCTGTGGGTGGAGCCCTGCACATATTAGGAAGAGGGAGTGTTCTGTGCCTGTGGATAACTAGGATATTTATTTATAAGGACGTATTTCTAAGGGGGAATGGCTTTCAGCTGACAGAGAACAGGCTTAGATGGGATACTGGGAAGGAATTGTTCCCTGGGAGGGTGGGGAGGCCCTGGCACAGGGTGCCCAGAGAAGCTGTGGCTGCCCCTGGATCCCTGGAAGTCTCCAAGGTCAGGCTGGACAGGGCTTGGAGACCCTGGTGTGTCCCTGTGGGCCAGGGCTCTTCATGGACCCCCCACTGGTGAGGTGGAGGAGCCTGAGATCCACCCGGAGCTCCCATGGCAGTGGAAAAAACCTCACTCTTGCCCTTGAGGACTGGGGTGAGGCTGAAAAAAACCCTGTGGCTGCAGAAAAATGCCAGCAATTCCTGTCATTTCCCGTGGTCTGGCTGGTGGGAAGCAGGGAGAGATGCCAGCTGCATCCTTCCACCCGAGCCAGGGCTGCTGTGTCCCCCAGGACACCCCATCCCAAAGCCAGAGCCTCATGGCCATATTTTGCAGCTGGGGTGGGTCTGAGGAGTCCAGAAGAGCTGGGAAGCAGCACTGTCTCTTTCCCAGACTTACTGGATGCTGAAATCCAGGGAACAATAAGATAAGTGCTCAAAAGGTCCCTGGGTGGGAGCAGAAGTCACCCGCTCTAGGGGGGAAGCAGCTGAGGTAGGAGGTGTATGTACCCCTGTTCTCCAAGGGCAGTGAGGGAATTTTGGCTGCTGCCTTTTCCCAGAGATTTGAAGGATTTGCTGGAAAAGCTCAGCCCGCAGTGCCTGGGGCTCTGGGGAGCTCGGGGAGAGGAGCAGAGGTCGGCCCTGCCTCAGTTTCCCCTTTTGGGAAGTGCCCCAATCTCAGCTCTGGTGCTTGAAACGGGGCTGTAGATGTGGATTTCTCCACCTCCCAGCAAGGGAAGCTGGGCTGGAGGCTCTGCCCTGGTTTTTGGCTCTGTGTGGCCCCCAGTTCAGATGGGACATCATGCCCTGATTAACCCTTCCCTTGGGAAGTTTTTGGAGGACCGGGCTGTGGTGATGATCCAGCTCCTTCCTCTGCACCACAGCCCGAGTGCTTGGGCTCCTCTTTGGCTCTGGAAATCCTCTCCTGGCAGCAGTGTCCATATTCCTGGAGCACAGGGGCATAAACAAGTCCCTGTGGAGTTCAAGCCACGCACCTGGGCTGGCCTGGTGGGAAAGGCGGCCTTTCCCTGCTCCTGCCTGCTGGTGATCCCCGAGTGTCCTCTGCTGGGCACAGGGGTGCTTGTCCAGCCCTGGCCCTGCACATCCTTCCTGCAAGGGAGAATAACGAGCAGGATAAAGCAGTGAGGCTTAGGAAGGGAGGAAGAGGAGGATACCTGGTTTCTGCTGTTGTTTTTCTTTGGCTGTGTTAAAAATATTTCTGAAATGAAATCATTCATGGGATGGGCATTTTGATATTTCCTTCCTTTCAGTTTTATTTCCCCTGCAGAAGGGGGTTTGAGCTGCAATTTGGGATATTTTTTATATATTTTTTTCTCTTAAGTGTGCTCCTCTGATCTGAAATCAAAGTGTTTTCCCCTTGTCCATGCAGAGAAAGTCACTGGGTTGATCCAAAGCCAGTTTGCAGCAGGGCACTCGGAGAACTTCTTCTCCAGGACATTTTAAAGTGGGGGTTTTCTGGCACTGGACACTGCTGGGAGCCAGGGATGCTCAGAGAGGACTGAAGCCACCGTGGCTGTGGTGTGACAGCCCTGAGAGGTTTTGCAGGGTCTCCTTTCCAGCTGCACTGCTGTCACCAGAGCCACGGGGACAGCCAGAGCTGTCACCTCAGCAATGTGTGGAGCTGCAGGAGCTGCATTTTCAAAGCAGGTCAGCCCTCACACACCATGGGGAGTCTCTGAAATTCCTGCTTTTCCAACCAGCCAGAGAAAAGAGCAGCAGCAGGTGCTCAGCAGGACACCAGTCCCACCCTGATGTTCTGGGATACCCCAGTTCTGAGCATGGAATATTCACCTGGGAGCTGTGGCAGCCTCAGATGTCACCTCTCAGCAAGGACCAAGTCACCAGGCAGCGGGACAGGAATGCTGAGAAGGGGGTTTTGTGTATCAGGGTGACTTTCATATCGTGGGGGGTTGAATCTGTCCCTTCTCCAGATCTTTTTCCATGAATAAACAAGCACCCCCCCCACATTGCTCAAAGTAAAAAACACAGGAGTCTTTATTTTTAGTATTTGGGGTTTATTTATAGGGTTGGGGTTTAGGGTCTTTACCTGAGCATCACTTACAAAGAGCAAATCAGTTGGGGTTTATAAGCAATCCTTACAAAGATCTCATCACCAGCAGGTGAGCTCCAGGTGCAGCACATCTGCCTGATGGCAAATTTGGGGAAAACATCAGTGGTTTTCCAGCAGCTTCCCTGCCAGAAACCTTGGGTTTGTTCAGGGTCTTGTAAACACACACGAAGATGTGCATCGAGCTTGGTTTGCGTGACAGGAATTGTGAGTGTACAACGTTTGCCTCTCCTACAACAGCAGCCACACAAAGAATTCAAACAGAAATCTGACCAGATGGTTCTGAATTCATCAAAAATCCTTCTAAATCTCTGCTGCATGTAGAGGTTAAAAGCAAAAGTCACTGAGAATCCTCTGCACACCAAAAGGTGGAAGCCAGGAGCCTTGGATTTCACACTCAGACCTTCCCAAGTGACTGCAGCACTCTTACACAAGGCATTTTCAACAACCCATTCTTAATTAAAAGACCAAAATCAGATCAGTGGAACAACCCTTCTCATGGTGCTATACTCTAAAGGATCCCTATCATTCCTCGACTGGAAAATCGTAGTGTTTCATTTATTGCAGTGACATTTGAGCTGTTCTCTGACCCTGCTGCTGGTCTGGAGCAGGAGCTTTGTCACCTCCCTCTGGCTGCAGGTGCCTAGTGGGACTTGGCTTTGGTCGGCTTCCTCGTCCTTCCCTTCTTGCAGAAGCAGCGGCGGCAGCAGCAGAGGCAGCACTTGAAGGAGATGAAGAGGGAGAGGAGCACCACGGCCGCCAGGAAGGCGATGACGTCCAGCGAGTGGTACTGCACCCAGTTGAGGTCGTGGGCGGCGGGGCGCAGGTGAGGGGCCCCCTTGTGCCTCATCACAAACTCCACCCAGTGCACGGCCAGGTCCAGGGGGTGGATGGGTCTGTCCAGGTGCAGGTCGGAGAGGCGCTGGATGTTCTCCTTGTACCTGCCAAGAGAAGGCGTTGGGGGGTTTCAAACGTGGGATCACGGGGTGGGGTGGGTGGGAAGGACCTTAAACCTCCTCCCTCATGGGTAGGGACACCTTCCACCAGGCCAGGTTGCTCCAAGCCCCATCCAGGACACTTCCAGGGATGGGGTTGGCTTGGAAGGACCTTAAACCTCCTCCCTCATGGGTAGGGACACCTTCCACCAGGCCAGGTTGCTCCCAATCCCACCCAGGACACTTCCAGCTGCAGCTTCTCTGGGCTCTTGTGCTACGGAACCCCTTGAGAAAGATAATGGCAAAGTTACAGGCCCAGGAAGGGCTGTCTCCAATGACAAAAAAACAAAAGAGGGAAAGCTTCATTTGAGCTCTGAGCAAAATCTCTGGGGTGAAGGTCTCTGGCTGAAATGGGACACTGGGGGTAGAAAAGCTGGCCGGCTTTTCCTGCTGCATTATTATTGTTGTTGTTAGTAGTAGTATGACTGCTGTTATTGCTGTTATTGCCATAAAAATTGGTTAGGGAACAATGTAAATAAGTTGCTATTTCTCAGGAATGTGATGGAGTTTCTTAGTCCTTGACATCTCTTATGGCAACAGAGAACGAGAGAAGGGAAGAGCCCATCTCCCCCGATCCCTGCATCCTCCCCTCTCTGCCACTTCTTGTCTCCTAATAATTATGCAGGGACAGCCTAAAGTTAACCCAGGGTGAGCAGTAGCTTCTCCATGGAAGAAGCTGCTATCAAATCCATAATTTTGGTAAAAGAAGCCATTTAGCAACAGAAAAAACATCGCGTTAAGCTGGAAGTGAACGTGCTGGGGCTGCACAATAAGGAGGAGGAAGGCTGTGCCTCTGGTACTGACTTTTTGTCGTTGATCACCGCTTTCAGGGCAGTGGAAATGTCATCAGAAGTCATCTCCAGGATGTTGAGGGTCAGCCCCGCTCCCCGGGACTCCACTCGCTTGGCGTTGTCCATCTGGTCCCCAAACAGAGGCATCAGCACCATGGGCACCGCGTTGCAAATGCCCTCATAGACCCCGTGGGAGCCTCCGTGGGTGATAAAGGCACGAGTCTTGGGGTGGGCTGTGGAGGGAAACACAGGCTGGCTTAGCTCCTGGATTTACTGACTCCCAGCAACACATCCCTGGGGAGAAAAGCTGCACAAAAAAGGGCCGTGGCCAGGATAAATCAAGGGTTTGGGGCTGTTGTGAGCATCATCCCTCATGGCCAGACTTAGGGATTGGAAGGCTATGGAACCTCTGTCTTGGTTTTGGGTAATCCTCCAACGCTTCTCAGGCTTTAGGATTAAACCAGAGCCAGGAGAGGTTAAAGAGGATGTTTCCACCAATTACTTTTTCACCATCTCTTCCATGGTTGTGAGTATCTGTCACAGCCCAGCCTGCTCTCTAACCAACAAATGTTCTCCTGGCAGCAATTCCACCACTTTAGAAATCCAAAGACCTGTCTGGAAGTGCTCACTTGAGGACCATAAAGTTTTTTTTTGGTCCGGGAGATGGGACAAAAACACAGCTGGGTGTTGAGACTGCTTAGTCAGAGATAAAGACTCCCATTTTTGACTGGTACTGAAGTGCTGGAAAAACTTTACAAACAGAGTTCTTTCATAACTCAGCAATTTCCAGCTAAGTTTCTAAAGGACAAGCCCTGGCTCTGACAGCAAAGGCTGCAAGGAAGGTCTGTGAGCCCCAGTGATGGGTCAGGGGATGGTAACTCACACCTGACCCACAGAGGATGCCCCTGGGGCCTCACAACAGCAGCCCTGAGTACCAGTGCCACCGTGGCGTCACCCCAGGTGTGCCAGACCTACCCAGGAGGTCGTTCTGAGGCAGCCACTTGACGAGCTTCACGTTCTTGGGCAGGTTGGGGGGTGCCTGGCCTGTGTATCGCCACAACACCTGGAGAGGGAAGCGAAGCCCATGTCAGGTCCCAGCAGGAGAAGGGAGGCAGGGCCTGAGAACAGCGTGGAGCTGCTCTGCTGGAAGGGGAAGAGGGAAATGGTACCGTCTGAGGGACTGTTCCCAGGGCTTTTGCGATTTCCATGGCTTTCTTCATGGGAATCTCGGAGACCATGGAGCCCAGCGAGAAGACGACGACACCGTGTTCTCCAGAGGCGTTCACCATGGCTTCGAATTCCTGCCAAAGGAAAGCAAACCTTTAGTCAAAGTCCTTTCTCTTGTCAGAGGCTGGAATTGCTGCCATGTTCCCATAAAACTCTCTGGAAAGGCAGCAAAACAAGCAGCGAGCACAACAAAATTAGGATGAGGAAAATGAGTTGTTATCGGCAGATCTGCATCCAGAGCAGCACAGCCAGCGAGTCCAGGGAGGGAATTCTCCCACTCTGCCGAGACCACGCCTGGAACCCTGCATCCAGCTCCAGGATCCTCAGCATGAGAAGGACATGGAACTGTAGGAGCAAGCCCAGAGGAGAACTGTGGAGTTGACAAGGAGACAGGAGCACCTCCCCTATAGGGACAGGCTGGCACATTGGGGCAGTTCAGCCTGGAGCAGAGAAGGTTGTGTGGAGACCTCATAGACTCATTGCAGTGCCTGAAAAGGCCCAGAAGGAAGCTGGAGAGAGATTCTTCATGAGGAACTGAAGTGATGGGACAGGGAGTAATGGGTTCAAACCAAAAATGGGGAAATCTGCATTAGATATCAGGAAGAAATGCTTCCCTGTGAGGGCGGTGAGGCCCTGGCACAGGGTGCCCAGAGGAGTTGTGGCTGCCCCTGGATCCCTGGCAGTGTCCAAGGACAGGTTGGATGGAGTTTGGAGCAGCCTGGGACAGTGGGAGGTGTCCCTGCCCATGGCAGGAGTGGCACTGGATGGGATTTAAGGTCCCTTCCAGCCCAACCTGTTCTATGATCCTACAGAAAAATGAGTCCTGGGGAAATAAAAACAGGCACAGTTAACCCAAGCCTGGATTCAGAGCTGATGTTCTTCTTTTCCACGCAGCTACAGGAGAGAATTAAAATCCTGGGAAAGGGTTCTGACAGGAGGTAACTCAAGTTTCTAATATCTGGATTTATTGTATCTGCTTTGGGTATGATAACACTGAACTGCTGCCAGTTTTGTCTCTATTTTGTTTGAGTGATTTAAATAATAGAAGGAGATCTAGTACTGGAATCCAGGAACAAAAGGATTCCAATGAAGCAGAAAAAACAGCCCAAGGCTGGAGCAAAAATTCTTTGAAATAGAAAAATGTTTGGTCGAGCCAAGGAAGGAGAGGCAAAACTGGAGGAAATTGTTGCAGGCATCAGAGTTAAATA
Organism: Orthonyx spaldingii; assembly: GCA_013397795.1. Classification (NCBI taxonomy): domain Eukaryota; kingdom Metazoa; phylum Chordata; class Aves; order Passeriformes; family Orthonychidae; genus Orthonyx; species Orthonyx spaldingii. Next base: position 230,713 of record VZTJ01000770.1, read on the forward strand.
AGTGGAATACAATGAATTAAACGTTTCTGTAAGTCTGGCAATTGCCATGTTATCTCTGGGATCTGAGGGGATAACCAGAGAACGATGGAATGCTTTGGGTTGGAAGGGACTTTAAAGATCATCTCATTCCAACCCCCTGCCATGGGCAGGGACAACAGAGACTGACTCTGTCAATTTATGCTCTTTTCCATATTTTTGTGGCTGTCTAGAGGCATATTTAATCCTGTTTATATTCTGTGGGATATCAGTTTTACTTTGTTTTTAAGATGTTTTTGAGTTCCAAGCTCTGACTTTCTGCTCAGAAGTTCTCCTACTATGAGGAAACTTTTTGCAGCCCTGCTTTGGGAATATGCAGGTTATTTTAGTAGTGGTTTTAATCAGCACCTGCTCATGCCTTTAGGAAGCATCTGCAGTGGACACTCATGAAAAAATAAGAGAATTAGGAGGATTTCTTAATGAAAAGCAGGAGATATCCCATATTGAGGAAGTTTGGCACAGTTGAAGAAAAATACAGTTACAGTGCAGAGTATTTTACACAAAAGTGGCAGAAGTGCTGCTTCACTGGTGGTGGGGATTTCATTCGGGCCTGCCTGAACTGCCTGAAGCGCATGGAATATCCTCAGTAGGAAGGAACCCACAAGGATCCTGTCCCTGCAGAGACACCCCAACAACCCCACCCTGTGCATCCCTGACAGCGCTGTCCAAATGCTCCTTGGGCTCTGGCAACCTCGGGGCCGTGCCCATTCCCTGGGGAGCCTGGGCAGTGCCCAGCACCCTCTGGGGGAAGAACCTTTTCCTTTTTTTTTTTGGTGCAGTTTTGTCTGGGAATGCAGAGGTGTCCCATAAAGTAACTTTTTTCTCAGTGCTCAAGGGATGGATGCAGAGGTGCAAAATGCGTTCCCAGCCGCTTTCACCTGGCATGATTTATTCCAGCCTGGGAGCTCCATCTCCTGGAGAGAGCTCACAGCGCACCCACAGCTAAACTCAGGGAAAAAATGGGAACTAACCTGGGATAATTTGTTTTCCTGAGTGCAGCCTATGCCTCCGACCAAGACCATGTTGGGCATGAGGGGCCTGGGGTACTCAAAGACAAAGTCATATTTCATGAGCCAAACAGCGGCGTGGCTGAACAGCTCGGGCACAGTCGCCTCCCGCTGCAGGAACTCCCGGATCAAGGGATCGTAGGGGGAATAAAGGACAGAGCAGGCCAGGGAGCTGCCCAGGGTGGCCAGCAGGTTGCCCAGGCGCTGCAGGAAGGACATGCTGTCCGTGGAGCGCGTGAAGAACCGTGGGACGTAGGAAGGAGGGCTGGGACACGACGTGGCCTGGAGCTCCAGGCTGCACGGCAGCCCCCGCAGGAAGAGCACGGAGGGCAGGGACAGATGTTCCGCCAATATCTGCCCACACGGGAAGAAGGGATCCATAAAGACGGCATCAAATTTGCTTCCCTCGAGGTACCGGATCAGCTCTTTGTCGGACAGGAGACGTTTGCAGGAATCCAAGAACATGCTTGTAAAATTGGCTATTTTGGAGAGTTTTTCAGAGAAAGACTGAGGTGTGAAACTCCTGTGGCCCATTTGCTTAAACTCTGACTCCACAAACTCCTTGGTGTAGGAGACAGGGTAGGTTTTCAAGGTGTAATGTGGGGATGAACTGATCCGCAAATTTATCTCCGGCGCAACCACCACGATTTCGTGTCCCTTGTCCCTGAGCTTCTCCACAACCGGGCGCATGCTGAGCCAGTGGCTGCCGTCGATGGGTACGACCAAGAGCTTCCCACCTTCACAAGAGGTCCACAGCAGCACGAAAAACACAGCCCAAGAGGCAAGAGAAAGAAATCCTGGCTTTGGAGAAACCATTTCCCTGGTGCCGCCAGTGAAGTTTTAAACGGCGGCAAAACTGCGGCTGGGGATGAGGAGTGAATCGTGGGGTGCTTCCCACTGGAATTTTAGCTAAGGTGGGTGTTTAATTTTTAACAGGCAGAAATTGGGGTAATTTTTAACTGTGGGTAAATATTGGGTTTATCATCTGTGCATGGGGAAGACTTTCAGTGAGTGTGTGCTGCAAGGTGAAGTTGAATGTTTGGATTGACACCAGGAGGGAGGAGTGACCAACAGCCCGTGGGGCTGAGAGGCTGAATGAGAGCCATGAGTGGGACTGGCCCAGCAATCACTACATCATTAACATCCAGGTAATGATCAACCCCCTGCCTTGAGTCCACTGCACTGATTGGACACGGAACTCAGCACAAATCTGACCTTTAGATTGCTTTGTGCCCCCGGAGTGTAACCAAGAAGCAGAGATTGACAGAGATTTGATACAGTGATTTATCTCCGGATTTGGTGCTGTATCACAGCAGTTATTGAAGTGAAAGCCCTGAGTTTACAGCAGTAAATGCGTTGTAAGATTAGCAATAACTCCTGCTGTTGCAACACCACAGGGGTCTGAAAGCAGAATAAACCAGGGGTATCTGCACTATTTGTACAGCACGAGGGAGATCTGAACCGGGGAGACTAGCTACTATCCTGAAGGCTTCCTTTCCCAACCATCCTCTTACTTGCTATCTTGCACTGCTTCTTGCACAAATCCAGAGGCAACAGAGCTCCCTCTGCTGTCTTTGCACACCCCTGGTTTTGGGGTGTTCACACACATGGAATCGTGGAATATCCTCAGTTGGAATATCCTAACCCTCATGGATTATGGAGCCCAGCCCCTGGCCCTGCACAGACACCCCAACAATCCCACCCAGTGCATCCCTGAGAGCATTGTCCAAATGCTCCTGGAGCTCTGGCAGCCTTAGGGCCGTGACCATTTTCTGGGGAGCCTGGTCAGTGCCCCAGCACCCTCTGGGGGAAGAACCTCTTCCTAAAATCCAGCCTAAACCTCCCCCAATGTTCTGTGCTTCACCCAGCTTCACGTTCTGTGGCACAGCAGAAGTGCCTGGGTATATGCACAGAGTTAATTCCACATTTCCAATTTTTGCCCAATCAAGTCTCCAGTGATTAACTGGCATTCCACATTTCTTAGGAATATTAAGTCCTGTGACCTAGAATTATTTTGTCATTTACCTGGATATAGAGCATGCCACGACTGATGGTGACAACTCAACCTAAGCTCTCCTAGAGAGAAACTCTTCAGCAAGCCTTGTTATCATCTCAAAGCCTAAGATTCCCACTCCCTTGCCATCCTGGAATTCAATCACACTCCAGCACAAATATCACTAAAGGAAACACTTAAAAGAAGCACATCTTGAACAAACACCAACACCACCCTCGGGGTAAGCAACGACAAACCTTTGACAGCGGCTTCTTTTGCTGACAGTTGATGCCTCCAATATAGACCATGTTGGGCATGATGGGGCGCGGATACTCAAAGACAAAGTCGTATCTCATCAGCCAGACTGATGCTCGGCTGAACAGCTCCTGCACAGTTACATCCCTCTGCAGGAACTCGGAGGCCAAGCTCTCATAGTTCAAATAAAACAGGTGGCAAAGCAAAGGCTCTGAGAGCCTGATCAGGAAGTTCTTCACGCGCTGCGGGAATGTCATGTGGTCGGAACTGGACGAGAAAGTCCTGGGCACGTAGGAGACAGGGCTGGGGCACTGCGCGGCTTTGTAGTCTAAGGTACAAGGAAGGCCACGCATGAAGTACACGGAGGGGAGGGAGAGATACTCAGCCAGAATTGGCCCACAGGGCAGCACAGGGTCCATCATGATGGCATCGAATTTGCTGTCCTGGAGGTACCTCATGAGCTCTTTGTCGTATAAGAGATGCCGACAAGCGGCAGAGAACAGGTTGGTCATCTCTGTGATGTTGCTGAGTAAAACTGAGAGCGTTAACTCAAAGCTCTTTTCCCCCAGCTCCTGGTAGTAGTGGTCCACAAACTCCTGGGTGTAAGGCACCGAGTATGTTTTGATGGTGAAGGATTGGGAGCTTTTCAAGAGCAAGGCAGCATCGGGAACCACGGCCACGATTTCGTGCCCCTTCTCCCAGAGTTTCTCCAGGACCATGCGCATGCTCAGCCAGTGACTTCCATCCTGAGGCACCACCAAGAGCTTCCCACCATCTGCCAGACTCCAGAACGCAAGGAAAAGCACAAGCCCAGCACGTACCTGGTGCCTCCACATAACTGTCATGGGGCAGGAAAAGGAACGAGCTGCTCCTTCTTAATTTTTTCAGCAGCATATGAAGCAAAATCTCCTTGTACCTCATTTATATTGTGCTGGACTTTAACGCTTATCTCTACAAAATGTTTACTGAGGTTGTTAGAGTTCGAAGATCACGTTTCTGATAAAAGCCTTGACAAAAGTGTTATCAAGGCACCTAAAGAAGCTTTTCTATGCATTTATCTCGAATGATTCAGAACAATCAGCAGAGAAAGCAGTGCAGGGGTTTTGCTGCGTCAGGATTGCTTCAAGTGACTCACTGTGCACTCGACTGTCCTGGGCCAGGAATCAAGCCAGGAATCAAATTTATGGCCACTCCACAGAGCTTATACTAGAAGAATTGTGTTGCACTGTTGACATGGAAGACCTAAACCTCCAACCTTTGCTCAGGATGGTGCCTGGAGTCCACATAGAATGTTCTCCATGGCAACCAGGAGCTGCCATGCGGAGCAGTGGAGTCACCAAAGTTCAGGTAACACATTAACCAACCACCTTTCACCTTTTCAGCAAAACAGTGATACAGCAGAAAACACAGTTTGTGCTCAAGAGGGGCCATCAGAGCTCGTAGGTGAGTGGCTCAAGGCCAAATATCCTTTTGAAAAGCAATGATGCAACATAATATGTGGTACTTGCTCAAGGGGGGCCATGGGAGTTCAGGGGTGAGAGGCTACAGGACAAATGGATTTGAAAGGTCTTAATGTTTTCCAAAGTTCAGAAGGTTTGGCTGTGGTATGAGCCAAGGGAAGTCCACACTCATCTACTGTGCTCACCAGAAGAAGGGGGGAAGAGTTTCTGAGATGCTTCTGCCTGTGCTATGAGATTTTTAAGACAAAAACCCACCAAACCCACATTAGGAGCCCTGATCTTGACCATAGGCTACAGCTACTTGATCACAGAATCGCAGAACATTGAGGTTGGAAAAGTGCTCCGAGACCACCATCAAGTCCAATTTGGGACCAATCCCCACCTTGTCACCCAGCCCAGAGCACTGAGTGCCATGTCCACGTTCCTTGGACACCTCCAGGGATGGTGACTCCAAAATGCCCTGGGCAGCCCCTTCCAATGCCTGACCACCCTTTTTGTGAGGAAATTCCTTCTGATGGCTGAGCCAAGGTCTTCTAGGTAGCAGTAAATAAATCAGGGCAACAAACAGCAGTTTGAGGGACCTGGACGGGAAATTTGAAAAAAGCCTTTTACCCCTGAGGTTTTGCAGGTTTGCCTGTCCAACATGGTTTATCTGATGTGGAAGACAGCCCCACTCCAAGGACTTCTTTAGCTATCCAAATCAGGTTGATTGGAATGGCATTTAAGTGCCCAATTATTCTTGAGAAGCTGGGCTGAAGCTGCAGCAAGGGATGCAACGGAAACCCAATGTTTGGACAAGGGATCGAAACCTTGGCCTGTAACAAAGCAAAATCCTTGGGTAGGGAGCACATGCAAAGGCACGGGACAGCTTTGAAGATAAACCCAGAGGAGCTGATATCTGCAGTCTGTGCTTAAGAGAAGGGCCTGGCCAAGCAGATCTCACCTGCCATTAAGGCATATTCCACGTGGACAGGGAAAAGGTGGATGCCCAAAGTCTGCGAGTTTACAAAAGCAATACAAGATACAGGAATGCACCTGGACAAGAATGGATGGAGAAGACAGATGCTTTTAAACCCCCCCAAACCAAGCATGCCCAAACAGAGTGAACTCTGAGCAGTTTCTCCAGTGTCTGAAGAGTTCACTTGGAGCAGGTAGGAATAATGGAAAATCTGATCCATGAAATGGCTACCTTCGCCAAAGAGGCCTGAGTGTGATAAATACACTCCAAGGCTAATCCTAAGTGTTATTCCAAGATTAAGACTAAGTGTGTCCTAAAATGTTTATTTGGAGAGGAGGTTCTCCATGTAGCCTGTTTAAAAAAAGGGAATCTCATAAGCCAGCAGGAAGGACTGTAAGAAAACACAGGAAATAGGAAAGACTTTCAGACATCACTAGGGAGGTTTCGATTGGATATTAGGAAAAATTTCTTCATGGAAAGGGTTGTCAAGCACTGGAAGGGGCTGTCCAGGGCAGTGGTGGAGTCATCATCCCTGGAAGCCTTCAAAAAATGTGTGGATGTGGCATCTGGGGATATGGTTTATTGGTAGGCCTGGATTAATGGTTGGACTCTGATCTTGAAGGGCTTTTCCAACCTTAACATTTCCATGATTTGAGGCAGTCCCATTCTGCAGCTGGTGAAGCAAAACTTTGGCAGTAGCTGGCAGTGGAGTAGCACTGACGGACCACAAACCACAGGAGGTGGTGGGAAGAGATTCTCACCTGCCAGGGCTGCATTTCAACATTTCTGTGGTAAAAAGATCTCAAATAACGAGGTGAAGCAGCATTAAATAAGCCTTAAGGTGGCAGCACACACTCAGAGTTGCAGACACACTCTTACCCTGCATAAAGGCCTCTCAAATCTCATATTTGATACATAATCACTCCCACCTAGTTAAGTTCTGCTAAGATTTCAGCCAAACGTGCATCACCTGTGAGACACTACTACGAAACGCTATAAAACAACACTAAAGAGGTTAAAAAAACCCCTCAACCCAAACCCCTGAGGCCAAGTTCAGAAGAGTTTTTAAAAAGTTCAGAGAAGTTCAGCAAAAGTTCATAGAAGTTCTGGCACTGGATTTTGAGCAGCACACGAACACCATTCCACGTGTTTACAAGTGCAGAGAGTGAAGTCCACAAATCCAGCCCATTCCAAAGGTGAGATAGCAGGAGAAAGTCAAGCTAAAGTACAGAGTTGAGTGCCAAGGTTGTAAGCTGGAAACAATACAGCAAATATCCGAGCTAAGGGAATCCGTGATTATCTCTCCTGTAAGCCTACAAATCCTGGCAGGCATCCTGTACCTCTTATTAACCCCCTAAATCCCTTTTAAATTCAGAGGGTTTGTCTACAAAAAAGAAAATCTGTGGTTCTTGAGAGGCTGGTTGTCATAGGACAATTATTGGGAGAAACTATCAGTTCCCCTTGCCCCTTTAGCTATGATTTTCCAGATTTTATAGACCTCTGCCATAATTCTTTTTATAGGTTTAGCCATGCCCTTTATTTATATCTCTGCTTTTCTAGCCTGAGTGCCAAGTCTGAATCCTCTTTAAAACGCTCTGTTTTTACTGTGTGACATTGGGCTTTTTCGGAAAAATCAGCCTTATCTCACCATTTTGCAAAGCAAATATCTGAGAAACCCAACAAGAATAGTTGTTATTAAAAATAGAATCTGTGACGATACTCTGCAAACCACAAAATCTATTTGAAAACACATAAAAAAGGCTGACATGAATCCAACATTCATTTTAGAAGAATAAAGTAGCTTATACTTTGTTTTTCGATGGTGGATGAAGCTTTAACTGAGGAGCATCACTGGCTTAGGATATACAAGCTGGAAAAAATGAGGCAATAGCAGCATCATGAAGGCCAGCAAAGGCAAATGCAAAGTTCTACCTCTGGAATGGGATAATCCCATGCCACAGGACAGGCTGCACTCCAGCTGGACTGCAGGAGCTGACGAAAAGTTGAACAAAAATATGAGATCGACAGTGACAGGTCAAGAGGCAACAAACACAAGCTGCAACATGGAAAATTTGAACTGGATACAGGAATTAATTGGATATAGTAAAGTGTGTTCACTGTAGGAGATACTTAAAATTTGACATGGCAGCGAAAGGAACAACCTGACCTGGACATGTTCTGACAGGAGGTTCTCAGGGAGACCTCTAATGACCATCCAGATGAAAATGTTTGATGAGTCTATGGCAATTCAAAGCATAGACAATCCTTCTTTAAGGGGAAAAAAAAAGAGAATTGTAGAGGAAATCAGCCAGACGAAAAATGAAGACCTCCTCAAACTAAAGTGTGTCCTGCACCACACCAACAGCCTAATCCAATGCCAAAGCTGGCTTGGAGCAGAGGCACAGGACCAATGGGGAGTCTCCCAAAGCTAATTCCACACACAACACTCTCTCCACCTTTATACTCTGATAATCCTTCACAGATACCAGAACCAGCACCTCTCTGCAAAGCAAGAGCAGTTTGAAATCCACCTCTAACAAAATCTGTGTTTCAGCTTCCCAGAGGATTTCAAAGCCTGCAAGAACAACAGGGAAAAAAAAGAGCATGACCCACCTGATTTAGCTTCTTGTAAGCACAATTTACTCCACTAATCAAAACCATGTTGGGCATTAAGGGTTTTGGGAAGTGCAAGACAAAGTCCAGCTTCATGAGCCAAATGGAACCCTGGCGGAGGAGATCCAGCACAGTCACCTCCCGCTTGAGGAATTCCGAAGCCAGTTCTGCGTAAGGTTGGTAGACAACATCGCAGAGGAAAAAGTTTGGGATGTCATAGAGCAGATTCTTCACCCGCTGGAGAAAGGTCATGTGGTCTGTAAGGCCTGTAAATAACCTGGGGGCATAGGAAGGGGGACTGGGGCACTGTGTGGCCTGATATTCCAAACCACATGGAATTTGCTGCAGGAAATACACGGAAGGAAGGGAAAGGTGCTCCGCCACTATCTGCCCACAGGGGAGAAAAGGATCTGTGAGGACGGCGTCGAACTTGCTCTCCTCAAGATATCTCATGAGCTCCTTGTTGTACAGTAAGTGTGTGCAGGTGGCCAGGAACACAGCCGAGTTTTTCTTTGCCCGCTGATAAAGTCTAATAACTCTTTGCAGAAAAGATCCTCCTTCAAATACATCCTTTATTAATCCTTGCAAAACTTCATCCATCTCTTCCTGAGTGAAAGGCACTGGATACATTTTCATCACAAAGTTCTTTGATGGTTTGATGTGCAAAGTCACTTCAGGTGCCACCACGACCACCTCGTGTCCCTTCTGCGCGAGCATGTCCAGCACTTCCCGCATGCTGAGCCAGTGGCTGCCATCCACCGGCACCACCAGGAGCCTCCCAGCAGCAGCCAGCCCCAGCAGGGACAGGAGCAGAACCACAACTGGTGGAGAAGCACTGAGCCCCGGGGCCATTCCTGCAGGGATCAGCTGAGTGCCTCCAGGGAAGGAAACCCACAGCAGCACAGCACTGGAGCCCGCTCTGTGCTTTTAAGCAATCTCTGCTACCGTTTAACTTTTGATCCTTATTTTATTTGCTGTGTGGTAAATGTGTAATCACTGGCGTGATAAAGGGATGCATAATAAGCAGCAGAGTTCAGGCAACTGATTAATGTGGGGGATGCGCCAGATAAGACTCTATTTCTATAAAAAAACACTTTGGCACTTTTGTCATCTTCAAGCAGGACCTGCCAAGCCAACAGAGCCCCTTCAGACTCCTGGAATTTGTTGTTGGACCTCACACAGCCATCACCAAGCCAAAATTTTCAGAAATCTGTGTGCAAACAGAGACACTGCTTCTCAACCTGAGAGCTCCCAAACAGCCCCATTCCTCAGGATTCCAGCTTTGGAAATATCCTGGTGAAGAACAGGAAAAATTCAACAGCAAGGAAGAAGTGGTGAGGCAACAAGGGCAGAAGCCTGAGGTGCATTTCTCCATAAACACCAGACCCGACTACAATAATCTGCTAATTTGGGATGACACTTGACTACAAGGCTTGGACAGACCCACAGACCTGTTCATCACTCATTAAGAGACTACCAAATCACACAATGTTACACAAAATGGCTCTGAATATGTGTAATGAAAACGGCATAATCAGAGACACTTTATAGATGAAAAAGTACAGCACAACTGCCTAGAAATGGGAGAGAAAAATTCTTGAGCATTCACCCAACCCACCCACAATGGGAACTCGATTCCTATCTGCAGCACAAAATTTGAGTGTTCTGAACACAGAAATCCACCACAGTACAAACTCAAACCAGACTGTGACCCACCTGAGGCAGCTTCTTGTGAGCACAGTTTACTCCTCCAATTGGAATGATGTTGGGCATCAAAGGCCTTGGATAGTCTAACACAAATTCCAACCTCAGAAGCCAAACAGAGCCCGTCCGTAAGAGATCCAGCACCGTCACCTCCCGCTGCAGGAACTCTGAAGCCAGTTTTGAGAATGGTTGAAAGGCAAAATCACAGAGGAAAAGGTTTTGGGTGTTATAGAGCAGATTCTTCACCCTCTGGAGAAAGCTCATGTGGTCTGTAAGTTGTGAAAATGCCCTGGGGACATAGGAAGGAGGATTGGGACACTGAGTGGCTTCAAAATCTAAACCACACGGGACTCCTCGTAGGAAATACACAGAAGGAAGTGAAAGATGCTCAGCCAGGATGGCCCCACAAGGCACTACAGGATCTGTAAGGAGGGCATCGAACCTGCTTTCCTCAAGATAGGTCATGAGCTCTTTGTTTTGCAGGAGCTGTCGACAGCTGGCAGCTGACAAATTACCGAGTTTTTTCATACCTTCGTATGCTTTAAGAAATCTTTCCAGAAAAGATGCTTCTTCAAATGAAGTGTGTAAAAATGCCTTGAAATTTTTCTCCATCTCTTCGTATGTGTACGGAACAGAGTACGTTTTCATCACAAAGTTCTTTGAT
>VZTJ01000771.1:0-10673 GCA_013397795.1 Orthonyx spaldingii
CTTGTAGATGCTGTGGGAAAGATTTAGTTAAATTTGCTTTTTTATTTTTTCCCCATATGCCTGTATTGGCCAGAACCCGAGTGCAAGAAGTGCCATGTTCAAGACAAAAAGAAAGTCCATGGAACCCAGAGTTATGGAACTGGATCCCATCGCTCTTCGCTGTGGCCATCCTAGAGAGTCTCTGGGGTGTGATGAGTTGTTGTGGCGGGTGGATGGTGTGTGCTGCAACCTTCCAGAAGCGTCTTCTACGTGAAGCTGCTCGGCAGGGCCATCACACTCACACACACATTCACACACACCGGATAGCTTTAGGGACGTGTTGACAGCTAAGATGCAGGAAGGGTCTTTGTATAGAGTTCCACAGGAGAGGTTTATTCCAGCCACGCATGTGAAGGGGACCAGGGACGAAGACCAAGAACATGGGAGAGTCCAGGTTTATATGTAGGGTTGGAGAGAACATCAGGGGCCAATGATCTGCAGGCACAAGGGTGGTACACAGGTGGGGCTAGGGTATGGGAGCCAACAGGGAAATTCTGCAGGAGTGGTGATGGAGCAAGGGCCAATGGGGAAACAGGGAAGGGAGAACCTTCTAGGGCAGGGACATATAAGATATCGAGGGACAGGGAGGCCCACAGGCCAACCGGGGTAGCAGAACTGGGGTACATTAACATAACAAAGCAAAGCATCCTGGGGGAAGCCCTTTCTGTCACCCCAGCCTGGGGAGGATCTTAGGGACTGTCCCACCAGTGGACTCTCTGAGTCCCTTGTTCCATGGGCCCACCGGCCTCCACAACTCCCCCTTCTTTATTAAATAAAAAGGCTTCTCCTAGGGGCTTTAAAACCAAACGTTTCATACAGTCAAGTACACACAAAACAACAAAAACAATCAAAAGCATCCACAAAGCCATCCTCAAAAGGTAGGCAACCCATCCTCTTAGGCCCCAATGACCAAACAAATCTTCAAACCATTCAGGGAATTGTTCGGTTTTCAGGTCCTTGATAAGGTCTTTCATCTTCTGTATGCTGGCGTGGATGTTTTTGCTGTGGGTGGTAAGATTGAAGCAGCACAGTCCCTCAAATTCCTGGCATCCATGCCCATGGGCAAGAAATAGATAATCAATAGCGGCTCGGTTCTGGAGGGTGGCATGCTGGGTAGTTTCTTCATCCGCCAGGAGGTTGCTTAAAGCAGCGGATGTTAGGCTGGCCTGCTTGCCAAGCCAACACACTAGATGAGAAAGCTCACCAAGGGCCTTAGCAGTGGCTACCCATAGTAGGAAAAGGGATACCGCGACCCTCTTTGTTCTTGGTCAATCAACAATTTGGCTGTCACAATTTTCNTCCTACACCTGGGTCAGGGCAATCCCAAGCACACGTACAGGCATGACTGAGAATGGATCAAGAGCAGCCCTGGGGAAAGGACCTGGGGCTGTTGATTGATAACAAACTCAACATGTCTCAGCAGTTCGTGCTCACAGCCCAAAAGCTGACAGGGTCCTGGGCTGCAACAAAAGCATCATGGCCAGCAGGTCGAGGGCGGAGATTCTCCCCCTCAACTCTGCTCTTGTGAGACTCCACCTGCAGTGCTGTATCCAGGTCTGGGACCCACAATGCAAGACTTGGACCTGTTGGAATGAGTTCAGAGGAGGGACGCTAAGTTGGGCACAGTGCTGGAGCATCTCTGCCATGGAGACAGACTGAGAGAGTTTGGGCTCCTCTGCCTGGAACAGAGAAGGCACCAGGGAGACCCTTAGAGCCATAGCTAAAGGGGGCTTCAAAAAAGGATGTGAAGAGACTGTTTCCAAGGGAATGACAGGACGAGGAGAATGGGGTAAAGTGATGGTGAGATTTAGATTAGGTATTAGGAAGAAATTCTTCCCTGTGAGGGTGGTGAGGCCCTGGCACAGGTTGCCCAGAAAACTCTGGCTGTTCCATCCCTGGAATTGTTAAAAGATAGGCTGAATGTAGCACTGAGCAACCTGGTCTAGTGGGAGGTGTCCACGTCCATGGCATTGGGGTTGGAATGAGATGATCCTAAAGATATCTTCCAACCCAAACCATTCTGTGATTCTATGAGTCTCATCCTTGTGTCAGACCACCAGCAGATGAGCAGGGAGAGATTGTGTGAGATTCTCTCACTTTCTGTGGGAATCACTAGACATTTTTCACTCTAAACTCTCTTGCAGGCAGGCACGGCCAAATTCATTGGCTTTCCTACTTGGGGAAAAGGTAGGAGCATTTCCGTGAAGGTGAGTGCCAGGACTTACTCACACTGCCTGAAAACAAAACCCTTCCCAGAAAGAAGATCCCACGGTCTATTGTGCATGAGGGCCCAGTGCAGTGAGATCAAACAATCCCACCCCTCCAGACATTCTCACTTCCAAGGGCCTCCAACAAGGCCTTCGTTATATTTCCCATCGGATGAGTGGGAGCTTCCGCTCAGGCAACTCCTGCCTTAGCCTGGGATTTTTGGCAACAGCTTAAATTTAAGAAAACACTCTGGCCTGCAAGTTCTAAGGATGGCAGATCATGTCTATTTATAAAATGAGTTATTTATTGAACAGATAGGAGATAACAGACAGAAGGTCTTTATCAGAGTTATTTATTACACAGTACAAAACAAAACTACTAGTAGATTACATAAAACAGTGCACGATATCAAGGTACCTATATTAAAAGAAATAGTATTGATTAGGAATCAGCGTAGCTTACCACTGAAATGAGAATTAGGTACACAGAGTCCTTTCACTCAACCTGCAGGGGAGTAATCACAAAGCAGCATCCCCACTTTGGGGACAAATTCCACACATTTCCAGGGAATATGCAGAAGATTTCCACTTTGTGGAAGTTTGGTGTAGCTTTTATAGTTTGTAAAGTAAGGTGTCTGTCAGTCAGAAATCCAGTTAATCTTTCCAGATCTCACTTCCACAGCAAGATGTTTATTGTCAGCTGGGAGTGTTACTCTCAAAATAACTCACTACAAGACCACCTGTCCTGTTTGAGATGTTACAGCAGTTAAGCAACAGATGCAACAGATAAGTTCTTCTGGGGCAAGATGCCTTGGCCTGGGTCTCCCCTGCGGCCAGGTCATTGGGTGGTGAGGAGGCAATGGGGTTCCTTTCAATATTCCTCACCAGCAGCACAGGAGCTCCAAGCCCATGTTCGGAAGGACTCACAGTGGTGCTGAGATTCCTTTCAACAGACAAGCCTGGAGCTCCACAGGACAGGTCAGGTCTCCTTCCAAAAGCAAACTCCTGGTGGAAACGGATTTGAAAGCCAGGGATCAGTAATGGTGCCTACATGTGCATTAATATGTCAGTTCTTCACCCCTGTTTTTCAGGGTTGAGTGAATTCTTTCTCAAGACCTCTGAATTAGTTTGGATTCTATGAAGAAAGAAAAATGTGGAGCAGAGAAATTAGCGAACAGGCAGGACGTGAGGGAAATGAGCCTGAGTTTCTTGTCCCCTCAATACATAAAGAAATAAGGCGCAAAGAAAACCATTTCCAGATTCCCCTTTCAGCACAAGGTTTAATTCCTCTGAGATGAGGGTTTCTGCAGAGGAGAGGGGAAGGAACAGCAAAATATCTTAAGAAGATACCCTAAAGAAAAGACTTTAACCCAGAGGATTTGAGCATGCTCAGAGCAGATGGGACAACCTCCCCTTCAAGGAGGCAATGTCACCGTCCCTGTGACAGAGCTTTTTCACAGAAAGGCCAAGGAAGGCAAACAAGCACAGGAACCCTGGAACACATAGGACAGAAGAAAATCCAGCAGCTCTCCCGACAAATTTGCACTTTGCAACAATATTTCCAGAAGACATTGAGGAGGACTCACAGGGACTGGGAGGGCCTAAGGGAAGACACCCTAGCAGGGACATTAAATCAGAGTTTTTGGGCACCATCATTGCAGAGTGCTGGTCTCCCCCTGAAGAAGTCAATGATAGTTTCCCTGTGACATGGTTCTTTCTTCACAGGAAGGAGAGTGGAGGCAAATACCACACGGACCATGCAATCCTGGTTGGGGAAGGACCCCCAGCAGCTCTCCCAGCAAATTCAAACTCTGCAGGAAGCTTTCCAGAACATGCAGGAGTCCACACAGCATGACCTTCAGATGATCAGAGCAGACCTGGAGAACAATCAAGGTGAGCAGAGCCATTCCTCAGCAGGCCTTCATTTCTCTGAAGGCAAAAACTGCTGTGCAGAAAAATCATCCTGTGATTTTTTTCCTCCTCAAACTGGGATGCATTGGAGAGAACTTCCTTGGGAGCAGCTCTTATATCCCAAGCCAATGGAACACCTTTGATGCTGAGATGGCAACTGGAGGTGCTCGAGGCCTCTCTTCTTTCCCTCATCTTTGAAGGGAGTGAAAAAACAGCATCTTCCTAGTCCTTTCTCAAAGGAAAGGCCCTGTTCATTAATGGGACAAGATTTTACCTCTGAGAGGCAAAATCATTGTTCCAGTGACACCAGTCTATTTCACAGGAAGAATACAGGAATCGAATACCACAAGAGTCTTGGAATTCACATGGCAGAAGGACCTCCAGCAGATCACTCACCAACTACAAACCCTCCATCAGATTTTCAAGAACAGGCAGGTGTCTACACAGCGTGACCTGCAGCTCCTAGAGAACAAACAAGGTGAGCAAAGCCTGTCCTTACAAGGCCTTCATCTGTCTGAAGGCAAAGGCTGCTCTACA
Source organism: Orthonyx spaldingii (assembly GCA_013397795.1). Classification (NCBI taxonomy): domain Eukaryota; kingdom Metazoa; phylum Chordata; class Aves; order Passeriformes; family Orthonychidae; genus Orthonyx; species Orthonyx spaldingii. Next base: position 4,695 of record VZTJ01000771.1, read on the forward strand.
GGCAAATTGTATTATGATCTTGTCCTCCAGAGCTTCTCAAAAATGATGGAGAGGGACAGACTGTTTTTGGCAAGTAGCTGACATCCCACCCACTGACACATCTAAACACTGAGCTGGCAACTGCAGGTGGTCAAGGTCCTCTTCTCTTCCTTGTCTTTGAAGCAGTGTGTGCCAAGGGCTCTCCATGACCCAATATGTTGTAAAGGTGTCCACCTGCACGTCCTCCTACACACTCACCTTCCTCACAACTGACGGGTGTCTCCCACAGCTCACAGATGCTGCTTGGAGAGATGGAGGCAGACAATCCCAACCCTCCATCCTGCCCATCACGCCTTTGCCAAGCCCTCGAAAAGGCTCACAGGGTCTGTACTCTTTCCCCAGCCCTGCAGCAGTTCAATCCACCCAAACCAGTTCTGGGGAGCTGGGAGGGTCTTTGGCATGCTCCCCTTGCCCTGGCTTAGGAGTGCCTGATCAGCCTGACAAGTGTCTCCAGGGAACACTGGTACAGGAAAGTCACCTTTGGTTCCTGGCAGCTGCTTCTCTGTGAAAGCCCATCTCCTTTGTAGTCCATGGTCTGGCCATTCCTCTGGCCTCTCTTTGCCTTCTGGAAAGGAAGGAGAGGCCAAGCTCATCTCACGGCAGCTTTTAGTCCTCGTTGGACCTCAGAGGGAGCAAGTTGGAGCCGTGTGCCCCATGGCCGGGAAACAAAATTAGCACACACCCTGATTTACTGTTTTCTCTTGAAGACTTTGATGAAATGAGAGTAGAACTGGTGACAAGAACAGTGTGTGTGTGGTGGGGGAGTAGGGGAATGTGGGGGTGGCCTCAGTGTCATCTAGAGTAGACAGTTGGCCAACTCTGTTTTGGTCTACTCTTCCAGATTTAGAAGCTGGAAATGATAACAGACAATAAACAGATTTGAAGACCTCTGGAAGTATTGCCCTGGGGGTGTATCAGTTGGTACCAGGAGATACTCAGGCAGCAGCTGGGTTGTGGTGGGGAAGGTGCATCCCTACAGCAGATGGGACCAGTGAAGAGCCCTGCAGCTACAGCCCCTCCATTGTATGGCAGACCTGAAAGGACTCCTGCAAGGAAATTAATCTCCCTTGTTCCCTATCCCTTCTCCCCTGCCACCAGTATGGCCTCTTCTTCCTTCTCCTCAAGAATTCCTGCCTGGATTTCAGAGCTGGTTGGAGTTCTTGCTGCTAAAAGACCAAGCACTCCAGTGCCTCAGGCCCTGCTCCATTTGGAAGGTGGCCTGGGGCTGTTTGAGGTGTTTCCTAAATTAGACAACAAGTGTGTTACTGCAGGAGAGCACGGTCCTTTCAGCCAACAGTTTGGTTGTGTTGTTGGGATGTGTCCCAGCAAGTCTTGACAAATCCACTCATTGCCTGTTTTTTGATTTTTCCCACAGAGCTTTCCAAAGTACAGTCCTACAAAGGTAAGTACAGGGGAGGTGAGGAGGTGAGTACTCAGAGCCTGAGCGCAGCTCTGGAAAACATATCCCACCCCCTCAGAGAGCTGTTTGGAGAAGGACACACTCAGGGAAGGTGGGGTAGATGACTATTTTCACTGTCCTGTGCTGCCCAAGTCCCTGCCTGTGCTTGTCAGGAGCCCTCTCAGCTGTGGGGAGCAGGGACAGCTGGCTTGCACTGGCCACTTCAGCCCCAGCTCCCACTCCTTCTTTGGCCTCTTGGGCCTCTCAGGAAAATGTCTGGAGCTCATCTTGCTCGATGGCAGGAGCAACTCCTTCTCCTTTCAATCTGAGCTGAGCTAGAGGCCATCAGTTCATGCAATTGCACCTTGCTTGAGGCCTGCCAGGGGTTCATCCCATCCCCTGATGAGCGTGCAAAGCTGAGGCAAGAAATATTCTCTTATCCTTGTGGCACTGCAGATCATTCTTCTATAATCCTTGGGGAAGCAATATCCCATGCTGCTGCTCTCCTGTTATGGAGGAGAAACTGCTTAAAGCTGGAAAATCCCCTTCAGACTTTGCCAAGGCATTGATCCTGACACCCAAACCTAATTCCAGCTGCTGTCAAGTCCTGGTCCTTTTCCTCAGGCCACCCCCACAATGCAGAGATGGAGGGAGAGGGGATTGAACCCCACAGCCTCCTCCTTGGAGCTGCCTGCTGCAGTCCCAGCAGCACTGCAGGAGTGCCTGGCATTTGGTGCCTGCAGGCTGCCACTCTCTCCAGGTGCAGCCCAAGGAAGGGACATGGCAGGAGGGGAGGGAAAAAGCTCAAGGTGCCCTGAGGCAAGAGGATGCTGAGTGCCGTTGAGTGTGGAGGGGGGAAAGACAAATGAGAAGAGGCTGAGGGCACAGAAGGGAAAGGATCAGAAAAGCAGAGCTTGTGTTTTCTGTTTCTCATGGCTGATTTGACCATTGCAGGGGATGTCACCCTGGACAATGACACGGCTCATCCCAGATTGGAAATCTCTGTGGATGGGAGGAGAGTGAGAGATACTGGTGTCATCAGAGATGTGCAAAGCAATGAGAAGAGATTTGATTCCCATCTGTTTGTGTTGGCAAAGGAAGGATACACATTTGGGGGACACTACTGGGAAGTGTATGTTGGGACAAGAAGGAGCTGGGCCTTGGGTATTGCCCTGGAGTCTGTGACTCGCAAAGGGCCATTGACTCTGTCCCCTCAGAATGGCTTCTGGGCCATAGGGTTGGCAGATGGGCGAGACTATTGGGCCTACACGGATCACTGGGCCCGTCTGAGTGTGAGTGGGAAGTTGAAATTCATTGGGATCTTCCTGGATGTCCCAGCCAAGCAGGTGATATTTTATGATTCCTGTAAGGAAGCAACTTTGCACACATTTACAATGACTGATGGTAGCATTCAGGAAGGGAAATTCATTCCCTTCTTCTCCACAGGACCTGCTACTGCAGAGCCTGACACTGATCCTCTGGTAATACTGTAGTTTTCTGGTTATGATGAATTAGTGTCTCTAAATTTTAAAGATTAATCACATACAACCAGTGATCAAATCACATTGTAATCAGGCTGCTGCCTCATTTGTGTCTGCTGAACAAAGGTAATGAAGTAAAGGATAGATCTGTCATAGCTCTGAAATTTTTTACATTATACATCAGAATTAAAAAAATGAGGGAAATTTTATGTGCTTAAAAAAGCAATGGATCTTTCATAATTGTATGAAAAAAGGCACATCCTGTGGATTGTGAGTTTTCCTGAAAACTTACTATCTGTTTCCTGATACTCTGTGGTTTGATATTTTGTTGAGGAGGGACAGTGGTAGAGCGGCTTTATGGGCATCTACAACCTGACAAGGTCACCCCACCACACATCTCCACATGGCTTTGGAATATCCCCAAGGTCAGACACTCCACAGCCTCTCTGGGGAACTCATACCTGGCCTTGGTCACCCTCAAAATAATAAAGCATTTCCTGATGTTCTGAAAGAACCTCCTGTGTTTCAGTTTTTCCCATTGCCTCATGCCCTGTCACTGGCACCTCTGGGAAGAGCCTCCTTCACATGTTGAGACACAGTGCTAAGATCTACCCAGGCCTTCTTCCCTCCAGGATAAACAGTCCCCACTCTCTCAGCCTGGCAGAAATGCTCCAATCCCTTAATCATCTCCGTGGGCCTTCCCTGGACTCTCTCCAGTAGTTCCATCTCTTTTGTACTTGGGGAGCTCAGGTCAGCAGGGGTGGCCTCTCCAGTGCTGAGGAGAAGGGAAAGATCACTCTGTCTGGGGAACTGCCAGCTGGAGACTGAAGCAGCAGCTTTCCTGAAAGAACCCACGTTTGTGATGGTATTTCCCTGCAATTCACACACTTGTGCCTCCAGGGTTCAGGTAGATTTTCCATCCCACTTTCTCATGAGCTCTTCGTGATCCCACAGGTAAAACCACAGGTACCCCATGGTGTGTTCCTTCTATATCCTCTCTCCTGAGCAGTGAAATGCTCACTCCCAGTACCTGAGATACTGGTCCCTACTGGTGGGGAGCGTGATCTACCATCTTTGAGTTGCTGGACCAGTTTCTCCACAGCTGAGACCAGGGAGGATGAGACTTTCTTTGTATTGCTGAGTTGGCTGGAGACCTCACCTAGGCTCTAGCATGTTTCAGTGATTTGTGTCTCTATGTGCGGGGAAGAAAGGGTTGAAAAAAAAAAAGCTTTTCCCTTTCCATCTTTCCAGGCCGTTGCTGCCAATGAGTTGGCATACGATGATCATGGACTCCATCCAAACTTCCAACACGCAGGTGACTTCATCTTGCTCTTTGGATAACTGCTTGTTTCCAGGTCATCATAAACCCCCTCCAGCATGGCTAATTCTTTCCAATATGGGATACATTTCTCCATGGTAGTCCACTTGACTGGGTGGCAGATAACATTTTCCTTGAAGGAATACCATTTATTCTTGCCTAACAGGAGTTGCCTCCAGAGGCTGAGAACTTGTGTCTCTGTTCCAATCACTTTGTCAGTGTCCCCTTCCCTAGAAAATCATTTCAGCTGCTTGGTTACCTCACCCTCTAATTCCAGGTGACATTGTGCTTCCCTGGAACATGGCTGAAATCTCTCCTCACATCTCACAGCTTACTCTGAGATAGGGATTGGGTAGTCACTGCCTCCTTTATGAGTTCTTCCTCTTCCTCCTCCCTGAGCAGCGGTTGCCTGTCTTCCTCCTCCTGTTCTCATGATGGTCCCGCTTTGGAGTAATCTACCTCATCCACTTCTTCCTCCTGCTTGCTTTAGAAGATTCTTCCTCCCTTACTAAACCAGATGACTGCCACTCCCAATATTTCTCCTTGTGCACAGGGGCGACTGATCCTGGCCCAGGTTGGTTCTGTGGTGCAGCCAGAGTGCCTGCTGTGGAGTTGGGGTGGGTGCAGTACCTGTTGTTTTGTCCTCAGATCCAGAGCACTGAGGGTATGGAATGGTGTTGGACAGGGCTCAGCAGCCTGGGCCAGGCTCCAGCATGTTTCAGTGATTTGTGACTCTATGTGCAGGGAAGAAAGGGTTGGAAAAAATGGAAGATTGGTGAGGAGAGAGGAAAATAAGTTGGTTTTAGAATTGGTTTTGCTCAGGGACCAACCTTGCACCTGGGAGATATTAGAGAAAATTAATGTATTAGTGTTTGCTTGGGGTTGTTTTGTGTCTACTGAAGAAGAGGAATTATCTCACCAGATAACAGAGTGTTGTAAACAAACTTAAAAGCATTCCTCAGACAGGCTGGAGGCCTCTTTGCAAGGGGCAAGTGTGAAGAAATTCAGAGACTGTAAAACACAGCCTGGGAAGATTTGCACATTCTCCAGGCCCCCTATTTTGTGTACCTCAGACCTCACCACTTTTTGCCTTTGCTAGTATGAACTTAGCAGTGTATGTGTCTCCATTTGTTTTTTGAATCCTCCAGACAGCAAGATGATGGAATAAATCTACTCTATGCACTTCAGCTGTGAGTCGTGGCTGTCTTGGTGTTACCTGCATATATTGAGTTCACACTCTCTGGAACTACCTGGGGGACAGCACACCTTGCTCAAATATTTCACTAGTTTCTCAGAATTCTGTAGGTGTTCAGGGGTGAAATTCCAAAACACTGGAATTTCCCACTGCCTAGGGACCGGCTCATGCTGTTACCAGATGATAAATTCTCTACACCTGTTCAGCTAACATAATGCTTATTCTTACAAAACTGCTGGCCTATGGAACTGCACCATGCCCACTGTGAAGTAGGAGAACTGGAAGTTCACCAGCCCCAGTGCCATGCCAACTCAACCCAGTTGACTGGAATATTGGGATCCCCAACCACCAGGGACCACCAGAGAGACCTCCCCAAGATGGAAGAATGTATGCGTAAAGGGAAGTGAAAATATGGTAATGATTTTGGGGAAATGATTCTCGTATTGTTATGAATGGATGTTGTGGGGTCTAAATAAGTTTCTACCTCTTCCCAGGCCTATGGCAGTAGAGAGCAGACAGTAGACAGGTCAGAGCAGACCCTCCCAAC
>VZTJ01000786.1:0-29939 GCA_013397795.1 Orthonyx spaldingii
CTGCATCCCTGTCTCGAGGGCCCGGCCTGTATTTGCCCGGTTCCCGTGTCTGTCCCCGTACGCTCCGCGGCCCGCTCGGCTCTGGGCAATGGCACCGCCTGTGCCGGCGCCCTCCGCGCTCACTGCCCGGCGAAGTCCCCCCTGCGCTCTCGCCCCGCCGCCGCCCCGCGCAGGTTCCGCACGCCCTGCCCGCTCCGGAGCGGGGCCCCGCGCTGAGCGCCTTCCCCTCTCCGGCTCCGGGCCACGTACGGGCCGAGACTCGCCCCAGCGCCCGCGAGGCCGAGCCCAGGCGGGCCGGCGGCGTTTGGCTCCGGTACCGCCGGGCACCGCACCCGCTCCGCCGCCCGGCACGGACGGCTGCCCCTGCCCTGCCCGCCCGCGGTACCTGCGCTCCGCCCGCCGCTCCGGCCCCTGAGGGGCCCGGGCTCGCCCCCTGCCCTCACCGGGAGCGGCTCCGAGCTCTGCGGGACAGGGAACCCTCCGAGCCCTGCTCCTCCTGGGCCTGGCGCACCGGGAACCTGCGGGCACACAGCTGCTAATTCCACCTTGATATAAACATCCCGGATTTCTGAAGAGTTTGGAGCTAGCAGAGCATCTTAACACTCAGATAACGCTTCCACATTACCATAACAAAGTCATTAAGTATTACTAATACTAAATTAACCAAATTGCAGAAAAAGCTGCTGTGACTGTTGCTAATACGATAACTTTGTTTGAGATGCAGATTAACACAGCTGCTGCCTCTTTGCAATCAGGTTGGCCAGGCTGATGTAAGCTCGGGAAAGCCCAGGTGTTTATTACTTTCAAACCTTCTCACCTTTGATATTTTCTCATCATCTCATTAGCATGACTAAAGCCAAGTTCTAAACAGCGTATCTAGGCTTACAACCTTTTATTTCATGTTATACCTACTGCTTTCTGTCATCAGGCAATATATTAAGTTATTAAATTAAGATTGAATGTGATAGGGCTGCTCTGTCTGGGGGCTATCGCCAAATGACTGAGTCAACTACATCACAGCATTTATCAGACCTATTTGTTGGCCCTCGAGCAGCAAAATGAGGAGCAGGGGTTTTTGCACTGGCAGAGACCTGCTGAGGTTTGTACATTAACTAGAGACCCTTCCAGCCCATCTAACTGTACAATTATGTGTGTGTTCCTGAGATGGTTGGTACTGATCCATCGATTTATCTGTAGGAAATGGGTGATTGGCATGATGACAAATGGGTACATATACCACCAGAGATGCAACAATTCCACGAAATAAAGCAGTCCTGGCTGCTGAAGATTTTTCAGAAATAACTGCAAACTCATTCATTTCATGGAGGAGTACCCATACTTCAAACCTTTGGAAAAATGCATCACCAAGCAGTATATTTTCTGATTAATGAACCATTCACAGTTTTAAAATTACACTGAACTAAAATATAATTTAAAAATATAATAGTTTTAAAAGGTACTTGTAGCCAAATATACCCCACTCTGGTTAATAATGAATATAATCCCCACAACTGGGAGTTTTCTTGTTTCTATTCAACTGGTCAAACTTGTGTTAGAAAAGATTATATGAAAGTATCAGTAGTAAAAAAACCCCAACAAAACACAAGACTCTCCTTTTCAGTGTTCAGATTCTTAAAAGATACAAAACCTGAAGGTCAAATGTAGTGAAGTACAAGGGCATGGAAGAGAGCGGGCCAACAGACATTCCTAACCAAGTGGGTCTGGTTTCACGGGCACAGGATGCACATACAGCGGAACAAGCAGGCACCTTGAGGAGAGACGAAGGTACTTCCAGAGTTATTTTTTCCTTCTCCATTGACACGTTTTTGGAACTCTATGAAGAGGGTAAAATACTGCATGAATTGGATACCCAGGAATGTGCTGAAGCTCTGAAACAGTGCTATGGAAGAGGAAAAATGCACATGCCGTACCCTGCTCAGTGCTCCCTGGGCTTGTTGGTGTTAAACCAGACAGCAGGAACTGCAGAGACTTGTGCACTTGCACCCACACTCCCACTGGCCCTAACTAATCACCAGCAACCACTCACTCAGTGGAAGAGCTACTACAGATTCTTGCCTTTACAAGACTGGCAGTGTACTGTGTCTGTTTGCTCTCAAGGAGCTTGGTAAGCAGGGGAGCACAGAACGTGTTTTTTGCGATGCAGAAGGAGTTAAGGAACCATGTGCCCAAGTTTCCTGCAGACAAGAACAATGTGAGTCCCCTGATAAGCCAGGCAGGCAGCTCTGGCTCAGCAGATAGCAGGAACATGAACTGAAGAGGCAAAGACATCTCACGATTCCAACAGCCATTCATATCCTAGGGAGATTTCAGGGAGCTCTCTTGTCATGTTTTAAGCCATAGCTGCATTTCTCTTTGTCAGAGTGCATTTGCTAGTTGCACTGCTGAGTTTTCATATGCAAGTCAGCCTACAGCAGTTTCCAGTAATGGCATCTTATGCAATTTCTGACCTACTTTAACACATTGGGGCACTTGGAAACAGGAGATCCACTGCAGCAGCTTTCTGCTTGACAGTGTGACACTGCAGCAAGTCTTTAGACAAACACATGGATCCACTAAAATACAGGTGACAAACAGACTTTAATTTTCAAGGTACTTGTCAAGCCATTAGGAGCATCCAGATCAATCATGATACATATTATTTTTAGCTAGAGACTGTGCACATTATTTCAAAGAGATCAAATGGTCAAGCCAGTAAGGTGTTACATGTGCACTGACCCACGTGCTCTTTCTCAGCCCTTCTAGGCTGCAGTTTCCTGAAGAATGCCTCAAATGGGAGCTTGTGCGGGACTGATGATAAACCACGACCTGGTTAGCAGTACAGAGATCTTTTCCTTTGTCCCACCAGCCAGCTGCGTTCAGAAGAAAGTTGTCTTCTTCTACACATCCTCTCAAACTCCAGCAATAAATGGAAGGTCTCTGAGAACTGTCTTATCAAAGAGGATCTTTGATACTCTTTTATTAATTCCACTACCAAATGTGAACGTAACACTACCAACAGGGACCTAACACTACTAAAGGAAAGCCAGCATATAGAATCATTCCTACCATTAATTAGAACTAAGCTCTAAACAGGAGAAGTAGTAAGAAGAAATTGGGATTACTACCCCTTCCTTCACCCCCATGAGAAACAGGACTCCAGACACATTCCACTGTGTGCAAATTTCAAATCTGTAATCTGATTAAGGTGTCTGACCACAGTTGTTTGAATGGGCCAGCAGACACTTGTCACTGCAAACTACGTTAAAGTTCAAGATCTACAGAGCAGTGTAGATCTTCAGAATAATGCTGGAAAGGTTGGTTTGGTTTTGGTTTTTTCCCTCCCCAGGTTCTGTTATTAAGGAAAGTTTTAAGCATGGCTAAAACAAACACTATACATACCATCATGACTTTTCCCATGCAGATAAAACCATTAAGGCCAAATGCCATCCAGTATTATTCACCAACTGCCATTTCAGTCTAATTTGTACCTTACTACTACAGTGTTCCAATGATCTTCCTTTCACTATTTTCCTGCAATTTAGGTTAGGCTATTACTACTACTGAAAACTACAGGCATTTTGGTATACTCTTGCTTTGGGGTGAATTTCTGTATCAAATGAAAGAGGTTTTCTGTAACATTGTTATTCACTTGAATTCTGGTTTTGTGTCCTTTAAGACAACTAATAAAATTAAGAGGTATTTCAGGCTTCGCCTGTAGATTAATGCATCACCTTGAACCTCAGTGCAACCCCTTCTATGCTACCAGTTTCAAAAAAGAAAAAGAAAGCTTTCTTATACCCAACAAGGAAGTTACTGTGCAATTTAGAGAACAAAATAATGAGCTGCTCTCAAAAGAAGGCAGAGCTATTCCTGCACCTTTTCTCAAGAGCACATTAAGATTTGTAATCTTATCTATGGATTTGTTTTAAACTAAGATTTAAATCAATCGGTTTGAAATTTACTATCACTTGTAAGTAATGTTTAAATCAAACAATTTCTCAACACAAATTTAGAGAGGAACTTGCAGTTATTACAGATTCTGTGCTAATTATGTACTAACCTCTCCAGAAAGTTGAAAGGCAAAAGCTTAAAAAAAAGTTAGGTGTTAAGCAAAAACCCAATTCCTTAGACTAAAACTCACCCAAGCTCTGATGCATTATGCTTCTTCATATCACAAGAACACTTAAAATGTTAAGACAACTTGGTACTTAATAATAGCCATTAAAATATTTATAGTGTTAAGTGCATCTGTCCCATTTTTAATTAGGAATGAAGTGGCAGTTTCTGAAGTTAGAATCCACAGTCACAGCAGGTTTAAGAGAGACCTTGTTAGGGACAATAAACGCCGGAGGAGTTATCACTGTAGGGGCTCTCTTGTGTCAGAAAAATAGAAATAGCATTAATATGCTCACAAGTCACATAACATTTGGGTACTGGAAGGACACATTTTTATTCCTTATAACAGTAAAGCAAATTCAAAAGAAGATAATTCTCTCTAATACACCATATACACAGCTGAGTAAACTTTCTAAAACTGAATATGAAATTTTTTGTTCCAAATACATTGATAACCATAAGCTTTTTACAGGAATTGTTGCCAAATCCAGAATAAACTCTTAACAAATCCCTTCAGGTAATGCAAAATCAAGATAAGGCACTGCTTCCACAGCTCCATGCAATACTTACTGTTCAGAGTTGTACCACATAAAAAGATTTAAGTACAATCTAGCAAATAAAACTTTGAAATTTCGTTTCCTGGCTTCCTTAGGTGCTTGCCTGAGATTTAAAGAGACAAAAAGAGTCTTACTTTTTATCATGAATTATTAGAGCTACTTGATCCAAACTACACAGTGACATTCAAGCTTCTAGTAGCCCTCGTGTTAAATGATTTTTTGACAGCTCTGCTAATGATTTTACATTAAGAATCATTCACCAAATGATGACAGACTTCAAACTGCAGTAACCTGAATTTTTGACTTAGCTTTTCTCAGATTTTTTTCCTCCCATTAAGACCAGAAGAAAACCTGCAGAAAGCATCTTACAGAGGAACTCACTTTGATCTTTTATATTAAAATGCTTCTTCTAACAAGACAATGGCAGTTTTACATGTTTTAACTGAAGGGCAATTTCTGTTGCAAGACTACTGTAATATGAGGCCTCTACAATGGAATCTTTTTCTACAGCAACACTGACTATTCACAGTCAGGTAATTTTTAAGGTAAAAGAGGAGTCCCATTTTTGGTGTGTAGCCCAGCATCTGTAACCAAACAAGCATCAGGACAAAGACTCATGATACCAAACAGCTGAGGTTAAAAGTTACTTCAATGATTTATCCCTTCAGCACAGCTAACATAAGTAAAGCTTCCAATACAGAAGGGATGTTCTTCAAAAGTAAACTGGAAGGAAACCCCATGTGTTGTTACCTAAAAAAAAAAGAAATAAATACCAAACCAGAAAAACAATTGATGCAGAGGATGGACTGAACTAAATGAAATAATTATATTCTCCCCATGTACATGTGTAGAACACACCATCACCTCAGGCCATTTCTACATTTGCAACAGACTGGAGCAAAGGAAGACCAGAGTTCTGTCCATTGTAGGTAAGGCTTTTTCTACTCTCAACAGGTTCAGAGCTAGATCTGACCTACACGCAACACTGAACAGTAGCTTCTGAACACATTTATGCTTTGCGTATTCTATTAATAAAATGCAAAAAAAAAAAAAAATCTGTTTAAATGAAAGATTTTTCATGGTAGATGACATTAACAGAATGGTTTTTCTGTAAGGAAAAAAGTACTATTTTCCAGGTATACTAATACAAACTGTAAACATAAATTCATTGAAAGGCTTCAGTAATTTGATGGTAGACCTAGTGTAAATGCTGAGGTGTTTTAACAAAGTGTTCAACAAGCAAGATGATGATTAGTACTTCTACTAGTAGGGAAGTCAAAGCTCTGAATAACTGCAAAAAACTTTAAAGATTAAAGCTTTGAGCATCCTGAGGTTTTGAAATCCATACTCAGAGCTGCCCACATACTCTTAACATCTAGCATTTTTCCAGTAAACTTTAAATTATACAACCTTCTCCATCACAGGAGACTCATCTCATTTTTTAAGAAGACCAAAGTGTACCTTCAGATGCAAAGTTCTTGTTCAGCTTCAAGCTCTATTTAACTCAATCTCTCCAAAAGTTATGATGAATAAGCTTCACAGAGAGGTAGAAAAAAATCCTTAAATAGGGCAAATCCAGGTTCAGTAGCAGGTTCCTGAGAATACCGCATTTAAAAAATGGTAAGAAATCATTCCGAAGGGCTTGGTGCAGAGAAATGTATTTTTCCTTTCCAAATCTCCTACTGAGAAAGAGGCAGGGTGCAGGGGATTAAGAACAGAAAAAACAATACCCCCCCTTGCCCACTCTTGTGTTTGTTTCCATACTGATTCACAACTCCTTTAGTCTAGAACTCTTCCTTCTACTCTTCATTTGCATCCAGATTTTCGCTCTGCTGTTGGGGAGCTACTACAGCAGACATTTCAGTACAAAAGGAAAGAGGTTTTTTTACTGGTGTTTCTAGAAGCAGCATCAACTCCAGCTGGAAGTAATTGCAGGTCAGTGCTAAATGTCATCTGTCCTCAAGGGATCATCTTATCTACTGCATGAGGGATGTAAATAAAGCCTTACAGCTCATTCTGCCTCTTGACAAGCTTCTCCTCAGCTTTCCCTGTAACCCTGTGTGTGTGTTGGGGGAGTGGGGCACGACAAGGAGAAGGTATCTCAGCTGATCTGAATGCACACTGGCAAGTTCAGAGGTTTGAAATTAAAAGTCCTTGTTCCAGATTTGAAAGCACTAAAAGCTATCTAGTAAGAATTTACCAGTATAAAAGTTAAATATTTCAGGTTTCTGGTAACATGTGAGTAAATTTAAATCTTTATTCATAATTTCAAATTAAGACTAAGAAGCCTTCATTCTAAAGTTCATATGAAGGAAAACAGTAATTTTATCCTATCCTAATAGTCTGTAAACCTACTTAGAGATAATTGTGGTATCATTTACCTACTCAGGACACAAATAAAAAAGAGAAATAATTCAGTTTAATTAAATAGCTTAACACTAGACTTACTACCGACCTACATTTTACATGCTTATTTTGATAGCTGAACCCTTTCAAAAGTTGTGGTTTTTTTCTTTCTCCTCCCCCAGCTCTGTCCCCAACTGATAATCCTTACATGTTTAAATTTAAAAAACCAAAAAAACAACACTTATACAGAATCTAGGGAGAACAGGAGTTTATTGAGTTTTACCTGTCTGAAAAGTGCTGGTGAAAAGTTGCCATTTCATGCTTTGTCTATAGACAAAATAAGTCAAAAGAGAAATTGTTGCAAAAAACAAGCTCATTTGAAAACTTAGTGTTTCTCCAGAACTTCTTACCATTCCTAAGTGAACACAAATGTGAGAATTTTTTTACATTAAGCTAGTCCTTTTCATTGTCAGATGCAACATCTACATTTAAGGTCCCTCACAACTATTAAAATACTTTCAGGCAGTATTAATACACGGAGAAGCAATTAGTCATATCTTCATGAAGCCAGGTATCCCAGCTCTAAAAGTGCATCATTTAAAACATTAGTAATGGAATATTTTGAAAGAACATCTCATTCAGTATTAATGCATGCCATTATTACAAAAATATTCATTGCATATTGTAGGAACAACAACTTTTTTTTGTAGACAACAAAAAGCATGCTGAATGGTATCAGATCAATACAAATCTATTTTAATGAGGTTTAAGACACTGTTCAAGTCCCATTAAGAGCAGCTTCCTCCAACTGTGCATCAGTGTAGGCTTGCACAGCTGTTAAAAGTTTTTCACTAATGTGGCTTAGACTGGCCCCAAACTTAAAGCAGGGCATTAAGACTGGATCTTGAATTTTAGAAATCCTTCATTTAATTTATTTAAATAAAATATTAAAAACCACTGTAATAATTAGGTATAAAAGTTGTTAAGTAACAAATTTGGGTGTAACTAGCACAACATACAGGTATTTACACAAATGCAGATTTGCTGTGGTCTTTAATAGTGAGAAGACATCAGAATATGAACCATGTGCTCAAACCCCACCCCCCAAGATTGAAAGAAACAAAAACCTTGGGGAAGAGTAATGTAAATTGCATGTCAGCTCAACTGCCCAAGTCATAGCCCAATGGCATGGCTCTGCCTGATTCAAAGTGAGCAGCAGTCACAAGTAAACCAGTCTGGCTGTAGTCATTTTAGCAACTGCACTTTAAGTTACCATCAAGTAATTAATCCCAAGTCAACAGGGTATTTCTATAAAGCAGTTGATGACAGCAATTTTCTAAATGGATGATGATGAAACACACAGAAAGTCCAAGATGAAAGAGCAGACGAAGACGTGAGATGTTAAAATGATGCGACAAAACAGATATATAAATTAAACAGGAATGTTTAATCAAGACAATCCTTTCTTTGTCCTTTTTTTTTCTTAAACAGAGGTTCTTCCAGAAATTTTTTAATTGGAAAATCAAAGCCTATTCCCACAAAAGTGAGGCCACTTCTTTCAAGCAGCTCTGTTGTACAACTGTTACCAGGATCCTGAACTATTTAAATTGTTTTCTATTGATATTTCTGAACTAAAAAGTTTTAAAATATTGTATAATTTTATTTGTGCTCCACATATTATAAGCAATTAACAACACAAAGAAAGGTTCAATTCCTCAGCTAGAACATGAAACTCTATACCAAGTATTACATGTACACAATACTTGCACAGTGACAGTACACAAGAAAGTACTAGTTGAGCACTTACTTTCAGATATCCATACCAACTCTTAAAATCCACTTCAGTTCTCCCACGCCACCCAGTTCACAATTTAAGGCATCTCCACACAGCCACCCATCCACTGACCCACCCACTCCCATACACACAATTTATGTTGGAGGTGTTTACTCTTACAAAGAAATCACTATGTCAATCAGGTACCATTTATTATTTATCCCTCTAACTGTGTCAGCATTGAGATATGACAGTTAAACCAGTGTTAAATCAATACAATATTTACAGAGCACAGCACATTAAGCTTGAGACACTCACTTGGAGGATAAAACCACATTTTAGAACAGGACAAAGGTCACCACTATTATGTGTTTGAAAACAGCTATTTACAGGTCCCTATGACATAACTATAGTCTGTACACTGTTCCAACGGGGCAGGCAAAAAGCAGGATAGGCATTTAAGGGAATTTAAACATACAATTTGGAAGCATATTATTATGCTACCCTGAACGCCATAAACCACCTTAACATTCTTCAAGGTGGTCTCATATCCTAGAATGGCATGTCCAGCTGATACAAAACAGACAACACAACATTTACTTTGTGGAGAGTATTTAACTCCAGCTATTCAGACATCTGAACTTTGAAGGCAATTCGTCCCAGAAACTTGTCACGGTCATCTTGATTTTTTAAATTAGGTGAGCCCAGGATCTTACACTCAATTGCTATTTCTTCTTTGGTACCGTTGGGGCTAATTGCTAGTTGAACAGCCACTAGAGGCTGTAAATAGTGAGCCTAGTAGACAGAAAGATGGGGAAAATATTTGAGAGACCAGAGTAAATTAGCATTAAATTAACATTTAATCCATCAGAACAGTTAAGAAAAAAGCTAATTAAGAACCCACCTTTTCAAAGCCCCACCTGACTCAGATGAGACACTTGTTTATTTTTCCAGGTTAGAAATACATTCTTCATACTATTTCTTAACTAATATATTCAACATAATTTGAGTCACAGACAGTATCTTCAAGAGGCATATGACTTCACCCCTTTCTATTATATTAGGTCCAATTTTTCTAGAAACCTTCAATGAAAGAACCTCAGAAATCAGTGTCTTCCAATCCATTCTACTGACTCTTCTGCTCGTTTTTGGTTTGGTTTGGCAGGGTGGGTGTAATTTGCTACAGTATGTCATTTTTCTAGCAGGGTTTTTTTTCTTCCAAAAGCATGACTCAAAAAATACTGATAAACCAGCTTCCCTTCTTCCCTATCCCATTTACTTGTTCAGCAACAAACCATTCTGAAAGGTGTTATCTGTTCAACAACTTTACACAGAAACCCTTCCTTGCACATCCCGACAGTATCCTTCCTGGTCAGTCATATTTGGTGGAACAATTACAATTGGTGACTATAATAAAAATTAAAATTTGAGAGCAAAATAAATTCTTTTCTTTTGTGAACCCAATATTGTACCTCACATCCACTTCAATATGGACAACTTGCATTCTGTTGTAAACTGCCTATGAATTAAACAGGAGCTTGTTATACAGTTAAGGCAGCACTCTATGCAATGTTCATTAAGTATTTCCATAATTTATTAATATTTTTAGGTCAGTACTGCTGGCTGCTGATTAAGCAAAATTATTTTCTAGGTAACAATTCATGTAAGTCAGTGGACTAAATACAACACTACAGTATTATGTAAGTATAAACCCTGAATTTTAATTGAACAAAATTTTGTGTTAAGATTTTTTCCCTTCTCATTAACTTAAAAGACTCTTTAATAAATTTCTGTTGGTTTTAGGCTATCTTCTCCACCAAAGAACACACTACAGAGTACTCAGAGTCTCATTTACAAAGGATGATGTCATGAAAGTAAATGTGCTAAAACCTTTAATATGAAGGACTACTAAGAAGTAAACTGAAGTAGCTGTTTTCACTGGGTAGTAGTTTTATTAGATCAGAAATTTTCCTGTGCTCCCATAAACTTCAGACTGGGAGGGAGGAAATGCAGCTAGGCGAGGCTCCCTCAAAACTTTCCAGTTGTAAGGATGATACCACACTTCAAGTTTTCTAAAATCAGAACTAAAATTCCCATGTTTCCTCAGGGAGAGAAGTCTTCTCACCATCAAGGTTTTTCCAAAGGTGTACATGAATTTCTATGACATTTTGAAAAGAGATGATACCAGAATGGACTTTTACTCAGGATAAGATTTGGAGGAAGAGGGAAGAGAGGCGGCATCCTCATTAACTATGTCAGATCATCTAAAAAAGGGAACATTCTCCAAAGTCAGAGAGTTGGACTCATTATACTAAGCAGCAAAAGACATCCATCCTGGACCACAAAATTGTAGATATTAGTACTTTTCTGGCTCCTGAACAAGAGCAGTAAGTTTATTCAAATCTTCTTAACTCCTTTACAGAATAATTTAACAGTTCCACACTGATATAATAAAAAAACTCTGTTGCATAGCCAAGAAATCAATCCAGACCCTTGAGACCTAGTCAAAAACCCAAACTTCTCACAACTCTTCTTACCACCCCTTCTATTTCTCAGTATGCTAATGTTAAGAGAATTAGGCCTCACATAAGCAAGAATCCCTAAAACCATAGTCCCTGTTCCACATGACAAAGCAAACATGAAAGGACAATGAACCAAAAACTGTGGGGGAAAAAAAAAATTAAAAAAGCTTTTTCTTTATCACCTAATTCAAGCAAGGAATAGCACTGTATTTTGCCTATCTTCATTAGTCTTTTCATAATCTTTCATTTTCCATCAGTACAGCAGCAAGATGGGAATTTTGTTAGTGAAGTTATTCATCCCGTCCTTGGTACAAACTAGGTCTTGACATGTCAAGGTCCACAGATGATGTATTTTGTATTTCTTAGGGAAGTAGTGCTCTCCTTCCCTATTCTTTCATTCCAAGAATGGGGTAGAGCCTATACTGACTCCAACTGTTGGAAGGACAGGCAATCTTTCTCTAATTTTTATGTCTAAGTGAATAGATGGGGTATCAATTCACAACATGGCAATAAAATGGGAAATATGGAACTACCCATAAGTAACATGAAAGCAAATGTTCAAGGAAAACAAACTCTTTCCTCCTTAGTAAAAGCCATGGGAGGATAAAAAAGGTTATGGAACTGCTGCAAGTATGGAGTACACTAGAAAAATAACTGGCAAAGGAGCAATTTTATACAAAAATCACTTTGATGAAATTACAACTACCCACCATGGTACACCATGGATCTAACAGATTTATGTTTTAAAAAGTACCTTTATCTTCAATGGTGAACAATGTTTATTAGACTAAATAATTTGGTCAGTAAGAGGCAATATAATTTTGTATTTTATAGAAGATTTTATGCACACAGTGATCACAAATTGATGCAAGAAAAATTAAAAAAATAATTAAATACAAGTTTCAAAAGAAACTGGAATTTTAATTCTATGTATTCTGTGTTCATAAAGTAGTAAGTTTGGGGTTTTTACAACAACAATTTTAAAAAACGCCAAACCTATCTGCTATCTTAAAGTCCTTCTTCATAAAATGGGGCAAACAGAAAACATGATGTGCAGAGCCACAAAGAAATATAATCAACAACACCATAGGGAGTTATAAACTTAATTTCTTATACAGAAATGCCAAGGATTACCTATTAAAAAGTGTATTGTAATATGAAGACCCAGTTTACTTTTCCTGCCTTTCCCTGCATTCAAAAAGACTCCAAAAGATTTCAGTGAACAAAAAAGAGCAGACGCTCTCAAGACTGTTGGTATACAGCCACTCCTTCATTAGGACAATGCCGTTTGTTCATGTCTGCCAAAGCACGTCTGCAACCTCACCGAGTGCTGTGCAACATCTGCATAAGCAATATTCCTTAGGAGTACCTCATCACAAAGTTCAAACTTCAGAATTAATCTGCTACTAGCAACTGTAAATGCACACAGAAACAATACATTGACCAAGTGAAGACCATCATGAAGGGACACTTACATGCAAGCTTTTCCCATAGTATGGGAAGTACATCAAGTCCATCGTACCACCAGCAGGAAAATAATTTATCTTAACCATGCCTTCTTCCTGTAATTGGAGACCACAACAAAATTAGAAGTTAACATTTGCTTGCATAAAAATCAGCACAAATTTAAAATTATAACCCAGCGATAAAGTGTTAAGATATCTAAAAAAGGGCAACTGACCTACAAACTCATAGAATAATTCAAAACAGATTTCTTTTGGCAAACTGCCACATGCTGCACACATCTGCTGCAATAAGGATTAGCAGTACTATTTAAATTAGCAATCAAATCAAAGATAGCTTGCCTTCATACTTATGAAGTAATGGGGAAGGGGGAAGAGTATGTTCATTGTAATGAGTAATTTAACAACCCTAACCCCCCATATATAACTAAAATCCCAAGTATCCCCAAGCAAACCTGTGTATTTTGGTGAACCATGTGCTGTTTAAAGCCAGGTTTTTAAGTCTCTCAAGCTTGTACCAATACAAGCCTTCACAGAGAGCCACGCACACCTCTGCATGTTATTCCTACCATTAGGTGCCCTCTATCCTTCAAATACAGGCCACCTAAGAAGAAACCCACGTTTAAAATGGTGATGTTGCTGGATTTGTGTGTCATCACCACCTCAGAGGAACAATATATACAAATGCATGTATTATCACTCAACTGGCCTCTGTAACCCCAAATCCTGGAATAAGAAGCAGCTACCTACAAAGCTGCTGCCTAATTCTTGAGTAAGGAGTCACTCAATCCATAAAATATACGAAATATGTATATAGGATTGAGCTGTCCAGACACAGGCCATCAGTATATTAATACACAAACACCTCTCCCTATATATAACATTCTTCAAGACTGTATATCCTGGCAGAATATTAAAACTACTGCAAGTTCAAACCACTATGAAATGCCCACATCTAATGTGACTTTCTGTAATAAATTAAATATATTACCATAACCAAGGGAAATGTCATTAAAACAACCCCCCAAAATGCTAAATGTAAGTTTAAAACATCACTGCTTGTTCCATGTAATTCACAAGTTCAAAGTATACTAGCAAGTTTCATTGTTTTTTCTCTATTACCATATACAACAGCTGTAATTTTAAACAGATACCCTACAAAGTTCAGAAGACAACGGCAGTAAGATCAAAACATATTTAAGAACAAGTTACAGCTCAAGGTTAACTTCTTTACACCTCCTCAAAAGAACATACAAAATTTATTTTTTTTTTAATATGGCCACATTCTCATTCCTTGGTAGTCTAAATTATTGCAATTCTTCAATATATGTTTATTAAGTATTTTGGACCTTGAGCTTGCAAATATAACTACTAAGCAGGAATATGTTGATTTTCAGCATTATTCTTTATTTAAAGCTCATGCAGCTGAAAATACTCACTTTTCAAATATGTTGCTGAAATAATGGTTAAATAATCAGCATATGGAATAACATAGGCAAGGTAAATAGGAGTAGTGCTTTCTGGAGCAGCTAAATACAAGGCATGCATGCAGTCATGTCTATACACTAAACATATGCATTAGACCATCAGTGCAATAGCAGGGAGGTTCTGGGACATGCAGCTGCCTGTCTAATGCAACTGCTGAGGGAATTCCAGATTTTCTTGAATAAACAATCCTAATTACTATCCCTACACAATTAAATAAAAGCAAACCAAAACCACCTAAACAAGTTGCATTTGCTGAAGAACTTCAAGAATCAGTCCATTAGTGAGTGTCACTGTTTCTGCTTATCATTTAGTTTCCTCAAAGAGCTGGTGACAGTCAGAAAATCTAAAAATCGGACAACTTAGCTGGACAGACAGACTTGCACCTCACTAACTGGGTCTCTATTAAGATTGTAGTTTAGAAGGAAGAATTTACCAGATGTTAAAATAATATACAAGGACCCAAGGAAAGAATGTGGGCAGGAATGGTCTATAATCACTTGAGAAAAAGAAATGGAGAACATAAAGAGCAGTATCCATTAGTAGAAGCTGTAAAACAACAGAGATTTCTGTCACAAAGAGCAAGTTAACTCAGGTCCTGAGTATGCTGACAAAAGCAAGGAACAGTGTCATTCATACAGCCATTCTTCATTCTTGTCAACTAGAAAGTGATACCTAACACAAAGTCAACGTGGTCACTAAACATCAGAAAAAAATGTAGTTTGGAATTAAGACTTTTTAAATTTTCTTTTTTCTAGTTTAAAAAAAAAAAATCTACCAGTTTTCAGTAAAGGTTATTTTAACTTGAAATAAATACTGCTGCAAGATGTTCTAGCACATGTGAAACCACACAACTCTGGCCCCAAACTAAAGACCAAAACAGCTGATCTGCAAACTTCTTGGAGACAGAATTTTTTGTTGGTTTGTTTCTCTTTGTGGAGATTCTCAAGACTGCAGCAGATTAGTTCCTCCAGGATGCAGGAGGAAGAACCAGCTGTAAGGAGTGTCTGACACTGCAAACACTCACTTCCCTGATCTACAGAAATTACAGTGATGACAGCTTCAACTGCATGAGGTCGGAGAGGGAAGCATCCCCAGCTATAAGTGTGCTGACTCTGAAATCACCCATCTATCTAAAATTTTTCCATTTAAAAAAAATCTCACAGAAAAAGTGTAGGGAAAAGAAAGAAGAATCACCTTACAGGAGAACGCCTGAAGAACACGAATTCCACGCTGAAAAACTTAAATGATGTCTCAGGTGGCCAAGACTGGCTGGATGTGCAGACAGAATCTAATTTTGTATTTGAGAGACTCGTAAAAGCAAAAATACCATTTAAAAGTCAGATGGTGTTAAGTCCCAGCAGACACTTCTCCAAATTGCTCTCAATACATGCAGGACTGATGCACAGAAGTTCCATCTGAACATGAGGAAGAACCTTTTTCTTGTGCAGTGATTGGGAACTGGAAAGAGATTGCCCAGAGAGTGAGTGGAGTCCACCTCACCAGAGATATTCCAGAACTGTCTGGACACAACCCTGTGCCATGGGCTCTAGGATGACCCTGCCTGAGCAGGGAGGTGGGACCACACGACCACCGTGGTCCATTCCAACATCATCCACTCTGTGACTCTTAATTGTAAGAAGTATTTAAAAACAGATATGAAAGGAAAATAAAAATCAGTCAACAGCAAATCTACAGGATGAATTCTAACGGGTACCTAGGCTTTCCTAAGCAAGTAAATCATTATGAGCTAGGGTGAGAATAGGCTAATAAAGACAAAGTAGATGCATTCAAAGTAGGAAAGCCTGACAAATACTTCCCTGAAAGTCACTACAGAACTAATAATATTAATGATTTTAAAATTCAAAACCATCACACTTGTGCAGATCATGAAAATTTTAACTGGATATGGTAGCAGAACTCTGTACTTATAGAAAGAGGATGCAAGAAAACATACATAATTTATTTCTATGCATCTCAAAGGGTAAAAAAAAGGCAAAAAACTCCACCATGATCAATCAAGTTGTTATCAAACTTACTCTTTTGCTAGTGAAACCAGTTAAGAAGGTAAGAAAAAGTATTATCTGCTTAGTACAGTTTTTACTAATATCTCATAGACCATCCATAGAAGAAAGTTGAAGAAATACAATCATAAAATAGGATTACCATCAATATTTTATAAATCACTTGAGCATAACTTCTCAACACATCACAAGGCATTTCCAGTGGAAATGAAGATGACTGCCCTGGACCCTATTCAGTGTTTCAATAAGGACTTGAGATGCAAACCCATGTTCATTCATTGATGGCACCAAGCTAAGTAGAGCAAAACACTTCAGAGAAATTGATCCCTTTAAAATGATCATAAAAATGACAGGAGGGGCCAAAAACAGCCATATGAAATTCAAAGGTGAGAACTTCGAGAAATCACATCTACAAATATAGACTGGGAAATAACCAGAAGAATGATTTAAATAGTAAAACAATTAAAATAAAGACTCAGTGTATTACAAACAGCAAATTCACCTTGCATCCAATGTGTTCACAAAGGGAGAAATGCTGTCATTAACTATACCTCAGCTAAAGGCAAACTTCTGTCCAGTATGGGATATCACATTGCAAAAAAAAATTATAAATTAGACACGTCTAAGAAAAAAGAGTACTAGAAGAAGTAAAAGGAGCTTATTTGCTGTATTCTACTCAAGCGAACAATGTGGGGTTCTGCGAATGGAAGCAAAGAAATCAGTCTCAAATAAGAGGATGAATCACCTTTGCTTGCAATGGTCTGTCATGGAGAGATCAAAACTTTCAGACTCCATAAAAACCAACTATTAAAATCTATGCCCATGACAGGTACCTAGGATGAAGGCAGAAACCCTTACAAGTGTTTGTCTCATTAAGTGCTGATGTTTCCCAGCCTACACTTTTATCAGTCACCAGAAGCTGAAAGCCAGGACTCTGCCCCTTGCTCAAGCTACAAACTTACCAACGCTTTCACTGCTCCCCAGGCAGACTAGGAAAAACATCCATAAGTCAAAGTAATTATTATAATTGCCATAAAACATTCTGTGTAAATCCATTGGTACATAACAAATATGCAAAGATTAGCTGTTATTATAAGTAGCTTATACTTGATTTGAAGGCAACTTTTACTGGAGCGGTAACATTAGTTTCCACACACAGTTGTCTTACCCATCATTTATAAAATTGTCTAAGGTGCACTTGCAGCATGGAGAAAAAATAAAAATATAGGTTATGAAATGGGAAAACAAAATATAACTCACAATAAATAAATAAACAAGACCACAAATACACATGTATGCACTTTCTTCAACTCTGAACCAAGTCAGAGGTTGGTAAGTCAAACACATCTAAAGATGAAAGAACAACCAAAAATGTTTCTATAAGTACACTGAAGAAATTAAAGACACTAAAACTAAATTAGACATACAGTAAGATGAAAAATGCAAACAAAAATACTAAGTCTCCAAGAAGGGAAGAGAGTGAAATAAACTACTTCATTATTCATCCTAATGACAAGGAAAATAAACAACACACTTATTTCTTACATTCTAAACTGACCTTAGCGGTACACTGTATATGTGGTTCTCCTTCAGGCTTTAATCCAATTACCTAAAGGAGAGAAAGTTAAAATATTTACAACCTTTTTCCTCATTTCCAGTTTTACAGGCTGAATTTGAACTTTTCCCTCAGTAAATATGAGCTCATACAGGGAGTAAATCTACTCAGTGTCATTTTTATCTGAACACAATTTTAAACTAGGACTAAGATTGAAAGTATTGTTAAGTTAAATAGTTTACTCAGGTTAACTCAAAATAGTTACAGTTGTCACAAAAAGTACTGGTTTTTTATTTTACATTTAACATGTAATGATAATTGTTCAAACCAGTGAGCAATTCAAGTAACAACATCATTGAAAAGTCAAATACTTAGTAAAGTTTTCATCACCTTACATATGCATTACAGAATGCATTACATTCTAGTCAGAAGTCCAAAACACAGACACAAAGTAAAACATGCTTTAGTTTGCAGAGTGGTCTAGAATCTGTTTCACAAAATAGTAAGTAGAAGTGAAGAACAATGTACTTCTTAAAACAGGATTCAGATATTCTGATGCAAGTAGTCAAAGCCTAATACTTGTAAGTATCAGAATGGTCAAAAAGGTCATTTCATATTACTCTCTGAAATTGGTCGATGCTTCAGTAAATTACACTGTCCTAGAAATGCAAGTATCTTGAGTAACAAACTGAACACATATTTCAGTCCTTTCCACAGTCATTTTTCCATACAGTAGTAGTTGAGAGCACTTGTACTAAGAATTAAAAAATAAGTAGGCACTTACTCTGTTCATTTTCACAAGCACACAGGGAGTTCCTTTAGAATAACCAAAATTTGGATCGTCCTTCCCAGAACATTGTCCAAGTTCAGAGAGGTTAAATCGACAAGCCTTTTTTACAGCAACATCATTCTGCTCAAAGATCTTTTTCGGTGCACACTCTATGTTTTGGGACTGCTTTGAATCATTATATGCTATGAAACAGAAATAGCTTGTAAATCAATGGTATAAAGCATGTAAGTAGCCAAAATCCGCAGATGCCTATATAAATAATTAATTTATAGTGTTACTTCCCTAAGAGTTTTCTCAAAGAAGTATTTTCAGAGCACTATGTCTCTTACATCCACCTTAACACTTTTTCAAAGCCTAGAGAGAAGTAGCACTGCACTTGAATGAAAAAATAGAGTATCACAGAAAGATTAATACTTTCCTGCTTTTCAAATTGTAACAATCACAACTTCATTAATTTCTTTACATCAACTAACTACATATTCTAAGCTAATAATGTATTAAAATATAAACAATCAAGTTTTTACCTGGAAACTCAACCAGTTTTCCCTTCGCACACGTTTCTTTTACAAATACATAGGAGAACTTAAAAGTATTTCAATATTACATTGTCTCTACATTTATATCAGGTAGTATAATTTATGCTATACTAACATCGCAAGTTGTTTCTCACTTTCTTGTGTTTCTGAAGCGCACAGATCACATGGTCACAAAAGCTAAACCATTTCCATTTATGATACTTTGTGGTGTCTTCCCCTTCCTTACAGCCCAGCTCCCAGCTAATAAGGTAAAATGGAAAAAGGGTAAGTTCATCCTCGATGCAAGACCCACAGAACTGCAGGAGAGGCAAGTAGTCATGAAATGCAGCACTCCTCCCAGGAACCCTTGGAAGAGCTCTGAAAGAAAAGCCTACTCATAGAAGCTTTTAGTAGGCACCAAAGCAACGAATACGGAGAGATTCAAGTACAGCTGTAGCTAACTAAGCAACTCATGCACACAGGTGAGATTTCGCAGCACCTTCTTCACTCTGACTTACAACTTTTGAGGGGTTAAACTTATTAGTATTTGCAATTTATTTCCATATTATTAGAACAAATGTACATACAGGCACATATATAAAATAATGTATGACAAACTAGTGATTTTGCCATCCTTCAGACTTGTCCCATGTTACCTTTTCGCCATGTTCTAAATTCAATGTTTTAATATTTCTGTCTGTAAATGCTGTGTATCAGAATGAAAAATCAATAAATTGCAATTAATTTAATCTTTGTGTGCCTCATTTTTCAAACAGACACTCAAGTTCTTCAGACTAAAGTATTCTCACTCAGTTACCAAATCATTTAGATTAACACTAATCAGATAAGTCTTGATAAACTTTGCCTCCAAATCTAAGACCTATGTTATTTTGCACTAAATTCTTTTGGCATATGTAATTTCTACATCTTACAGTATTTAAATAACTATGTCACCCAAACCTCTCCATTAGGTACTGCACTATTCCTCATGCTCAGGCAGGCTCCCTGTCCAATATAGGCATTATACTTACCTTTTCCTGTAACATATAGACTTTTATAACACACACATCTACAGTAACCATGAACTTGCATTAGTCTTCATTAGCAATTAGTAACTACAAGCAAAAAAAGAAATAATGTACTCAAGATTAAGACTCCTAAATTACTTGGGCAAGTCTAAGTGACTTACATTCAAGGAAGTTTTGAAGTGTAGTAACATATTCTGAATATGACTGGCTGTCACTCCTGTTAAAGTAAAATTCCAATGCAGTGTCTGGCTTTGGTGAAATCATAAGTCCTTAAAAAGAAAAAGTTCAAGTTAGGAACTAAAGCAACTTATCTTTCCTACACCACTCTAATCCCTAATCAAATATCCATAAATTGAAAAATGCCTATCTGTAAAGAAACATTAATGTTACCCCTATATTCCACAGTACTGGAAGGTACTTTGTGTTCGAAGTCAGTTATCAAAATCACCATTACATTAATTAACACCTAATTCTAACCCAAAGTGTAACTGCAATTCACAAACCAAACCCAAGTGATTAGGAAAAGCAAAATCAGCAGTTTAATCACTTTCAATCAAAGATCCACTTTCCACACTCACCAAATTAAGCTTAAAAAATAATTGAAAAAATAACCAAAAGCACACCCAGAAAACCTTCATTTCAAGCAATGGTTCAAAGCTTTAGGCAATACAGAGTGAAGCTATGACTGTATTATTCTAATAGAAACACATAAAAAATATTTTTTAAAATTTGATTATGCATAAAGGTGGCTTGAAAGTTATCCCACTCAAAACAGACAAGCCAAGTTAGTTTTCAGTCTTCTCCTCCATCTCCTCAAAGTTTAGGTGCCAGCTGTTCCATGGAGAATACAAGACACTTGACACAGCCACAGGGGAAGGGCTCAGCCAGGCCTGGGAATGGTGACAGCTCCGGAGCTGCCTCCCGGAGCCCACAGCAGCAGCAGCATTCCCTGTGGGAAGGCACAGCTCCTTTCAGCTGCTGCCTGGGGGCACTGGGGCAGGCACCACCCACAGCCAGGAGCCAGAGCTGGCAGGAGGCACGAGGACATGGATCACCAAAGGCTGAATCCATACATGGAATTTGGCCCTCTCGAGAGCTGAACTGCCCCTGCTTCCCAGCAACGGCCCAGAAAGCTGCAGAGTTAAATCTTAGGGATTTCTCCGGAGCAGGTGAAAGCAAAAGGCGCACTAACACACAGCCTGTGCCATCAGGAATTGTCACTGACACGGGTACCTGGTGCTTCTATTACTCATCACAGCTTCAGGAGCAGATGAAATAGCACTACACCACCACATATTGCAGCAGAGATTAAATCTGTTCAAAAAAGGATGTATAATCGACTGCTTTTTTCACACTACCTTAAGGTAACTCTTATTTAATATAAATAATTAGCACAGATAAAAAACCCTGCAGTTGTGATTAACAGGTGAGTGTCCATGCATCTGTCTCTTCAACTACAGCTGAGAACAGACACTGCAGTTCCACAAAAGAAAAAAAAAAATGCAAAAAATCCAAAACCCAACCTATAGTTTATCATTCATTTTCTTCTAAGTTAGAATATTAAAATTATTTGATCCAAGTCAAATTTGGCATAAAGGAAGAAGCTGCAACACAGCAACTGATTGTATCATCTTAAGATGCAATGTAGTTTTCCCATCCTCTGGCAAAACCAATTAAAACTAGATTTCCAAATGAATTAAATTTAAGGCAGAAAACAAAAATCTCAAAACAAAAAATTAAAACCAGGTCTTCTTTATAAAAAAAAAACATTTAAGAAGGTAAGACTGCAATGAGAAGATAAAGTTAGGTTACTGTAGTTAACCATTACAGTACGGTTTTGTAAAGCATATCGGAAGTGTATTTAAGCAGCCCAGGTCTATTAGGGATTTAGCTATAGAAATGGCCAAACTTCTCATCCAAATGCAGAAATTATTTACAAACACTTGCAATTTGCAAATAATAAAGATCTATACTAGAAATTCATCACAGACAAACATCTTTTATCTTTAAAAAAAAAACCCCAGATATAATTTAATGTTTTTTATTCTAGGTCTTTTGTAGGATTCCCAATAAATCATAAATCCTCTTTTTTGCAATAACAGCAGTTAAATTATTTCTATGGAAGCCACTAGTAAAGGCCTTAATGACTGACAGTCCATATAAAACTACAAATGCTATTTTTGACTGCAGATTACTTTGCACCATTACAGTCATTTTCTGGTCTTCACACTGAACTGGGATTCAACAAGATAAAAGGCAATTAGTAGTAGGGCTGAAAAATTACAGAAGGGGTTTTACACATTAAGAGCTTTTAGAGGATAAGAGATTACTAGCTACAGAATTATAATGTGAATGAAGGATTTAAATCATATTTCTCAAAGGGAATATGAAAAAATAACAAAACTAGCCATCAATGAATGAAAAAATAATTTGAAGAGATTTATTGCTTCAGGGGAACATCAGAAGCATCCTGAGAGGAGTGGACTGCTCCACTTCCAGTGAATTATAGTCTGCCTAAAAACTATGGTGTAAATTCTACAGAAAAAGCTATTTGAAGGACTGATGCATGGACTGATGCATGGACTGTGAGAGATGCAGGATTTGAGCTCTTCCAGAGGAACAGGATTAACAGCCTCAGCATAGGATCACATCTAGGATTGTAAAAGAGATTACATTATATTACAATGCCAGGAGGGATTTTTAAAAAAAAAGTTTTAAAATCATCTGGATTTTCTTCATACTATTATACCCCAGTGTACAAACCAAGTCAAGTATCAATTACAAAATAAATCAATTGTGAGATTTCCAAGTATGTTTAATATAAGAGTAGAACCTTTGACCTACGGCATCCAGGTTGTGTGTAGATTTTATTTTTTTTAAAGAATTTAAGTTTACAGCCAGGAACATTACATGTCTCACTGCAAATGAAAAATGACAGAGTTAAGGTGAAACATTAAAACAGAAACAAGCAATGTGATTAACTTTAATGTATGAGTTACTAAAGACACGGTTAATAAAGAGATTTAATTCAGAAATATTACAGGAATTCTTCAATTAAAAACTAATTGTGGCATACATACTTTTAAAAACAAACATCCCTTATGACTTATTTCAAAGCCAAGGAAAATTAATACCCTGAACTGTAAGAGAAAAGAAATGTCACTCAAGCCCAACATTAAAGCCACAGTTACCCACAGCTCCATCCACTATGATGCTTCTGACTTCCACAAGAGACACAACGGAAATGGGGAGAAATGGTCCACTATGACACCTTTTTTCCCCTCATTTATTTTTCCTCTCTTTTTAAAAAATTATTCTTTCCAGCATCTAGCCCATTCTTAGCTTGAAAAAATAGCACAAATTCTCAAAATCTCTTAGAATATGACACTTGTTAGAGAAGGCCAGAATACTACACCAAAACAAATTCTGTTCAGAATCCAGAGACGTTTATCACACTGGCCCAACTGCAACTTGCTCACACAAAGATCACTGTACCATCTTAAGTGTGGATACAGCTGCAAGATGATGTTCAATCTTTAGAGCTTTTATATTCAACAAAAGGAAAAAGTATTTTAAAAAATCATGTCTTACTTCCACCAAAATAATACTATTGCATAATGATTTAGTTTTGTGTTTTAAATATAAATTTGGTCTCTAAAGCAAGTTATTATAAAAATTGAGATCTCTTACCAAATTTTTAGGTGGCCCAGTAAGTTGCACACACAAATCAAATACACATTCTCCAGAAAGAGTAACTAAAAACCACTAATCTCTTTGGTGTAGTTAAAATATGCAGAAGTATCTCTTAAATCTTTCAGAATGAAAACATTTAACATTTTTCAAATATGGAGCTATATCAAAATTGAGCCTATAATGACAGAATCTTGTGATATATTTATATCAATCTTCAAAAACAGGTAAAAAAGCAGGGGGGCGGGGCAGGGAAGACAACCACCTTATTACTCACTCTTATTTGTACAGGGTTTTTTTTTAACACATAGTTCCTTGAAGCAGTCATCAGTGGGACGGGTGGGCAGTACACAAAGGAAGCAATAGTTCCAGGAAGCAAGACACCACTTTGAGTGGCAGCTGCGTGTTACATGGACTTAGTTTCA
Organism: Orthonyx spaldingii; assembly: GCA_013397795.1. Taxonomy (NCBI): domain Eukaryota; kingdom Metazoa; phylum Chordata; class Aves; order Passeriformes; family Orthonychidae; genus Orthonyx; species Orthonyx spaldingii. The sequence goes on from VZTJ01000786.1 coordinate 24,291, forward strand.
TCATAAAACAGGACCCTCTCTCTAGTGGATCCCTACATAACAGGTCAACAATCCCTGAAATCCATTGACATTCCATATCAGCTGTAAACTACCTAATACTGTAATAAAAACTCTGCAAAGGTTTTTTGTCTCTTGTCTAGGGGACTCAGTCCTTACATGCTCTTGAGAGATCAGATCACACCCACAGCACAACCTTTCTGTACCTTCTGCAAAGTATCAAATACTAATCAACATGGCCTTCCATCTGATCCAAGACAACTGGTTTAGAGTATCTTTAAAGCAATTTGATTAAATTATAAACCCACTTCTACATCAGCATGTTGTGTGGATCTGCAGGCAAAATTCTGGTCTATTGACAAGTTCAACTGACAGGAGCTTAGAGGAAAAAACAGCAAAAGTTAGTACATACACACGAAAAACTACTGCCTGAATTTATGCTAAACATTTATAACTTGCCTCACACCAAGTTTCACCTTTGCAACCTACAAGTAGCTGAATAATGATCATGGTTTCCCATAAGTAGTTTATATTTCAAGCAAGTTCTCAAATGAAACTCAGTAGTTAAGTATTCATTCACCTCAGACAAAGGTTTATGAAAAAATAAATACAGTATTACCTGGACTAGAAATCCGGTCACGATACTTCGGTATATCACTGCTCAGTGTCTGAAGCATAACCCACATTGTGAATGTGAAGAGTGCTGCTAGGAAGCCATAGAATACCAGATAGAATAACAAGATCAATCCTGTAAAGAAAAAGCTAAAATTACTATTTTCGTTTCATCTAATTTCATTACCTGTTTTGAAAATCAAAATGGGAAATTAGCACTACAATATTTGTAAGTCATAAATACGCCTCTAGCATACATATATAATTCACAGTGCACAACAATGCATACAAAGAGGTTTTCTTAATACTTTCTGATTCTTAAAGCTTATAGGGCATTTTGGCATCTCCGTTTTTAAGAGAGAAGCATTAAAAACCATTCTTTGGGATATACAGGAAAGCTGGCAAAGATGACTAAGCAGTGCATTAGATACAAAATAAAGTTCCCCATTGTCCAAGGGAATTTTAGTTTTGTATCTGGTTGTTGGGAAGATGAAAGAACTGAGTGAAAAGATAAAATCATTACACTGGATCCAGAGTAGGGAGGAAGCAATTGGTGCTTTAATAGCATAGTTGATATTTGAGGGAACTCCACATAGAGCAGTCCTTCATACACACCTCGTTACAAGATACTTCTCAAGGTGAAAATGCTTTCTGCCACATGTTTTTGAAAACAAACCAAGCCTTCTCTTCAGATTTATCCAGCTTAACACACACACACCTGCTTTACCAATCTATCTCAGAGGACCCAGCAACCCCACCAAATTCACCAATTACACAGACATTACCAGCTTCAGCTGGTAACTGAACATTCAATACTAACCTAAAAAAATGTGTGGGATTCTGTTTTAAGACTGAGCACCTGAGACTTAAGGACACATGCAGAGACTTTGTCAAAAAGAATGGCAGCTATGAAAAGTACTGAGGGGACTGGAAGATTGGACTGAGAGCCATCTTTAAATAATCTAATTCAAAAACATAACAAAATACTGACACAAATTCAATTTCTGTTGGATATTCTAGCTGTAAGGATGCTATCAGAAGCCAGAGATGAAGAAAAGCTCATCAAAACCGTTATGCAACATCCTACCACTGACACTTGATTACATGAGAGAATCAAGTGCAGAACTTTTTAACGTTTCACAGAAAAGGAAAGAGCAAAAGCAAACACGACTGTACCCCAGTGTTACATACTGTCCACTGGAAGATGACAGAAGGAAGCCTAAGCCCTGGCTCCTGTCCCAGAAACTATGCTTGCATTTTGCACTGACATAGTCTCTAGTGTACTATGCTCCCCAGAAACCAATGACTGCTAAAAATCCGAGTACCCATTTCACTTCTCCCAAAAGAATTCTGTGTACATCTATTAAAATAATTATGTGGTTTCCAAATTCTTTACTGTAAGTAAAGTTCTTGACAGCAACCAACTGAACACTAGTGGATTTTTGGTTTGGTTTTAGTTTTCAATTTCACATGCTAAGGAAGTTACCTACCAATCTGCAATAACATGAAAGTGATCAGCTATTTAAAATATGTTTGAAACCACTGAGATGTAAGATTCTGTGCAGTGATTAGTAGCAAAGTACACAATCACAAAAACAAGATTATAATGAATAAGACAGCTAGACATCTACTGTAAATGATTGCTGAGGTTATTTAGAAGCTGTTTAGCTGCTAAAAAGAGAACAAAGACATAGTAGAAATTCTAGTCAACAAAAGCCATTACAAAAATTGCATCTGTATTTGGCACAGCAGCAATTTGTTTTACCTATAAGCTTATAATTGTTTTAACTGGATTCGAAACAGAACAAGGATCTTTTGATTAATATCCAATGTGTTCTGGGTATCACAAAACCAACCAAACTAGAAAGGTCCCTTACAAAATCTCTGGTCAGTTCTCATTTTGATCCATACAAGGTAATCAACTACTGGGTACATTTTCATCAAACTGTCTAGAAAGTACACTTTCCATCAAGTGACCGAGACATTCATCAAACAGTCCCAATGGAACAGAAGAATTTGACACGTGGGACAAGACAAGCAGCTACTGTGGCAAGTAGCATAAAAGCAAGAAAATCAGGGAAATTATTTCAGAATGCACCTGTATTTTAATTTCTAAAACAATATGCCAAACTTCATTGGAAAAAGAAAAAACTGATGAGTATAACATGGGCAAAAAGAGCACCACGGTGTACAGTTCTAAGCAGCCATGGCCCTAAGAAGAATCCTGCTTTGGGCCAACACTACCACGTCACCTGCATTACTGGCCTCAGAGCTGACCCTGTAGAGCAGGTCCCAGAAGGAGCAGCTCTCCCCCACTGGGTCATTGGTGCTCTGCCCACCTACACAGCCCCTCACTCCAGCGGGGCTGGCGGGGCTGGGACCCCTTCGCCACCGAGGGCAGCAGCAGGGCACACTGGGGAGCCCTCATGCCCTGGAGGGAGCACCAGTACAGGGATAACACAGTGATCCCCACTCCGTGGTGGAAACTGCAGTGCCAATAGCACCTTCCCCAGTCCCTCTCCCTTCCCGGCAGCATCCCAACCACCGGGGATATGCAGCAAGAACACGGCTGGAAAGTCTGTTTCTATTCACAGCCGTGAAGCTCTGCTAGCCTCCCCCAGCCCAGCAAAGCGCATGCGTGCTCACACACAGATTATTTTTAATCTTTATTTTAATATAGCTTGTAAATGCACTGCAGAACACTGACCACTAAACTGACCCATTTACACTACTTTGCCACATTAAAAAGAGGGAAAAAACAAACAACAAAAATCCCCTCTGCAACTTCCAACAGCCCCAAACTGAGTAAGCTGCTCTTTGTGAGCCTATTAGTACTAATTATCCTTAGCTAATCACAGTGAGCAAGCCATAACCTGTCAAGAAATTCTGCCAAAATAACTTCACATAACACTGGATTTCTTGTCAGGAAACAAGATGTACCCAAGTAACAGTAAAAAGCTATCCTCCATATTTCCTCCAAGCAAAGTACAGCTTCTACATCTAACATGCAACCCAAGTCAATTGTTGTAGAACATCTTGTACAATAAAACTACAAAACAAGAAAAACTAAAAACAAAATTCTGCATTACAGTTTACGCAGTTGTTTTGGTTTGTTTTTCTTTTTGCAGGGCATCACAGTACCAAAAACACTTCTTCATATCCTAACCACATGGACAAGCAAGTCAAATCTAGAAAACTGCAATTTCTGAACCAACACAATGTGTTGGTACTGTCATTAGCTGGAATTCACTTACAGGAATCATAACACTTCTCCACTGTGAAAATTAGAATTTCTGACTAGTGAGTGCAAGATATCACGTACCTGGCCATCATTTCCATGATGAATACAAGCTTTCCAAACTTTACATGGCAAAAGCAATAAAAAGCATGTCACTCTGGCATAAACCAGACTGGCAAATCTACCTGTATGTAATGCATAGGTAGATATATACATGTATCCATATAAACACTCCCACAAACTGGGGAGCAACTATTCAACATTACCTGTGACAACAAAAGTTAAATGCTGTTTTTATGGTTTGTTGGATTCCATGCTGCATTGATCCTATCACCTACATGATTGTCCTTCAGCATCTTTAGTGGGATTTAAATAGCCAAGTGATGTTTCTACTGACTACTACCAGTGCCAGGAACATCAAGGAGTTTTAGTCCACCTGCAGATGGATTTCCTTACTTTAAGCTAACATAACTACACATATGAAATAATCACTAATCATGTTTCAACCTTATTTCTTGGACACTCAAGAATCACTGTTTTCCAGATTTGGATGACAGCAGATGGAGGAAGAGAAAGACTTGGAAGAAATATAACCTCAGTCCCATGTTGTATTTTATGTCACAATAAGCCAGGACCCCACACAAAACATGGCTACACCTCAGGTGACAATAAAAACTGTCAAGTGCAACACTTGCAAGGAATCACAAAAGCCAGTGTCTGATGTCGTGATTAAGCATTTAGAACACACACACCCCCCTGCAAAATATACACTTACTGTAGTACTAGTGCATACTGATATCTGTAACAAGAGAAGGCAAAATGCCTTTTTTCAGAGCGATCTGCACCAAGGAAAATAAAATATTCTACTGCAATGGCAGACAATGATGCCAGAATGTTTAATATTACACTACTCATGAAGAAAGCTAAATAACAATAAATCCCTGCTCAAAACACCAATAAAGAAGACAGAATAAGCATGTCAGAAAAGCAGTTAAAACTCTGACAGCACTTTATGTCCAACCAGGAATTCAGTGAAGACAAAAAAAAGAAGCAGAGCCGGATCTTTTCTTATGGTGGCCAACAAGAGTGTATTTCCATCGACATGGTGGAAAGCTTTCCTAAAAATAAGGCGTTGGGGTTTGTTGGTGGGGTTTTTGCTTGTTTGTAATTACAAACACATATCTATGCACCAAAGGATACAACTAAGCATTCAAAAGAAAATTCAGTGGTCCAAATTTCTAGGTACTTCAAGACAATGCCACCTCTACCTCAAATACCCTGACACAACCAGCTTTACAGAAAGACTTAAATACACTTGACATGACATCTACTGTGACCAGAGATGAAGTACTGCTACAGTCTATATTGCCCTTTTCTTGGCACAAATTATTTTTCTGTAACTTCATTTGAAAAGAATTAACTACCTTGTAAGACAGTGCACATCTGAATGTGCAGTGCGCATCTCATTACAGGACTTTTATGATGATCTCGCTCCATTCTTGCTCTAACTGTAGGCAGGCACAGCACCTTGACATTACAGGCAGACAGATGTTGATCTTCCTTTTACTTGCAGGAAGGCCCCACCCAGCAGTCTGCCGAGTCCTCCATTCTCTGTCCCACTTGCTTAAAAGCTGGGTGTACCCCAGGACCCACCCTCCTTCCCATTACCTCTTTGAGGACTATCACCACCCCTCATGCCTTGCTGCTGAGAACACCACAGCCTCAAGTCAGCAGTTTTCCCCAGTATTTTCTGTCTCTTTAATACAATAAATGATTACGTCAAATAATTAAAAATAGAAGAG
>VZTJ01000786.1:32992-65442 GCA_013397795.1 Orthonyx spaldingii
CGCGGGGCACGCGGCGCGGCCTGGCGGAGCGGGACCGCGCACGGCCCTCATGGCCCGAACGGCCCGGCCGCCGCGCCCCGACCCCACCGGGCCCCTTCCGACCCGGCTCCGGGCACCCGTAACTCCGCCGTGTGCCCGGCCGGTGCAGCGCCGGGGATGCGGTGGGGCGGGTCCTGATGCACAACCATCTCAGAGAAGTGCCAGGGGACAGAAGAGCTCGGAAATGTAACCCCCATCTTGGCACTCCCCGTGATCCTGCACCGGCCTGAAACACGGGGTGACAGAACACGAATGGGTCAAGATGCTATAGAAGGGCTATTGGTAATGTGACTCCTGGAGCATAAGGGGCTCGAAAGCTCCCTTGCTGTCACGCTCCTGAAGGTCCAAGTACCGCAGGACACAACCCCCGTCCCCATCCCCCGGCTGACAGCTGAGGAACAGCCTCCCTTTACTCGCTGGCGCGGATCAAGAGCTTACGCCCTGAAATTCTCTTTCCCCAATACCAAGGGGAGCAGTGGCAGCCCCCGCGCACCCCCAGCCCTAGGGGTCGGCTCTAATGTGTTCTTCCTCACAGAGTTCTCAGCCAGTGTCAATAATGGCATTAACCGGGGACTTTGCAAAACTCAAGTGTAACAGGAGAGATCCTACATCAAAGCAGTTCTTAAAATCGTAAGAGATCAAACCCGAGTGAAAAAGCTTTGTGAGACTACATCTTAAAAATATAAGAGAAACAATTTAAGAGATGTCTTATGAGGAAATACATATTTATCAGCATGGTTAGTTTAAATCTTGACAATGATTGCAGTATTGCTGGAAAGCAGTAAATGTAAAGTATAAAATAGAATAAACCTATTTGCCTCTTGAACATCTGATTCCAGTAGTCTCTACGGTTACAGTACATCATCTAAATCATTCTATCTGCTGCAAAACAACAGTAGAAAATAATGTATCACTCACACTGCTCAGCTAATAGATTCCATTTCAGGCCAGAAATAAGCCATCTCCATTTTCATTTTTCTTCTAAATGTCACCAAGCAAAAGACTGACTGTCATTCAATTTAAACATCTGCTTTGCTGAGTTATTTTTCCCAGTTTATTCAAATAGGTACCCTACACTATTAGGGAACAACATGTCAGCAAAATGTACCTATATCCATCTTTTTGGACTGGGCACCATATTGATTCAATAACATTAAAATTTACTAGACACAAAGAACTGGGGAAGTTAATATAGATTAAAAAAATCAGATTGTCTCTAAGGAATGACCAAGCCCTACCCTATGCAATGAAATTTCAACATCATATTCATATTTTTAAAAATATGTTCATATTTTTTAAAAATTAAAGAAAATGTAAACCAAAGTATTAGAGGAACTAGCATCACTGAAACTCTTTGGTCTGCACATCATAAAACAGAAATCTTTTTGTACTCTGCTCCAATGAGTTTCAGAGGCTCAGTTTTACTGTAATAACCATTATGCTCATTTTTAAAATCAGTGATCTCATGCAGCCCAGCCTGACTTGGATGGAAGAGTGGTTCCTCACTCCCACTGAAAATCTAACTGTTTCTGACATGAAAGAGGCTCAATATTCTGACTCATGGACGTGTAAACCCATGAACTACACACTGATCCCAGGTAAGATAATGGAAGGGTCCCACCATACTCCAGTGAATACAAAGTGCTGAATGAGGACAGTCTGATCTGCTACACAGTTACCTGCGAGAGTCCAGGCCTGGACATCAGCCCCAGAGTCAGGGTCTGGGTGAGCAGAGCCCAGGCCTGGCACAAGGACCAGCACAGCCCTGGCAGTGCTACATCACAGGAAATGGAAAAGAACTAATGCAATCTAATGGGCATAAAAACTTGTCTTCTAGAAAGCAGACATGTGGACACATTGGTGAAGAAATGGTACAAAAACACCTGCAGCCACTTCTGATATTTACAACAGCAGGGAAGTATTAGTGATAGTTCAAAGAGTACTGAAAAATTATCCAGGGAGCAGAAAACAATCTAATGTCGAATATGAAGCTTCCAGATTTCATCTTATTTAGCTTCTGAAAGAAAAAGAACCTGGCAAGAGTCTGGATTACTTTGGAAAGGTACTTAAATATAGGAAAGAGATCTTGATAATGTGACCTTTTCAATCTGGCTGACAAAGGCAATGGTATCCATTTGCTGGAGCAAGACAAACCTAATGTTGACGTTTCCTGACTGTAAGGGCAATTAAACATTTAAATAGTTTATATCAGCAGAAATAGTGGGTGTATCTTTGCTTGGATTTTAAATATGAGATTAGATATACTTTTTAAAGACAGGTTTTAACTCAGGTTTGGAAGACAACCAGTTGTGTGTTTCAGGTGGTTACTGAAATACTTGAGTTGGTTCCACAGAGAGAAATGAGGGAGTGGCACTGGTGGTTCTGAATATGGGTGTCTGACCATTGTCAAGTGGGCTCATCTCACAGACCATTCAGCACTAATAGTGCTCCTCAGTTTACAATTTCTTGTTTCTCTGGAAAGGCAGCTTTATCTGTACAGCTGATCTTTGCAATGGTGTAATCAGTAATACCTATTTCCCAGAGCACAACAGGAAGAAAACCAATAAGGTATGATGATGATAAAACTGTAAATCATATAACGCAAAAAATTCCAAACTTTAAAAATATTGCCTAAACATATCTGCTAAGATCTTTTTAAAAACTGTCATGCAGAACTCTGGGAAAAAAATAAAATATGATAGGAAGCAAGATTGTAATTGTAACAGTACAGAAACTCTGTAGAGGGCAGTTCTTCAGCACAGGTTATTTTTTTGTGTGCTGCTAAAGGGAGTTTCATTTTGGCCCATTGGAGAATTCCTGAAAAGTATAAAGCCATCCCTTTCTTTTCTAGTTTGAGTCTAGGGTGGACCACAGCATGACACAACTTTGGCACGACTTGGATAGCTCCCTGGGGCTGCTTAACTTCCAGAGGGGCCTGCCCAGTCTCGTTTCAAAGCAGCTCTTGAATTGCAGGAGACGTACGCGTCAGGCTCAAATCTGCTTCTTTATCTTCAGCTAAGTTTAAACTGGAATTAGAAGATACACAATAAACTCAGGAAGGAACAACTTCAAAAATACTGTGACTGAAAAATACTTTCTACTTCACTGTACAAAATACCAAAACACACATTTTCATGAGAAAAATACATACAAAAGACTTCCCACTAAAAATGAAAAAGAAAATGTCTGTCATTGTGAGAGTAGAAAGACTACAGAAACAGTTCTTGTTTTTGGGAGTTTGCCAATGAATCAGAAAGGACTGGTAAAAATGCATTCATTGTGCAGAGCCCCCTCACTCTGGAAAAAATTTCTTTAATCACAGAGACGAGATTCTGCTCTCATATATAGCACGATAACTCCTGTGAAGTCAACGGGAGTTGACTTGCATTACGCAGAGGAGATTTTTGCCCAGATATTCAGCATTTGTTTACAGTAGGAATAAGAGACTCTAACTATTGTTGAAAATTATTTCACTGCTTATTTTTAATACAAAGGGTTCAAAGTGAGGAAAGCTCAATTTGTAGGAATTTCATAACTATTAGGGGTTTTATGCATTTTATAACATGTTGTCAGAGTTCAGTTTCAGATTTTTTTTTATGGACAGGTAAAAGAGCTTCTTAATGAAAGCTGGTTTGCAAATAGTTTATAAAAATTAAATATCTGTCTTAATTGCTGAAGCATTCTATCCTCTTGAGCTAATACTTCGTAAACAGCAATTGAGTGAGGGACCATAGGTGTTCACTGGCAAAGTCTGTCTACAAGACATCAGTGAAGTACAGGTCTGACACAAAGAAAAGGAGCTGGGCAAGACAGCTGGCATTAGTTTATGGGTATCTCTGGTATGGGAGCAGAAAGGGCAGGGGCAAATGGGAAGCCATTAGGAATACGGGCTAAAGGAGAGGCAGGGTGAGAAGTTTGGGGCCAGAAATTAAGTTTAATGATAAAATATTAATTATCAAGTGCTGCTGAAAGAGATGGTCCTTCCTCTCCTTATTCCGCTGTCCCTTCCAACCCTGGCGGTGATTTTTAGCATTGGTGTTCATTTTACCCCATGATGACTTGATTCAGAGAGCTGAACTGAAAGAAAAGGAACTGCACAAGTTTCCTGACTCAGCTCACAAGGGAGACCAGGACAGACAGTGGGAGGAACGGGACGGACTACCCCTTTCAGTAGCAGCCCACAACTAGATTGGCAGAACCACATCCTGAGTTCAGCAGGGGACTCAGGCAGCAAGCCAAGGAGAAAGCCAGTACTGGCGAAGTCAGGAGACTGACGCTGAAATAAAGAGTCTATGAAGACAAAACACTGTTGAAAAATTGATGTTGGAGGGAATGAAAGACCTGGGAAAGTGAGGTCAGGTTTGGAAGGAGGAAGAGGCTAGAAAGAAATTGCAGGAGTTTGTACTTGCTGCAGCATTATGTTCTGCCCTTGAAAATACATTAGAAAATACTGAATTTCACCAAATTTTCTGATGCAAATTATGAGCCAATGTGCATGTGTCTTTGCCTTCTGTTGTTGTAGAAGATGACAGCTCATTACTTTTATCAGTAATCAATGCATACAGCAGCGAAATCTTTTGCAGTCATCTAATCTTACTGATAAAAGCAGTAGTATCATGCCAACATGATAGTACTGACATGTCTCTAGGTCATTTAAAAAATGGGAAAAGAAAGATGATTAAACAACAACAAAACAAAAGAAGACAAAGGAACTTTTAACACCTCTAAGCTACAAAACACAGTTTTTAAAGGTGGACTAATATAAGGCTAAAGACAAGCAATAAAGACTCATTATAAACTTCCCCTCTAAAAGGGAGACCTACAAAACCAAAAGTCTTTGGAAGACAAAATTTGATTTAATTTTTTCTGGTTTTTATCTGCTATATCTGTTAAGGTATCTGTCACTTAAAAGTGTTCATCTTTTTAATTCAGTTTTCCTTCTGTATCTGCATTTTCCTACTAATGTAAATTTAGTCTATACAATGCGGCAGTTTGTGCAGATGACTCTGAAATACAATAGGTTGCCCCTCTAATTTATTTAAATGCTACTGAGAAATTGTCCCACGATGGGAACTAGTATTTTCAGTCTTCCCAGTCCAGCTTTCTTCCCCCAGCTGAGTCACTGATTCCCTTAGTGATCTTGAACAAATCGTTTGCTTTAATTGCACCCAAATCAAGCCAGCGGGATAAGCAAAAGGCAGCTTTTCCCTGCAAACCAAACCCTGTGCCTGAACTGTGCCTTCCCCAGTAACCAGACACGAGTGAGAGTAACACATTTCCCCTTGGGACCATTGTGAGGGAGTCAAGCATTCCAAATGTGTTTCAAAACCTAGAAGATGGGTTCAGGTTTGGTCTTGAAAGATATTCTTGCTAATCCAGTAATTAACATGATGGTTTTGCATAGAATAAAGAATCTTAAATATTTAGAAGCATATGATTATAGTGTTTTTAAAAGAGTCACTATTACTTAAAACATATTCATTTACTTGTTCACTTCCAACAGACTAGATCTCAACTGTTACGTTTTTTAAACTCTGGTGGCTTACTTAATGAATGCTTGTGACTCATAAGGCCTATTATTAGTCCTTCTGAGCGTACATTAGCTAAAAAAATTATAGCAAGGCAGCTTTTATGTACTGTTTAGCAGAAAGTTCACAGTATTATATAAACCATTGCAATGTAGTTTCCCTTTAACTATTAAAAATGTATTGTAACCTATTTGTTTTGGGTATGTTCAATTTTACTTCCTAATCCAAATAGTGTGTGTTACATATATACTCTTCAGTGATGGTGGCATCAAGCTGAAATTATAAAAATATTGAACCAGCTGCTATACAGGAACACCTCCTGACTGATATTTTTATCTGAGGTTATTTACTAAGTCTTTGTGAGTATGTCTGCCCCTCGGTGAGAGCTAGATTTGTTAAAAAGCCAACCACCTTCCTCTCTCATTAACCACAAATGATACTGCAGATGCCTAGCATTTTTTCCATGAAGTCCTACATCCATCTATTCCTGATAAATTCATTTGTAGGGAGTATCCCTATAGTAGTAAGTACAATTGTGGAACGCCCACACGAAGTCACAAGGCTTACAAATTGAGATAATACCCACTTTTTGTTCTAGGCAGTTAATCTGTTTATTTATATGATTTTTGAAGAGGAAGTTGAAAAATAGAGAACTTTTGAAAATGGAAAATGAAAGTCAGCATTTTCTTTCTCATCTAAATGTGTGGGAATTCCAGCATTCATCTATTTTTGGTCTGACTTTTTTACAGCATTTTTGGTAAGATTGTAGTACCCTTTAAGAAAATTATTAAATAATTTTAAACAAAATTATAAATCCTTAGCAATTCATTTTTGTTGATTTTTAGCTATCTGTGGTTTTGAAAAGACAGTAGATAGACTGTAGTCTATAACATAATTTTATAAGTAAGTATTATAGGAATAATATAAAAGAATCAGAGCTACATAGGATCTGTGTGCCCATTTCTTTTTGATTCTGCAGGCTCCTGCATATTTCATTCCCAGTAAATGCTAGTGGATTTTCGCAAAAGGGCCACCAACAAAAGTTTTTAATTATTTTTTAAATGTATTTTCCAATTTCTCTCACATTTGAACAAGCACTTACAACAGGCGTCCCTTTCCATAGCTTCCTAATCCTAATACAATCTAAAAATGTTTATTCTACCTCCTATTGCCAGATGTAATCCTTTGAAAGGAAGGAAATTTAAACAGAACATTTAACTTATCTCTATCTACTTTAAGGGCAACAGTGGTTACTACAAGATGATGGGGAAATACAAATTTTTTAAAACATGGTGGCTTGTGAAAGTTTTTTTTCAGATTCATACTGCTGACAAAACCAACAGAAATCCACACTTGAGTGCTCATATAATAAGTGAAGTTGCTGTATCTTCTCCCTGTGCTGGGAGAGATACTTGCCATACACAAATGGAAATGTTTGAGCAGGAGGAGCAGGATCTAGTTCACTGAAAAATCAAAAGAAAACCCTGTCAAAATGTGGTCTCTTATAATCACAGAGCCTACGAGAAAATAAAATCTTAAACTACAAACAAACCCTGAGTATTAAAAAATAGACTGAAATGTTCTACATCCTTGTTACTGCAGTTCTCTGCTGCTGTAATTGTAATGGACACTTTGTTCTAATACTATCAATCTTCATTTTTTATTTATTTGCTAAATTGTTTGCTAACATGAGAAAGAGAATATAATTTATAATAAAAGCCCATCTGCATAGATTTGTGCAAATATAATTGTGCATTCTAATGTTCAGACAAGGACATATTGATTGTACCTAAGATCTATTTGTTAACAAATCTGGGGCCATAGAAATGGATTTTTAAAAAGTAATTCCATAACACAGATAAAATAAAGTACTTACAGCCATCCTAAGGAGCAAACCTGTTTGTGATTTGTGGCAGAAATCAGGTGCAGCTTCCAGGTGTGGAAGATGATTTATGAAACTGATGAAGGAACTGTATTTCATATGGGCTATGAAGAGTTCTCAGCATCTAAACACAAACTAAGCACAGCTGGCCACTGCTCTGAACACACCTGTAATGCTAAGGCTGCTGTACAGCTGCTATCCTTGCACTGCATGTAAAGGTGGACTACTCAAATTTGGCACACAGAAAAGGTCATTAGCAAGGTTTTTACAGGTTATTAACCAACATTTGAGAGGAATTACTTCCCTGTGTAACTATAAGAGACAAATACAGAGTTAATCACATTGAAAACATTGAAGTGACTGCAGAGAAAATAGTTATTTGCATAGATCATAGGCAATGAATTCATACTCAAATCCATTATATATTGCCCCAAACAGTGTTCAAATGAATACTACACCAGGAAATACTAAACATCTGCCTTACATTGCACCATGAAAAACAATGATAGCTGTTCCCTCCTCTTTGGTAATTGTCAAGCAGTTGAGATTATCTCAGTAACAGAGTTTTTGTTAGATCCTAAATCATTATGTCAGGACCCACAGTGGAGTCCAGGCAGGGCAGCTATAGTAAATGTCTTGTAGGTATGTATTCTGTATTTTAAAATATTCTTAGAAGGAGGCCCAATTTCAAAACTTAGTTTTGAATTAGGTCTCTTTATTTAATCATTAAGAATTCATACTACCAAGATACAAACCCAGTTCATCTTATCTACATATACATATCTACATATACATATACATATACTTAAGTAAACTGGGAGAAAAGTAAGTCACTCATTGGAAACCCTGTATTTAGGTGGGAGGAGGAATTGTTTATGCAGCATAAGGAATTGTCAACAATTATTGCTAAACAATGCTCTTGAACACAGACCTAAGAAATTTTGGATTTGGGGGAAGCCAGTGGGGATTCAGGTTTTGCCATTAGTGCCATTTGTATAGGAGAAAGACACAAACCCTCATTTGCAATCTTCAGCCGTTAACTTTGAAAAAGCTTGTAACTCTATGCAAAAATCATAATTTAATTTAATTTAAATTACAAAGATGTAAGTGTTCTACTTTTATCATTGTTGTCTTTCCATTTTAATTACATTTGGGGCAGACTTCTTAACCTGTGATTAATGTGCAGATGGAAAATAACAAGCTAATGATGGAACAAAGACTGTATTTCTTTTCCTAGCTTTTGCGTTGCTTCTGGCTTATGCAAAGATTCTGTGTGCATTTACAGAGATTTCCAGGGCTGGTTCTGAGCCTTTACCCTGTGATATACATACTCTGCTGTTTCCCAGACATAGGATTTTTACTTCTTTTGGGTCAAATAATATATAATAAATCAGTTTGTAGGGACAATTTTCTGATTAAGTTTCCCATTAAATAAAAAAATCTCTTTTTTCATGTTACTTATCTAAGTTTGTGTTCAACTTGAGTCAAGTAGTGCTGGGTTCAGTACACTTCCTGTTTTGCTTTTCAACAACTTATTTCAGAATGAATCCTTTTGGCACATTGAAATCTGAAGTATTCTTTTACTAGAACTCATGCCTGTTGCCCAAGTCAGAAAAGAAGGGCAATGTTTTTTCATAAGGGTGTGTCCTACCATATAGTTAAAAATAATTTCTTTTTTTTCTCTAAGACTTTTCCCTGCTCTAAAAAGGGTTAATATTAAGCACAAAGTGAACAAAAATGCTGCTGTCTGAACTTGAAGCAGCAGAATAGCCAAAAAGTCCTTAGGGTGTCACTTAGTATTACACAGATAAGCATCTGTGACCACAGAGACTCTTGCAGAAAAAAAAAAAAAAAAAAAAAGGCATTTTTTTTATTTGGTTGTTCTGAGCACATATACTGTGCTCTCAAACTGTTCTTGTGTCTCCTTGTGTCTCCCATTGCTTTGCTTCTCTGGTGAAATAAGAGCCCTTTAAGTTGACAAACCATTTGTGTTTTCACTAGAAACAGAAAACTATACAAATGACTGTGCAGTAATCTATAAATTCTATGCTAAGCAACTGAGAAATTGGTAGGTAAACCATCCCTCCAGAGATGGATACACAAAAGTTTGTTGCAGTTGCTTTAGGATGTAAAATTACTTTAGATGCCTTGGTCTTTGCCTGATGGTTGTAGGCTGCAGGAGAGTTTTCACCTACTGTTAGAAAATAAATAAATTTCTTCTAAACAGTCCAAATATTTTCATATCATCTAGGTGACCCAGAGAAGTGTGTCAAAGTCTGAAACATTTCTTCATTCTCTTATTTATCACTTTTGCTGGTAAAAGCGTTAATTGCAGTCTGCTAGCTATATAAAGGAAGAAACAAATTAATAGAGGATTTTTCACTTCATTTACTATAAATTAGAAAGTATTTCCAAGGAGAAGAGAAAGATTCTGGAAGCATTTGCTCTCTTGCTATTGTAAAAAAGAAGGCATTGTTCATTTAAAATAATAGCTTTTACAGAATGAGTCTATTTTTCTCCTTACCGGAAGATTGCAGGAACAGAACACAATTAATGCATTTACTGCCACTCCTGATTAAAGTGAAGATTTAAGGTCCTGCATATCCTGTCTTAAACTCATTTCAAAATGTCTTTTTTCCAGATAATGTCAATATGACGGTCATTTCAGAACAATATTTTACAGTCTGGAACACTGACCATTCCATGGATCTCAGAATAACAAATTATCCCAGTGTCCATTCAGAAAAAAACTGGAATATGTTTGCTAGTACAGCTTGCTAATTACAACCTTCTCCCCTCAAAATCAGTAATTTTCATCACTGTTTTAATTTATAGTTCTCCAATTAAAAACGGTGCCTGTTTTAGCTCTGAACTAAGGACTAAACAGATACCTGTAGCTGATTAATTCCTCAATTAATTAGCCCTGCATAAATATGATAGGGATAACACACTGAAGGGGTGTGCAAGATTTATGCTCTATTATTACACTGAAGATAATTTCATCACATGTCTGGTCTTGGGTCTATTAGCATAAAAAACTAAAAACCTTGTCATATGGTACCCATGGTCAGCCTTTGACTTCAGACTTTACCAAACATCTTCATCATCTTGTTCTTCTCAGTGAAAAAAGAATAGCAAAATATCTAAGAACTTGTGCTCCATATCTACTTAGAGAGTGCACTGAAATCACGAGTATAACCACTGAGGATATGGTGTAACTGCAATAACTAACTCACCAGTTTTAAAGGAGACTGAGTTTCAGAACAGATGCATTCACTTCAGAGGAGTTCAGTTTCTTAAATTCAGTAAATCTCAATATTTTTTTTAAAGACAAAAGATATGGAATCCTGAAAATCAGGATCATATTTTATTCAATAGCAAAAGCAGTTAAATAATTCCTGTGCAGTAAGAGATCAACAGTCACAAAGCCAGTAACTTTCATGCACTTAGAGAAAAAAAGTAAAATTTGGTTAGGAATCACCTGAGGTCACCCATCCCCTGCCTAGAACTCTCCGTGTTTTCACGTACACATCAAAATTTGAATGTGCATCTGTCCCTACATTAACTAGAGCAGATTCTTACAGTGTTGCCATTCTGCAGAGCCTGTTTCCTTCACTGCATTAGCTTTAGAGATGAAAAAGAGCTGTTTAAGGTGAGGAAACTGTTGGCAGCAAAATAAACTAGCTTGGCAAATGATCAGGAGGTTTCAATCTCTTGGCAAGAAATGAAAGTTTCCTTCCTTTCATTGTTTAAAGCACTTGATCTGCTATTCTCTGAACAAAGCATATGGAAAATTCTGAAGAGATTATCCATTTCTTTATTTCCTTCCCTGCCTGGAACTGAAGTAACCTGAGAGCCTTTGGAAGGACCAAATGTAAGAGTGCATACTCAGTTTCAGTTCTCATGGGTAGTAGATCCTGGATTAGGGTTATGAATTCATGAATTATAGGACTTTTCATCCGGGATCTGTCACCACATTTTCATTCACATCAAAAAGAATATAACATCTTGATTTAGTATTGACACAGAAAGATGTGGAGGAGCAACAAAATGAACTGCAGAAATGAGAAAAATCACCTGGGGGGGTGGAATTTAGGAAAACCAGTGTTCAAACATTTATCAATTTCTTGATTTAACATAGTAGAACGTTCATTGTGACATGCCTTATACTACAATGAAAGCATGAAAATTCTTAGGTTGTATCAGACAATATATCATTATCAGATTATTTTAAGCAGCATACAAAGTATCCTTACCATTTAGTAAGAGCACATTTTCTAATTTCTTCCTCTGTACTTGATGAAAAGATGCAGTTGAGCAATACAACTACAGAACACAACTTCCCACATTTCTTCAAAAAGTACTGAGAATGTTGCTGCTTTTACTATTTATTAAATAAAACCAGATCTGGGTATCAATACATGCATAACTATAGAATCATTACACCTTTTCACAGCCTCTCAGAGAGTTCATCCTTTTTAATGCAATACCTTAAACTTGAAATTTTTTATGCAAGTGTGCTCTGACAGCTCATTAGTTCCATGGTAGGTTTCAGATTTTGGCACTATCATTTCTCACTTTCACTAAGCGTGGGAAACCAAAAGTTTACATACTTGTACATACTGTTGGCAGCACTGCTTAGGTATCTTAATCAAATATCCAGAATTAAGTCTTTGCCTTCACTCTGTGCAGCAAGATATTTAAATTAGTCTCTTCAAACCTTACTTAATATTAGGATGAATATTTCTATGTGGATGCTGATTAAAATAGCCTGCAACAGTGATGCAGTTTATTTACAGATATGGACAGTAGTTGTACTAAGGAACTGATGTGAGTTAAAATATCTCCTTTTCGTTTAAGAAAATATTCCTTAAACTACAGCCTAATTTTCAATATATGTTGATTTCATATTTCTCATCTTTTTGGACACGAGGTAATTACTGATTTATCATTATCTTCTCAAGGTAGCTCTGTTTTTACCAACTTCATCACAGTTTTGGGGTCAAAAATAGCCTCTCGTCTGTTTGCAAAATTGCATTAATATATCCAGTCCTGATAGGGCATAGGATAGAAGTTGGCATGGAGGAAGGGATGAAACCTTGTAAAGAACAGAAAGGAAAAATTCCTCTGTTCTTCAGAAAAAACTCTGCTGAATGATTGTGGTCAAGTCAGATTCATAGTTCCTGCATAATTAGGATAGAAAAAAACAGATTTACAAGTCAGATGCCATATTTGAGACTACTATTCTGTCAATTTGTCCTGTACAAGTTCACCAAAGTGTTTCCTCCTCTTGTTCATGACATCCTGTTGTCATGAACAAGACATTGTTCATAGTATTCATTGTTAAGGTATTATATTTTGGAAATAGAAGCAGAATTCTTTTGCCCTGTTTGTAAATCAGGCTTCTCTCCAGTTATTGTAGAGTAACAGGCTAAATTGATAATTGGTACTAGCAGTTCTTCTTTATTATCCTGGTGTTATTATTATTGATAATGATAAAAATTATCCATACTTCTTAGTATTAATTTAATTCCTTCCTACAAGGAAATGCACAAACAGGAATGCCTTAAAGCCTTCCTGTTGGGTACTGTTGCAGATGTTCTCTCACTGGTTTCACTCCGATCATCCATTTCTATCAAGAAATAGCTCTACTGTCACTTGACCTGGAGAAGCCATTCCTAACAGTGTGACTGAACTGACTCCATACATTATGAAACCTGATGTCCTTCTGTCCTCTTTCATACTCCCGAAGCCACTTGTGCCTTCCATGCTGGTGATGCCAGCAGCAGGCTCAAGCCCTCGTATCACTACAGTGATAGACTCTGCTTTATGTCCTCTGAGAAGTCCAAGATACGGCAACAATTTCTCTCTTTGTAGTTCCATGGATGTATTTGCACAGACTGAGCACTAAGCACTGCAGATCAGCAGTGGAGTTAAAAGCAAGCTTCCACCGCTGTCCAAAAGGTGTGCAGTGGGAACAGAATGTATTGCTGTAGGAATGTTTGCAGACAGGAGTGATTAAGAAATCTGCTCTTACTTGCAGTAGCCCTTTTACCCCAGCGATTCAAGTCACGAGACATGTCTAGCACATCCCATGTCATGCTTGCTTGAAGTATTGCAAAGCAAACATAACTGAACATTCCTGTACAATAGCTGTTTTTTTAAACAGTTACTTCACTATTGTTAACTGAACTACAAGTTATGACAAGTGATATATCCATAGTCATCCCTTTGGCATTCTTTATAAAAACATGAATCACGGAAACGTTCATCATGAGGAACTCCCATCATAAGGACATGTACACAGTGTGTCGTTCAGCCTCGCTGTATCTTTCCACTCTGTAAAATGTAACTGTCAGAACAACTTCAATGAATTTTATACGTCAACACGTAAGTCTGGTAAAGCACAACTGATAAAACACATGTCAGAATTCATTAGTTATGTTTAACTTCAAGTAATGCTTGTGTACAGAAGAAAAATGAAAATTTTCTTTCTTTGTAAGTAATTCTACCAAGCACTGCAATAGCACCATATTGGTGTACATTAACCAGAAAACAAAACACTTGGAAAAACTGGCCAACTAACAAAACTCAGACACTGAAAAGCATGCATAAAGAGCATAAACAGGATAAAATAACTACTAAACTACATTGTGCTTGCACTTGGTCAACAGGAAAGGGAGGAATTAACCACTACAGCTGCTCCAAAGTTATCAGAAGGAAAGAAATAGACCTAACATATCCAGAAGCCCTTTCAAAGAGACTCACAGGGTTTTTTCCCCATGTTTTTCCCCACAAAAGTCTTTCACCACTTAGGGTCAACACTAAATGGTGTTGACAACTATTGTTTATGGCACCTTTTGCCTGTCCAAGATACGGAAGTAAGTTTCCCTGAAAACTGAAATGGCTTCAATCAGAATTGTGCCAGTTTTCTGGAGGTGACAGAAGAGGGTACACAAGTAGGGTAAATATAAGGACCATTTGCTATGCCATATAAAAGGAAAGGAACTCAGGAGAAGGGTGGTACCTACAGACATGACCAGGCATGTTTTCCCATGGATAAAGGTACTTGTATTCCAACAGACACAGTGATTCCCCTCTGGGTTCTTACTCTTCCTCTTTTCCAGGCAAGAGACACCAAAAAGATTCCCACTCCCTAAGGAAGCAGCCTAACTGGTAAGAATTTTTACTAGCTCTGCTCAGGTTCGGACAGTTATATAAATGAAACTCAAGAGAAATACCAAGTAATGATTTCCTAAGAAACATTAATCTTTTGGTCTATTTTTAAAAAATGAAATAATAGATTGAGTGTTACTTGCTGTATTGATGCAGTGCCTAATCATAAAATGTCATACGCATAATTGAGTTGGTTTTCAGTTTCTGTCCATGCACTCCTCACTGTGCCCGTGCAGCTCCCCAAGGCTGTTGTGACACAAAGTTCCAAATGCACTCCCTGAGCTGCACTGATCATAGGTGACCTTTACCCAAATATTACTTGTGTCAGGTCTCATACTGTAAATCATCAGTAACTTCTTCCACCTGTAGATTTCAGAATTGATGTGACTGTCACTCGGGAAAAACGTATACTTTGCTTTTATCAGAAGTCCCAGAACTGGTAGGATTTTCAGTGCTTCTATGGTGGTATGAGCCATAGTTGCTAAGATCTTAATTTAAATCCTATTATGGAAAAAAACCACTGTATAAAAAAACCCCTTCTTTTACAATTCATTACAGCATAAAGAGGTTAAATGTTTTGGCATTAAAAAACTAATGATAAAAAGATAAAAACTACTGTCATAACATCAAAGAATCAATTTATACTTCTTAAGGTAAATAAAATAAGCATACTTACTTATCCTCATCATAGATGCAGATACTGAGATCAGAAAAATGTTACATATATATCATTAAAAGCTGTAAAAGCTACAATATTTTAAATACAGTATTATAAGCATTTAGTTTCTAAAAAAAATGCTGCTATTAAAAGTATATAAAACCAGGCATCACTTTATAACTACAACTCTACAATTTCAGGCATCTGCTCTAAGTACACATCTCATCTTACTTCTGTGTTGACATTTGTTTATGGCTGAAGAAATAACAACCTCAAGTATTATATTTGTTATGATGCTCTTAGCTTAATGTGAAGTTGCCTTCCCTATTAAAATGCAACTGATAGCCAGGAATTTGCACACAGGTTCCTATTACTAAATCTATTTCGTATTGGAATATAAAAGTGAACCACTTGCTGCAACACGAGGTATTTATTGACTAAACGAGCCTTTGTCATGAAACATTCGAAGGTACTCAGTACCACTGAGAAATAACCTCTGTGAACAATGATTTCATTAGGTTAATATTAATACCAAACATAATTTTGTCTCTGTGCTCAGTGAAATTAGGGGAGTAGTGGTCAGGATAACAGAGATCGTATCAAAGAAAATCTGGACTTGAGATACAAGGGAAAGGTCTTTCTTTTACACCCTCTCAGAGACAGCAGCCTTTCTTCAGTGTTGTCGATGTTTAATGATGTTCTTATAAGAACACATCAAGCTGCTACGAATCTCACATTTCAGCCTTCTACAGTTAGAATTGCTGAACAGTTCCAATAGCTGGACTGAGTAAAACAGGGCAGGAAAGACAGCACTGTTAGTACAATGCCTGCCTAGTGGCCAGGGCACTCTGTAACCTTCCACAGATGACATTTAATGCAGTAGAGTTCACAATTTAGTTTTTTAGATTATATTAGCACTTGAATGCATCTTATCTGCTGGAAGAAGAGGCAGCCAAGTGAGACACCACAACGTTGGCAAAGCAGGAAAAAAGGAGACAGCTAGAAGAAAAAAATTGCAGTTTCAAATTACATCATTTCCTTCTGCCACAACAACTCAAGTAATCCACAACCACAAGGTTATTTTCCTTCCCCAAAGTCATCCCTCGTTTTCTATCATAAACATTCAATGACCTGGTCAATACTTTTGACTTGGGCCCTGCTCTTGCAACATTTGCATATACATTTAAGTTTACTCACATGAGTAGCATCTTTGGTTGCAGTAAGACAATTCATTGAACACGTAAATCTTTTGGGATTGCTGGATTTTTTTAAAGGTGAATCAGGTTGTTAAAATAACTTTGCTCCTTACACTGGCAGGAAAAAGAAAAGAACCAAGCATTTCACAGATTCCTTAAAAAAATTTGAAAATAATTTTTAAAAGACTCACTGAAAATGCTAACAGGAGTACAGAAATAATCTTTGTCCTGCTCCCTCTCCATAGTGCAAATAGAAGTTATCCATGTTGTGAAAAGAGAATTTTACAAAATTGAAATGAATATTTCAAACTAACACATTCTTCTCTGTCATACACTGTGCCAAACCGTGCATTATCAGACTTCTGATGTGTTACTCTGAATGATTCATGAAACACTTAACATTATGGATCTCACTGATGCACATCCTGCTGGGATTAGTGACACTACAACACTTCTAAAACTAAATAACCTAATGTTATGCATATATGGAGTCCCCAATTCACGTATCTCAGTACTGCAAAATTTTGAAAAATGCAGTCTTCCAACACCCAATATCACAGGAGATATGTGATTCTAACAAGACATTAAATTCTGCTTCTGTCTATACACAACCTCTTCCCAAATGGGAACTTAAAACTCAGTTATGTGCTGGACACCTACAGCCATTTCAGAGTACTGTTTTATGGTTCTGGAGGATTTTTGAAACAGCATTTCTATGGATTTGAGGTATATCAATTCAGGACAAAAGTTTGATGCCACTAGCACTAACAGGTCTCTCCCAGCTGTAATAAGGTGGTGGTTGTGATTTTTTGTGTTTTGTGGGTTTTTTAAAAATGCATATAATAATAAAGTTTTCTGTCTTGTTTTCTAAAATATACTAGCCTAGTACCACTGTGAGAGCTTTCACAGATGGGAGCAATGAGAAATAAAATCAATGGACGTCAGTAGTGGAAGCACTCTTGTAAATCTGTGCGAGGATCACATCACTCTCCTCTCAACTTCCTCTGCTCTTCACAATCTTTCAGGATCATCCTTCTCAATTAAAAGACCAAGTCGGAATTCAGCTTATATTGTTTTAAACTATTTGACAGAAAGTCTCTGCTCAAAAGGCAGACAATTTTACGCTCATAATTCATGAACAGAATTACCCACTAATCCTAAGTAACACCGTTCTTCTTGATTTTTCACTTGAAAATTAAGTATATAAAGCACTGGAAAAGCAAATTTAAAAGAAAAAAGAACAATTCTTTTTCTACTCAGAACAACACAAAGTATTACCAATGTATTACTTAGCTGTGACTAAAATACTTGAAGTATTTAAAGAGTTTGGGATGTGCTATTAGGTTATAAATAAATACTAACGCTCCGTGCTGCACATGACAGATCTGACTATAGAAGACATTGTATCTACAGGTTTTCCTCTTCTAAAAGAGACGTGAGTAAATCCCAGTGTCTAGTTAAAAGAAGTCCTTGAGTTCAGTAGGAGGTTCGCTGTATGAAAAACAGAAAATGGGACATTTGCAGCCTCCAGGATTCCAAGGAATGAAGTAGTTTCAACTTCCACTTTAGTCAATGGAAATTATGGCTGGATAGATGACAGTGGCCAGCATGTGCAGGATCAGTTGTTAAAGCTGTGCAAAGAACTACTGCCTATTTTCTTACCACAGAAAATCAGCAGGAGGCATTTCATGAGTAATACACTTCATCAGTAGCAAGTATTCACAGCAATATTCCCAAGAAATTCAATTTAGGTTGTCATAAAATTGAAAAATAAAAACACATCAAAATTTGCATAAGAATCAAGAAACATTTGAAGACAATTTCAGCTTGCATACATAACCTTTTCACCATTACAGCACTTCATAGTATAATGCATTTTGCAACTTGAATTAAAATCTGAAATACACTGAAATAAATGTCTTGTAAAAAGGCAATTACAAATTGCTTTGATGTATCTGTAGCTTAATTTATCACCAAAATACAGAAAAATTATCAGGAAATCTGATATAAGTTTAAAATTGCCAAAAAGAATATGTATTTACTTACAAATACATTTTCTTTGTATATGGTATTATCACTTAAAATAATACACTTAATAATAATAAATAAATGCTTTATTCCATTAAATTAGTGCAATCTTATATTCACTCCATTAAGATCACTTTTGAAAAGCGTTTGATCCTGTTGTTCTTATTTCCTAGTAATATGTAGAGTTTTCTTTATATTTTATGACAACTTGAACATATTACAATAAACCACCCACAACCTAACAGAACTTAACAGACAGACTGGCTAACAAATAAGATTCCAAGTTTGACATGGTATATGAGCTCCACTATCTGAGATGACTTGAAAATTTAAAAATCCTTCCTGAAAACTGTTGAACAAAGAGGAAATGTTAGTAGAAATAACATGAAAAAAGAAAGAAAACCAACAAATCACTGTATTCACAACAGTAATCAGTCATTTGCAAAAGCTGTTGTCTCTTCACTATATCATTTCTTTTTGTATTTCAGAATTTCTATTCTAAGCTTCTTGGAGAAATATGGTTCTTCATTTGATACATCTCCAATAACAAAAAAATATCTCCTTTCTTAGAGCAAAGGAAAATAATACAGTCTATTCAGCTGGTGGTCCTACATAGCCTGTCAATGTCACATTACGCTGGCTGGTTCTTCTCAAACAGGTGTACTTAGTTTCTGAAATAGTCAGAATATGGAAGGTTCTGAGGTGATTTCTACTCTTTTTGGTAATGATGTAATCACAACAACAAGCAAACTCCTGACTTAGATTCCCCTCCGTTTGCATAACCTCCAGAAACTACTCTGTTGGGATCATTCAGTTCTTCAAACAGTCCCGTTTCAATGATTTCTTCCTGCCAGGCTATAGGGACAGCACCTGTTGCAAACCTTTTGAAGAACTTCTTATCTTTGTCATCAAACTCAACTCCTCGTATTTCAGAGAAGTCAGCAATGTCTGCAACATCTTTGGCATAGACAACTGATGGATCTGGCACAAATGGAGGGTCAATAAGGTTTGCCTCGAGCCTGTGGAAATTTATTGTTTTGAAGAACTTATGTTTTCTTGGGTCATCATCATCATTCCTGCAATAAAGCAAAAGTTGGTTCATCAGTGTGATGTTTTGCTCTCAGAAAGATACAGGGGTGTCTGTGTTGTGTACATGACAGTACTTTAAAATAAGGGGAGATATATATATATAATGCAACACAATTCCTTTTTTCCTAACCAGAGAATGCTGCATTGCACAACATAAGCCAAGCTGAGAAGCTGAAAACATTTTGATCCCATTACTCATTACTCCACCTCTCAGGGTAAATCAGCCCAGGCGAGGTGCCAGGCAGGAGCTGCAGTGCTGCATCTGGGATACCCCATCCAAAGGCACACTTCCACCAGAACTGAATCTACAGCAGGATGGGAAGGGGGAGTATGGGATTTAGTGTCCCACAAGGGAAGTTCAGTGATTTGCTCTATATCAACTAGGATGAGAGTGTCTATCCTATAGGGTAAGAATATGTATTAAACTCTAGAATGGGGTATATTGGGTTAATACACCTATAGACTGACTCTGAGCAGCAATAGTCTGAATAGGAAGCTGGTGACAAATGACAATTCTGGTTTTATCTTAATTCAAAGTATCTACACATTTACATCATAAAAGTTATGTCACTCAAATAAACATTCCCACTTTTAGTGACTGTTCATTCAAAATAACTACTGTTATAAATTAACGAAGTTTTTTTTAGACAAGAGAATCACAGGTTATGACATTACCAAAAGTATGTGTCACTGTCACAAACATAATCCTTTATTAATACAGTTAAAACCCAATAATAAAAACCAGAAAGGACTAAATAATTGTAAGTGCTTAAGTTAAATCAATCTTGTGAAAAACAACTGCAGACCTCAGTGAGAACTTCAGCTGCAAAAGAACTAGTGAATTGTTTCACTGTAGACCCATAGAGAGACTTTGTCGGATATTTTCTGATGATAAAAATCATGAGCCTCAAATGTGTGTTTGTTGAAGCATGACCAAAGACCAAGCTTTTGAACTGTGCCTCTAGCGTCAAGGCATGCAAAGTCTGAATTTGGAATTCTAGGGAAAGGAGGAGCAGACAGGAGTACTGTCTTTTCCACACCTAGGCATTCTTTGTTTAATGTATTTATGGATGCACTGTTCTTGAAAACAGTAATATAGGAAAACCAAATTTGTCTGGATTTTGGCCTCAGAAAATGGTAGTTCCTAACACATTGCTTTTTTCTTTCCAATTTTCCTACAAAATCAAACTTAGCAAAGTGTAAGCCCTCATGTATTTATAGACAATGTTCCATGAATAAAATGTAATGCAAACTTTTACCAAGTCTTTTTATCTTTGCAAATGTGCAGA
This sequence comes from Orthonyx spaldingii, assembly GCA_013397795.1. Taxonomy (NCBI): domain Eukaryota; kingdom Metazoa; phylum Chordata; class Aves; order Passeriformes; family Orthonychidae; genus Orthonyx; species Orthonyx spaldingii. The sequence continues at coordinate 53,878 of VZTJ01000786.1, forward strand.
AGCACCATATAGAAGCAGTAGATTTGTGCTGACTATGGAAAAAACTTCACTTTTTAAATCGTCATTTCCATGCATGCAGAATAGCTCGTCCAGCTTGGCACTACTGCCTGTTCCTCATGCTGCCCTGCTGTGCTTCTGGCCTGCCTTGGTGCTCCCTGGGCAAAATAGAGATGAAATCACCAGCTGCTCTTTTCAGTCCCTTGTTAGAAAATTGTCACTTTGCACCTCTGCTGCCCAGTTCTTCTGAGCAAGCCACCACCAGCCACTTTCCACTGTACACCACCATGAATGACCAGGATGCCACATCACAGCCTGAAGAATGATGGATGCTGCCATCCAGGCATGCTGGGCAATGAAAAAAAAATTGTGTTTTCAACCCAAAAGCACCATATGAACAAAATTATGAATGTACAGATTAAGCCAACAGGGATCTTGACTTCTGCACATCCATAGGCTTGAAAAATCATCTCCTACCTTACCAAGCCAGTGATAACCAAGTACTTGAGCAGTCTGACATGATTTGTTTACATTCACTGCTAGCCTGAAGTGCATTACAGCTGCTGTTTGAATTAACTAGTGTCCTGGGACACTGGTGAGCCAGTCATGCTGACTGGGCAAATGCACTCGCAAAAATCTCCCTTTATTTTGCTTTTCCTTTCTTTAACATAAACCAAAAGGCACTAGAAGCAGGTGGAGGCACCAAAATGGATTGCTGCAGTTTTTCTCGTCCTTAAACCATAAAAAGTCAAGAAATGTAAAGCTACATGAATGCCATCTACTGGAACTGAGGCATCTTCCACCTAGCTGGAGATGAACTTGAGCTCATCCTCTGTGAACTGCATTTTTATGTAACTTAAATAGGAAGGGCAAATGAACTCACATGAAGTTGGTAAAATTTGTATTTTTCCCTTAAAAAAAAAATTTAAAAATCACTTTGCAGGTTTGGGATTTGAGATATCAATACCAAAAAGCTTGAGTGGAGAAAAGGGGTTACATCTTTCCAGAACTGGCTAGTGAAATCACATCTTCAATAAAGAGTGGAGTGTTTTAAAAGGTCAGGTGTACAAAATAAAGCTGTCTTTGAGCAGCTTTAACTTATGCAACAGGCACTTCTATGGATAACCCAAGCTCTTGTTGTCCTTAGTAGAATTACAGTGCTAATCTTTACATAAGGATGAGCTGTTCTGAATAGTATCGCCCTGTTTAACAGGTACATGCAGGCTTTTATTCTGTATCATGCTCAGAGTATACATCCTATTGTTTTCCTTCTCTAGGTATGGCAGATCAGAGGAAGGATATCTTAAACAGCAGAAAATTAAAAATAATATATGCGGTAACCTTTCTGTATACATTCCTCCTATTGCTGAGAAGTAATGGAACAATAAGCAGAAATATTGTAAAGTATTCCCTTGGAAAAGGGGATATGGTTACAGTAAGTGAATTGTCTGTTGCTAGTTTTGTTTCAGACTTGCTGAAAGAACTCTACCAAGTCACTCATAATTTCTAAATTTTATCTTCCCCTACTTTTAAATTTGTTTACCTCACAAAGTGCTGTAAGTCCAAATGTCTGCAAAGTACACTAACTTTAAGTTAGAATGTTCTGAACGTTTTTGTGTTAAATTAACTTATAAAATAAGCTTTAAAACACATTAAAATAATATAGATTTAGTATTAAACATACTCTATGTGCTGCTGAAAATAACTTTTTTCCACTATCTTGCATTGTTGCTGGGAAAATTCATCAGGCACAAGAGCAGCCATCTTCATTTAGCAACAGAATATTAAGAATATGTGTATTAATGATCTATTATCTCTGATTAATTCTTTCAGACAAATGTTTGCCTAACATTTTTAAAAAATGTTACGCAATATAAATTTAGAAGACTATGCATTTTCAAAGAGATCCTTTGTCTATTCCACCTTTAGACTGGGAAACCATCTGATACATATACTTGTATTCACAGATTATTCAAATCATGCTGTATTCTAAAGATAGGTATTATTGGTTTCCTATTAATTTTTTACGTTTTTATTATGTTTCTTTAATTTGTCTATATGGCAAATGTAGATCTGCAATCTGTCTCATTAAAAAAGCACTAAATTATTTATACACACACACACGTCAGAGGGATCAGAGCTATTAGAAGTCAAATATTACAACGTTTAGTTTTGCAATTCTTTTCTTATTGAACAGTTCCTTGAAATTGCTAAGTCAGGGACACATCTATCAGTCTTCATCAACCCAAAGCCACCTCTGAAGTACTCGGAAATGTTTTGCTTTATAGGAATTTGTGCCAAATATTCTTTTTCTCCCTGGGATGAGTCAGGATGACCAGAACTTCTACAACATTGTTTCAAAGCACTTGAGCCATGCAGAGAGGTTAAGGTCTCTTCAGTAAGAACCCAATGACGCAGCCTTGCAAATTAGATATCTGCAGGGAAGAGAATTCACATTGCAGATTTGGATTTCTGCCTACATCATTCCAGTAAGCGATACAGCCTAATATTCTGCATTCAGTCTGCACTAGTAGGGATGCAGGTATCTACTTGAATATCCTTTATCTTTAAGAAAGAATGTGTAAGAAAAAGAGGTTGCCCCTTTCTCCCAAAACTATATAGAGTCTAACACAGAAAATAACAGGAAGGCAACTCCTATAAGTCATCTGGAGTCAGGATAAATGATCACTCTATTGCAACAACACTCCTTATTTCCATATTATCTTCAAAACCTTCCACCTCCTTCTTCCTAGAAGTGAAAGGGAAAATTCAGCACTCTGGAGAAAGTGAAGACCTAACCCATTTTGTGCAATAGGTAAAATAACTATATTGTTTGCAGCTTTAATCTCTATTGTACTGAGATTGAGAAGGCATACCTGCTTCCTAAACGGTCCTCTTTTTTCTTAGCCAAAAACAGCTGGCAAATATCTTTCGCTTCCTCTGTAAAGCTGGCATGTTCAAATTTCACCTCATCTTCCAGAGTTCTTCTTCTAACCTCATCCTTACTGACCTTTTCTTTGTAATCCTTGAATGGTGTTCGCCCAGCAACCATCTCATAAATAGTACACCCCATAGCAAACCAGTCCACGGGATAGCTGTATTCCTCTTCCTTCAGGATTTCCGGAGCCATGTAACCATTTGTCCCAGCCTATTGCAAACACACAGACACATTTACTATACAATGTCAGTAATGAAATGCATACAATTAAACAGACTAGTCTATAATTCTTACAAAGTATTAGCAATTCTACTGATATATTTTGTATCTAGAAACTCTGACCTTTTTCTAATCTAGAAAATGTGAAGTATAACTTTTTTAGCAGATGGACTATATCTCTCTTTAAACATCTTGGCACATAGGAAAACTGTCTTATATATGCTTTTCAAAGGTGAAATGTCTGTGCAATTTCTACCTAAAAGTGGTTTATTTTTAAATTCATGGCTAGCTTGCTTTCTTTTTCAATTTTATTCTTTTTTCCTGTTGAAGATATTCTTAGTTTCGTTATGTAAACACAAGTAGCAATCAATTTGAATAGAATAAAACCACAAAAATCAGGCAAAACAATCACTGATTCCCACCCTGTTCAATGGTTATAACTGGTCCAACACAGGGGTCTCCTGCCAGTGAGAAAATTCTCATCAAGCCAGTAGCTGAGCTGCAATGAGGAAGTTTTCAGCCACTTCCCTCTTGGTTTCTGGATAAATGTTCTACCACCAAGGGCCAAGAAAAACTCTTAAAAAAACACTGTAAGAAAGTAAACCTATGAAAATTATAATTCATAAATTACACACATTTGGATGAAGGAATAAGTTCATATTTTCTGACTTAAAAAGATGCCTGAATAAAGCCTATTTACAGCACTAATGGCCCTTCTCTGAGAGAAGAAATGGCCACTCTTTGAGAGAAGCATCTGTCTGCTTCTTTCTCAGCCCAGGCCTGCCACTTTCCCCTTGGGGGACAGGCTGCCGTGTTTGAAATAGCTCCTGCTGCCTCTGCCCCCAGGGAGCTGATTCACCTGGGAGGGAAATGAGGAGGTCAGCATCTCTACGCTCTCTGCTGCACTGTTACATGACCGTGGATGTGAGATTTCAATCAGAACAGCATTTCCTCAGCTGAACCCATGTTTACTACTGCATCTCATACTCTACCTTATGTATTTACATGATTCAGCTAACAGTGATAACTATGTCAGAAGTTGCTTGAACCTCTCATATCTTTTTTTAATACTGGGATTGATGTCTTACCAGTAAAACAATTTAAATAAAAATCTGTGTTTGTGCAAAATCCCACTAAAGCTTACTCAAGATGGTCACTATTACTGCTATCAGAATACAATCAGTGACAGAGACTCACTTCAAAGCAAAACAGCTAGAAAAAGGTAACTAAAGTTAAGCTCATTTGGACAAATTGTATTTATAAAATGTGCAGCTCAACAGATTAATTTTATTTTATGGGGTTGGGCAACTCCTCTGATTTTTGCAAACTTAGGCACAGCACTTCCAAGGCAGGTCTCCCCATAAACTTTAGTTTGTGTCACTACACACACATATATTCTACTGTAAACAATGTGTGCAAGAGGGAACGTTTTAGCATCAATTAAAACATAAGCCTAAAAAAATTAGATCAATTTTATTTTCTGTCTTTGCAATTTTATTTTTTACTTTTAAGGCTATAGAGCAAAATCCTCCATATGGTTGAAAAACAGAAATGAGATGAGAACAAAACTATTAGTCAGGTTGAAAGCAAAAGGAAAGGTTAAAAGTGAACAGTTGCCTCCCTCACTAAAGCCACAGAAGTGCAGAGGAGCAGCACAGGCACTGCAGCTGCTGACATCATCCCACAGGCAATTTGTACTGCTTACACTGGATTTCTGTAAGTAAAAATATTGAGAGATACCCTGACAGTATTGCATTCTTAGGTATGATTACTGCTCTATTCAGGGAAGGGGACAAATGCTCAAATACAGACCACAGATGCAGCTGATCTCAGAGAAACCTGGAAGGGAGAGAAGAGGTTGAAAGTAGTAGAGAAATTTTGATACAAAAGTTGCACACAGAGCTCACTGTGGATTAGTAAACACAGCTCTAAAGAGGTTTCTGGAATATTTTTTTCTTTTTTTTCTCCTCTGGGAAGCAATAAACATTTTTACTGAGATGAAGCTGGGGCACCAATGCCTTGAAGAACTATTGAGTCACATTATTATCAGAATGTGCCCTGACAGCACAATATAGTCTTTCTGATAAGACATTACTTTGCTGCAACTTAGCATCATCATACAGAACCTGGATACATCTGACATGGAAAAGTCAGAAGTCTACTGTCACAAATGTGTCTCAAGGCAGCACCTTTCAGACTGCCTCTTTTCTTCCACTTGTGTTTTCTCTTCCACAGTTGTTTTTTCAAAAGAAATAGCTGCGAAGTAACTTCAGTCTCTTCTATGTGCATTTTCCACATATACTCCAGTAGGACACACCACCCGGAAGAACACCATGCTTTGACATGGTGCTTGTGTTTCTCAAGAACAGAGAAAGCAAGGCCATCACCACAGACCAAAAACATGGCACAACCACAACAGAAAACAGAAGGGGCCAACAACAGCCTCCCTTCAGACTGAAGTGACAGGCTGTGGATGAGCTTAAATGCAAACAACTAAACTTCAACATTCTAAATTAGTAGCACTGAAATCTTGAGCTGTTACTGAGTTGATCCAACTCCATCTGAGGAAGTCTAGAAACATGTAATTCCTCTGATATGCATTTCAATTCAGAATTTCATGAGAGCTGATTTTCTCATAGAATTTCATCCAAACTTGAATCTAAAAACAAATATCTCCCAATCCTGAAGCTTTCCTTCTATTCGTAATAAAGGAACAGGCTAAGAAGCAGGAATCTAAACATAATCTCATTAGCCCCGAGACTCAAAACCCACTAAAACATGACAATTTTATAGCAGAAGCAAACACATTTCGCAAGTGGTGAACAGTGATTTTAAAGGGGGAAGAAAAACAGTAAGGGGGAAGAAATACATAAATCTCTATCTGTATCAAAACAGGAATTTGAAGAAAGGATGAAAAGAGCTTAAATTTTAGTCTTTTCCACATATTTCTACATATGTGTAGTTTTGGCAAAATCATTTGGGAAGAAAGACGCTAAAGCCTTTAGCATTTTCTGTATTAGAGAACACAAAAAAGGAATTATTCAGCAGCTGGAACTGAAAGAGTATAGATCTTTGAAATGAAGCTTTAATTCTATCTTTGGAGAGTAGGCAGCGTTAGAGGGAAGGTAATACCTAACTTAGGTATTACCTTTCTACATCCCTACACTAATCATTATGCAGAACAAGATGTAAAAATCAGATAATCTTTCCAGGAAAACAGATCCTACGGCAACAGGAAAGACAGCTTCAATGACCTCAGGGGAGGTTTATCTAAGGCAGTAAAACAGAAGGTTTGTGAAGGGAGTTATTACACTGTACAACTCTCACTAGTAGTGACATTTGAGCAGCAGAAAATATGTATTAGGTGGAAAACTTATTCACTGGTTCCCAAAGTAAAAGTGAATTAAATTACTCTTGGCAGGCCGTGGGGTAAATAAGTATACTGTAAATACTCTAGTGCAAAAATGAAAAAAAAAAAAGGACAGAAAGCAAAGAAATTAAAATCTACCACAAAAGAGAAATGCATTATTTTTGAGAAGGGGGCTATTTCCCATGGGCTGGTATTGAATATTTAATCCAGTTAGAATTATCTGTCCATGCCACAGAACAGGTATCTCCAAGTATGGGATACTGATACACCTAACATACAAAAAATCACTAGGTTTGTATGATTTTGCAGATGTTTTCATTCAGTACAATATATAAGTAAATTCAGAAGCTGTATATTAACTGAAACCCACTTTTTCTTACTAGATTTTACTTTAAATGGATAAATTTCACTCTTTTAATGGAAACAGAAAAAAAACCCCACACTCAAAGTTAATTCCTTTGCTGTCAACTCTACACTGCTAGGATGTCCATTGGGTTTTCACTGAGACCAAGCACATTATTCTCTTCCTTCCTGTAGAATTCCTGGTAAGACAAGGAACCATTTGAACATAGGTGTTAACAGATCAAGTGATCTTACAGAGACACAAACACATGATATTACACCTTCACTGACCTGGAAGCATCTAACAGGACACAATAAATAAAATATCATAAAGAAGACAAAGAATGTTGGATTATCCCAACTTTTTACAGGAGACAGGAATCTTGTGCCATTGTAGAGGCACAGAACTTTTTGAAGCATAGTCAGTACAACACTAGCTATTTTTTCCTTGCTCTCCATCTAACATTGTCTTTTGTGATGATGAGCAGGATGCCTTACTTGTATATGGGGCTTGAATTATAAAAAGTCATTAAATTTCAGTCAATTAAATTTTCATTGACTTTCTTTTGAAAAGTGTTCACAGATCTACTTTCCCTTTATTTCACTATCTTGAGAACAAACCAAAAGACAATTTTTCAATAATCCTCTAAATTTATGACCAAATGCTGTTCTTGGCTACATTAGCAAAGAAGTTCTGTTCAGTGAAATTACTGTTTTGAGTGTGGTTTGACAGGGCATAGTAGAAATGACTCATCTGAAAGTATACAAATGTTTCTTTTGTGAAATGCGATCCTGCATAAATTTTTAAAAGGTCACATAATTATAATCTTTCAGTAATTCAATATGTGATCCTGAGAAACACTAAGTGCACTCAGATCCCAGTGCAGTCAAGAGGTACTTGGCACAGCAAAGCTCGGAGCAGAGCTTGGCCTGCAGTGCAAGCAGCTCACACATCCCTCTGACTGCTGTCTCGACAAGGGAAAGCCCCTTCAACACCACCCCTGTGCCAGCTTCTAGCAGGTGCAGGCAAAAAAGAGAGAGAACTCTCTGGAGCTTTCAGCAGCACAGAAACAGGCAAATGGGGAGAAACGGGATTTAGATCTTGCTACCTTTTCCCACAGATCTCTGCAAAACAAACTCAACTGATATCACAAACCAAACACTACAGCAAATCCTAATGTCTATCTTTTGTTTGCCATGGCACAAGAACTGTTGAACAGAGGAAAAAAAACAAGCTGAGTTTAGCTCTATCAGCTGTTTCCTGGGGCTCGGTCCTTCCTTCCTCCAAGGGGTGCCACTGCCTGCTTTGTTCTCTTGTCCAGCTGTTCCTCCACTCCTTCAGCAATGGCCTCAATAGACCCTGCAGGAATGCAGGAACAGACCACAGAAATCTCTTCCCTGCACACAATCTAACAGGCCCTAGATGTGGAGAACAACAGCTGATCTGCCTCTGTCGCTCACTTCACCATCTTAATTTTTCTCCCAAGAGTCACTGTGAGGAGGAACAGAGCATAATTTAAATGAGTCACACAGAAATGCAGTTCCTCCACAGTTTTTTCTCACCACATGTTCATACAGTAACAAGAAACCAGCTTACTCAATTAATAGGCAACTTTTTTTTTTTTTAAGAAAACAAAAACAAATTTAAATAGGGCAAAAGGCACTCTGGAAAGTCACACAGAACAAAGATTCTGGCATATTGTTAATGCTTAGCAGAGGGAGGGACCTTCCAATGGGATGGCGCATCATGAACTGTTGGGCTACTGATTTAGAAGAACACAAGGAGGACTGTTCAGAGCAGCGGGAGAAGATACTGAGAAAAACTGTATAGGAGCTTCGGAGCTACTGAATCCCATATGCTTATGTAAGACTCAAGACCAAACTTGCTTTGATTTTCACATAAGAAGATAACTTTCATAGGGAAAGTTGTATGCTTTAAAAAAAAAAACCCCACAGAGGCAAAAGCACAAAAGAGATAGAACAGATTATTGCTATATTAGTAAATAAGAAAAAATTGCCTCTGGGTTTAAAGTCACTAACTGGAATAGTAAAAAAATCCAGCATTGGTTTTCACTCTTTTAAGCTTGGCCATCAGTAATCACCGAAATGAAGGAAATTGCACAACAAAAGAGAAGGCCACTCTGTACAGTAGGGGCTGCTGCCTGAGTGTTCCTCCTTCGGAAGAGAGACACAGTTACACCATGATTTCAGTTTAGATTCACACTGTATGGAAGTCAAAGGGCTTGAGAAAGGATAGTCCAGTAACTGGGCACTAATTTTAACTTTGGATTCTAGAGCAGCTTCCTGCGTGATCACACATTAACCTTTGCCTCAGATCCCTACTGGAGACAGAACCTGCTAACACTCCCACCTCGGTGAAATGTCATCAAAAGAAATATGCATTCACAGACAGGGAAGCAATCAGACACTATAGGATGGAGCATTTAGGACAAGATGGAGCATTTAGGACAAGCAGAACACTTGGTAGAGACTCATAAGCACACAATTAGAATTCAACAATTATAAGGGTTCTTTAGTCTTCCTGTAACATGATTTTCCCTTTAATTTCTTTTTAAATTTCTCCTGACTCTTTCCAATCTATAATGTAGAAATAATAATACTTCAGGATATTTATGGTTTCATTATTTAAAGACCACAGAATATTCCATAAACATTGTTAATAAGGGAGAAAACTCTCCAGCTCTGTCTACTTAGCTCTGTCTATATTTTACAAAGCTCTTCATAATCAACGCAAATAGCCTATCATGGCACCACGCGTAGACTGCTTTCTCAGAAAGCGGACATCAAAGAGCAATCCTGTGTTCTGTGACATTGTGACTAAGGGGACAGGACTGCAAGGTAACCTGGGAAGGGTAGAGGCCCTCCAGTGTAGGTACAGCCACTGTAGGCTAAGCAGTGCAGATCTCAATGAGGCCTGGACAGTTACTGTTGATCACTGAAATCCACGGGATTTCATCCACCTTATTTTCAGGATTGAGATTAATGTTGGAGGTACCATTCTTTAAAATGTAAATCCAAGGAGATGGGTACCGGCTGTATCAGACCAATGGCCCACACGGCCAGTTTACTGTCTGCAAATTATATTCAAACAAATGAATATATAGGGAAGTCTGTAAGAACCTGGTGTGTACATTGAGACTTCTCTACACTTTCCTAGACTCCAACTATTTGCAGTTCAAGGGCTTCCAGAGACAGAAATGGTTTCTCTCAACAAAACCTTCTTCCATCAATTGTCCACTCTCCTCCTGAACCTAGATAAATTTGTAGAGCCTACAAGACACTTTGCAAGAGCATCCTGCAGCTTAAGTACACCCTGGTTTAATATCTGTTTTAAGAACCACCCACCTGCTACCTTTTACTAGCAGATTTTAAACTTGAATAATGGGCAAAATCAAGCCCCCCGTTTTCACATGCATGTGTCTGTAATTCCAGGATTTTATTTTGTCTTCCTAAAAAAGTAATTGCATGTCTGTTAACTGAAACCACTCATGACAGCAAGTGGAATGTCACATGTGGTCCAGTAAGGACAGAAGTACTACCTTCCTCACCACTTCACAGCATAGCGTTCCTGCAATACTGCTTCTGGTCAAAGCAGTCAAATCAAAAGTTCAAAGAATTACAGTGTCAGCCAAATGCTGCATTTCTTATCCAATGAACCATTTTTGACTACAGTGAGTCAACACGTGGCCCACTAGATGATTTACCCAAGGGATCATTCCAGAATGTACACTTTTTATAGAAAATGCAATAACATTTATTAACTGCCAGATTAAGCTGAATGAGGAACAATGGCAAAAGGCATGCAGAGACCTCATGCTACATCATAATGGGCTCCAATGTCAGAAAAATGGGTGGCACTGTGTAGGAAAAGTATTTCATGGAACATATTGCATTCTCTTAATTTGAGATGACTACAGTATCCTTTCTGCCATATTCAAAACTGCAGGAGGCAGAATGGTCCCACAAAATCATTTTTGTTCCTTCACTCTCATGATCATGGCATTCATATAATTAGTTTGGAAAAGATTTTAAGATCATTGAGCCCAACCATTAATCCAGCACTACCAAGTCCACCACTAAACCATGTCCTTAAGCACCACATTTACATGGCTTTTAAATACCTCCAGGGATGATGACTCCACCTCTCCCCTGGCAGTCTGTTCCAGTGCTTGACAATCCTTCTGTGGAAGAAACTTTCCTTAATATCCAATCTAAACATCCCCTAGCACAACTTGAGGCCATTTCCTCTTGTCTTGTCATTTGTTACCTGAGAGGAGAATTCAACCCCCACCTTGCTACAACTTCCTGCCTGGGAGTTGTAGAAAACAGTGAGGCCCCCCTGAGCCTCCTTTCTCCAGTTCCCTCAGCTGCTCCTCACCAGACTTGTGCTCCAGATCCTTCCCAGCTCCGTTGCTCCTCTCTGGACACACTCCAGCTTCTCAATGTCCTTCTTGTAGTGAGAAGCTCAAAACTGAACACAGGATTCAAGGTGCAGCCTCACCAGTGCTGAGCACAGGGGGACGGCCACTGCCTGGTGCTGCTGACCACACTATTGCTGGTACAGGCCAGGATGCCACTGGCCTTCCTGCCCATCTGGGCACACACTGGCTCATGTTCAGCTGGCTGTTGACCAACAACCCCCTTTTCCCCCTGGGAGCTTTCCAGACACTCTTCCCCA
>VZTJ01000789.1:736-10991 GCA_013397795.1 Orthonyx spaldingii
AAAAAAAAAAAAAAAATTGGTACTGCAGTTTGCAAAAACAGCATCCTCATTGTATAGAGTGTCAAATTCATTCCCTATTCAGGTAGGACTAGGAATAACCAAAATAATAACTTCTTTACTTTGTGGATGGGAGTTACTAGTGCCTGTTGAATGGGAAGTACCTAAGGAACAGTGAGAAACTCCGGTTAAGAAGTGTCAAAAGCAATTTTGCCCGGAAATTGGCAAAAAGGAAGTGACGAGGAGATAGAGGGCAAGACCGGATTGGCCACTGTACCTGCCACCGAGAAGATCATCTACACCTGCTATGGGTAGCAACCCTATAGGCATGGGAGGTGGGGGTATAAGCCATACTGGACCTCTATTGGTCCTTTTCCATCTCTTCCTTTTGATATGCCAGCCAAATATGGAAAGAAACCGAGGTTTCTTTTCTTTTATTCACAGACACCCATGTCAACAGTCACTGTTATGACTCATCCAAACTAAACACTTGTACGTATGGGCCGGCCACATGGGCACAAGATGGAAGTTGGGGATATCGAACCCCAATTTATATGCCGAATTGTATTATAAGACTCCAAGCAGTTGGGGAAGTAATAACAAACAGAACTGGTCGGGCATTAGAGTTAATATCAAGCCAACAAAGGCAAACACGGACTGCAGCATACCAGAACAGGTTGGCTTTAGATTACTTATTAACTGAAGAAGGGGATGTTTGTGGGAAATTTAACATATCAGATTGTTGTTTAAAAATAGATGACCACAGGGATGCCGTCCTGGATATAATCAAAGAAATCAGAAAAATAGCCCATGTACCAGTCCAAAAATGGGAATCAATGCTAAAAACCAGTTGGTGGGATAATGTATTAGGAATAGAATGGTGGAAGAAGCTAGGCTTCTTCCTTTTATGTGCCACAGCTGGTTTGATATTTCTTCCTTGTTTAATCCCCTGTTTTATTCAGCTAATCACCAGCGTACTCCAAAGTATGCAAGTGGTAACAATACCTGTGGACCCCAATATGGCTACATCTGGGATGGCGCACAAGATAATGGTGTTAAAGAAACAAAATAATATGAAAGACCCTTTTGAAGAGGCAAAACTGATTTATGAAAAGAATGAGCGAAAAATGGAGGTTAGAATAAAAGAATTATTGCTGAAGCCACATGATTTATAAAAACAGAAAAGGGGGGATTGTAATAAATGCAAATTATAATGTTGGCTTTTTGCAAATAAAATGAATGCTATGTGTAGCTTTATTATAAGAATATAGGTTTTTGTAATAATAACTAATGCTTTTATTTTCTGTTAGACATAGTAGTAGGATAGCTGATATAGTTATGCTTGTGGCAATTGAACTGTCTCCCTGGTTGGATAACATCCAATGAACGTGTGATGAAGACTCCCATCAACTATTGGCAGCTCCTGTCTGTAAAAACCACGGACCAAAACCCAGACTGGAGGTGATAACAAAAATGGACTAAAACCACAACCAAGAAATATGCATGCTCCAAAAAGGCAGACCCAAGGAGGAGCCATGCTAAACAGTTCTTGGAAAATGGAAATTAGTTGGGGGGTTATGAATATGCATAATTGTTAATGAATATGCATCAGGCTGATGCAATCAAAAAAGTATGTAAAGATGTCCTGGCAACAATAGGTGGGCTCTTGGCCGAGTGCCAAGCACCCTAGCACTAGCACTTTTGCTTTATTGTATTTGTCCCCTATTGTCTTTTATTAAACTTTTAAATTCTAACAGGAGAGTGAACTGCGTTTTTCACATGGACATCACTCAGCGCTTGGTTGTTAGCTATTGTCATATAGTCTTAAGCTGCACCAGGGGAGGTTTATGTTGCAAATAGGAAGAATTTCTTCACAGAAATGGCAATCAGACATTGGAATGAGATGCCCAGGGAGGTACTGTGATCACTCTCCCTGAAGGTGTTTACGGAAAGATTGGCCATTGTACTTAATGCCATGATCTGGTTGACGTGGTGTTTGGATATGAGTTGGGCTGGAGCTCAGAGGTCTTTTCCAACCTAATTGATTCTGTGACTGTTTCACGGATTAAATCTCCCTTCTTGCTGATTCGGCTTGAAAGCACACAAAGATCAAACATCAGGAAACATCCTTTCTGGCGAAAATTTTTCCAAACTCCGCATTCTGCAGCTGAGGATAGATCCCGGGCCCCGCCGCCGAAGGGCCGCGCTCCCTGCGGGCCAGGACGTGGCGGCCGGGCCCGGGAGCGGCACTGCCGACGGCGGCCGCTGGGTGTTCTCGCCCGCCCTCGGCCCATCCCGCCACTGTCGGGCATGGAGGGCGAGAGCACCTCGGCCCTGCTCTCGGGCTTCGTGTTCGGCGCCCTCGCCTTCCAGCATCTCAGCACCGACTCGGACACGGTGGGTGCAGCGGGAGGGCTGGGCCGGGCCGGGGGAAGCGGAGGGAGGAAGAGGCGGCCCCCGCCGCGGCCGCGCCGCCACTGGGCCTCTCCTGCCCGGTCCCGCCGGGAGAGCGCCCGGGCTGGGGGCTGTCCGACCCCGCCGCGCCCGGGGCTCGCTTTGTGTGCGAGCGGAGGAAAAACGTGGGTGTTCCGTGCTCGAACGAGGCGAGCGGCGGCTGGAGCGCCGTGTCCGCCCCGGGCCGAGTGCGGCGCTTGCCAGGTCGCCCGGCCCCAGCCTCGGCGGGCAGCACCCGCACGGCCGCAGGCTGCTCGCCCCTCAGTGAACATGGGAGCCACGGGAAACCCATAAGGACACTGCACTGCTTGGCTAGGGATTTTTTCCTAACTGTGGGCTAGTATTGAAAAATGAGCGAGGACCTACTCTGTTAAAAAAAAAAATAGAAGAAGTTCATTTTGACAGCATTTTTCCTCTCTTGAAGAGAGCATTTACACTTAATATTAGAAGGGAAATCATCATAGAATATGCTGAGTTGGAAGGGACTCAAAAAGATCACAGAGTTCAACTTCTGGCCCCGCACAGGACACCCCAAGGATCCCACCATGTGAGAGTGTTGTCCAAACACTTCTTGAACTCTGCCAGGCTTTGCTGCTGTGACCACTTCCCTGGGGAGCTGTTCCACTGCCCGAACACCCTCTGAGGGGGAAGAGCCTTTTCCTGATATCCAACCTAAACTTCCCTCAACTCAGCTTCATGCCGTTCCCTCGGGTTCTGTCACTGGTCTGCAGAGGGAAGAGATCAGTGTCTGTCACTCTATTTCTCCTCTTGAGGCAGCTGTAACTGCAATGAGGTCTCCCCTCACTCTCCTCTAAACAGTCCAAGTGACCTCAGACACTCCTGTTATGGCTTCCCCTCTAGACCCTTCACCATCTCTGCAACCCTCCTTTGGACACTTTCTAGTAGCTTTGCAATTTTCTTATAGTGTGGCAATCAAAACTGCACACAGGGCTGGGGGTGAGGCCACACCAGCGCCAAGTAGAGTAGGAGTGTCTGCTCAATGCTGCTGTTAATGTGATTTTTTTTTTCCTCTTCCCCTGTAAAGGAAGGTTTTCTCCTTGGAGATGTGAAAGGTGAAGCCAAGAATAGCATTACAGACTCACAAATGGATGACGTTGAAGTTGTTTATACAATTGGTTAGTGTGTCCACGTTTTTCATACCCTGCTTGGTTTCAGGCAGTAAATGACAGCGTTCCGTTTTGAGGGACAGCAGTCAAAACTCTACAGCAAGATCAAAGCGCCAAGATCCTACACACCACACTGATGTAAAAAAAAAAAAACCCAACCAACTAACAACACATTGGTTATTTTGTAACATTTTAACTGCTTAAAAAAAAAAAAATCACACTTTTACGGCAGGAAACAGTAATTTAAAAGAAATAATAGTTCTTAGTTCCTTGAATGGCTACACTTTGCCAAATATCTTGTTACATTAAACATAATTTAGGGTTTAGCCTCTTTGTCGTGGCTACATCACAAACTCTCCTCGACTACAGTTGCCCTGGAAAAGCTTGGTCTTTTTCGGTCATGTGAACTGTAATGTATTAGCATCTGTTACCTCATTTGGAGTTTATAAAATTCTATCTGTGAAGGCTGCAAACTCTAATAATTTCACTAAAAAGATGCCAGATGTATTTTTCTTTATCATCTTGATGTGATTGGAGTGGATGCGCACTAACTCAAGTGAAATTTTTCATACTACATACTAGTCCTGCACTGAGCAGAAGGAAGAGAAAAATAAAGTACTCAACCTGATTTTTCAGTTGACAAAGTAGAAAAATATACAAAAAATACAGTTCATGTAAGTGGTTCTCTTTACATTTGACAAAATTAGAATATATTTTTTAAATATTTCCTTTCTTCATCTTGTTTAATTAGATGTTAATGCATTCAATTTCAAGAAATTATATAGAATTATTTCTTGGTCCTTCTATTAGTATAATGCTGATCATAGCACACAGAAGAATATACATCTTGAACTGATGAACCCAGAGTAACACTACTATTTCTTTCCAGACATACAGAAGCATATTCCATGCTACCAGTTGTTCAGGTAAGAATGTTAAGTAAACAGATATGAAAAAGTTAAAATTAACCCTAACTTGAACTCTTCAAGAGTTAAAATTGTATTGCTTGAGAAAATCACCCAGCTGTAACTATAGTAGCCACATCAACCTCTTGGAATTACAGATGCAAAATGCTTTATGTTATTCCTATTTTGGTTCTTTATGTCTTTTTTGTGTGTGTGCTTGTCTATGCATATAGAAATAGAGACAAGGCATACTGCACCTTCTGGTGAGCTATGATACCATACAAACTACAGAACAAAGTCAACACACTAAAAAAAAAGCATTCCATACATTCTAACCCCTCACCTTAATAGTATTAATTAAAAATACAAAAAATCAAAAGTGAGACGATTCCCAGCATGCTACAGTTACATTTACAGTACAATTTCTTGCCCTCTAATTGTTGTAATTTTCTTCTAGCTTTTATAATTCTGCAGGAGAACTGAATGAACTTGCCCTGAAGAAAATACTATCAGGCTGTAAGAAGGTATTTTATTTTCAAATCTAAATCATACTGAGGAGCTCACTCAAATTTTTGGAGGCTCTTCTGGACACCTCTTCATCAAGGTTTTTTCTTTTCTCATTTTAAACCTTTCATAGCCCCTCATTCTGCTGGTCAAGCCAGCTACATCCTTTTCCTCCTTAAAAAACCAGTTTAGCTTATCTTTGACTAGGGTTTGCCTACATATATGTCACAACTTTAATTATTAATTTGTCAAGTGAACACTTCAAGTATCCCAAAAGAATTCCACCATTTTCCAGATTAAGATCAGTTGAGGTCAGTCCACAAGTGGTTAAGGACCATTTGATCAAAAAAACTTAAGTCTTTTCCACAGGACAAAGTTTTACAAGGGGAAAGTAGAAGCTGAGAAGAAACAAAACAACAAAACAGAAGAAAGTTTGCAGAGTTTCAGCTTGAATA
Source organism: Orthonyx spaldingii (assembly GCA_013397795.1). Lineage (NCBI taxonomy): Eukaryota > Metazoa > Chordata > Aves > Passeriformes > Orthonychidae > Orthonyx > Orthonyx spaldingii. Next base: position 6,179 of record VZTJ01000789.1, read on the forward strand.
CAAGCTCAGAAACAGGCCAATTCAACACATGGTTTTGAAGGAAGAAGATGCCATACTGGAATTATGTTTAGAAGTTTGAAGGGTCTCAAGTTAACTAACTGCTTGAATATGTACCTATTACCAAACAATTCAGACATGACTTTGCACTGAATCAAACTTGCTTCAGTATGACACACAGAGACATCATGATTCAACAGTAACTGAATTTTCTTCTGCCTGCAGAGTGTAATAGGATGGTACAAATTCAGACGTAACACAGACCAGACCATGACACTCCGGGAAAGAATTCTTCATAAAAACCTCCAGTCATACCTATCCAATCAGAGTCTTGTATTCCTCCTTTTAACCTCTAGTGTGATGACAGAAAGTTGTTCTACGTACAGACTGGAACATGCCCTACATCGGCCTCAGGAAGGGTAATTGGTTTGTTTTCTACAGCATGTGCTAGAACTTGAAAGTTTCTCTACTTTGTTGCACCTGAATCAATAAAACTGTTTATTTTACCCTTGAAACTTAAACTTTAAATAAGATTACTCCTTATGTTGCCAGAGCCCAGTTGAAGGCTTACCCTGGAATTCTATTCTGGGATTGATAGCCCTTTTTATCTGTAGTGCCAGCATCACCAGGCAGACACTGACAGTTTATTTATACACATAAGCTGCTCCTGATCAAATGGTTTTGTGTACAGGACTTCAACCATACATAGTGTTCATCAAAATATTTAAATTTGTGTTAACTTTATCTTTAGAGACAACCTGCCCACAGGCTAGGCCTAGCAAGCGTTGCATTTAGCGTGTGTTGTACTCAGAAAGGGGGAAAAATTATGGGTATTGCTCAGCATCTGGTTGCTCTTAGAGTTTGCCTTTAGCCTCATCCGTATGTGATGTAATACATTTAGCAAGAACTAACTGTACTGCAACCCTCCCCTGGGATTCTAGATGGTCAAGAACCTTTAACTATCAAAGAGAGACCTTTGGAAATTAATAGAACATGTTTTCATCCTGCTGCATTTTAAGTCTTTTCCAGAAAGTCCCTTTGGTGGTTACCAACTTGGGCATGGCAGAACAGCAAGGTTACAGAACAGTGTCTGGTTCCTGTGTATCCTCTGGTTTTGTGAGAGCCGTGAGACAACACAGGTACAATACACGTCATATTTACTGATAGCTGTAGCTTCCCATTACCATAACTACACCTACCTTTAAGTACTTTTGCAAATGCTACAGCCATACCTTGCTTACTTGTTCACCTGTTTTCTGCAATTACTTGCCATCCCAGCATACTTGGAAATTAATTCAGGCCCATACTTTGCTGGGAACTGTCTGTCTCAACACAGGCACCTGGCATTGAAGCTCAAAATGCTTCTTTACTCATTAAAGCTCCTACTAAGTAAGCACTGGGATAACTAACTTGCACTTATGCAGTTATACTCTTGGTCCACAGGTCAGAATTCTTCCATGAAGATGGGTCCTTACAACAGGTTCATAAGATAAATGAGATGTATGCCACCCTGCAGGAGGAACTGAAGGTAAGCCAGGCACACCTGCCTCACCTTCAGCAGTTCTACAAAACCAAGGCAACCAAGGGCTACATCTCGCGCTGCAAGAGAAACAAAGCCATGTCTTGGAAGGACAACTTGAAAGCTCAGGGAGTTCCATTTACTGTGCTGCACACTAATTCTCAAAGCTGAAGACTTAAGTTCCCCTTTGATGAAAGTACTATGTTCTATCTTCAAGTCCACGAATAAATTCTCACAAGAGGATTATTTTGAAGAAGTACTATCTGTCATTTGTTAGATCTCCTTTGCCTAGATGGGAACAAGTAAAACATCTTGCACCTCATTCAACACAAGGTTTAAGTTATCTGTCAAATTCACCTCCAAATCACTACTTAAGCTTTTTACTACTTTGTGTCCAACTTAACTATGAGTATCTATAAGGATTTTGCAAAAATTTTAAAGTCAGCTGTTAATACTGTTAATCTGATCACACACTCTTCTTCTTGCAGAAAATATGCTTTACAGTGGAAGTCAGTGAACGATCTGTAGAGAAACTCTTAGCAGAGGTGAGCCAATTAAAAGAAGAAATAAAGAGGAAAAAACAACTAAATTGTTCTGGTAAGTTAACCAAATGTGATGTGAATCTTGCCCTTCCAAAGCTGACTCAAGTGGCAGAAGCAGAAAACACTTCTGAACTTGAGGCAGCCAAAATAGCAGTGGACTAAGAGGTTCTGCAACTCTGATTTTTTTCCCTCAGGGCAAGACAGAGACTACCCAGGACAGCCAAAGGAGAATGTTCTCCTTTGTCAGGCACTGCAAACGTTTTTCCCCAATTCTGGATTTCAGACATGCATTGTTTCCTTCAAAGGCGAACAGATATCAAACAACTCCTGTAACATAGACCATCATATTAATGTCATGGACAAACTGACTCTCATGGTAGAGGAAAGAGATTTCACTGATGCTGAAACAAGGCATCTAAACAAGCGTAAAGTCAGAGGGACAATAGTTTCAAAGTCATTCAAGAAATCCAGATCGTTGCAGCTTCACCACGAATCACTTCAAGACCAAGAGAACAGTGACCAGGAAAGGAAGCTTACACTGAGTAGCACTGAAACAGATGAGGATGTGTTTGAAAAAAACAGAGATGCAAATGAATACCCACACTCTCCTACTTTCTGATCTGTCAAATGACTTCACACCAAAAGCTACTGCCAGTGTATGCCAGTGATGTATCAGTCCATATCACTGCAGGAATGTATATAACAGGGCATTTTTGCAGGTTGGGTTTTTATCCCAGTGCACGAATCCTGTTTGGCATAAAGCCAAGTCCAAAACTATATTCTCTCACTTTGCATTCCAGAGTTCCATCTGTATTCTCTCTATGCTATGCTACAGGATCAGTCAGATAAGCATGTCACATACTGCCTCAATGTGATACAACTTCAAGCTGCTGTTGAAGAAGCAGTTCTACCCTCCTGATGCAGGGAGCATCAAATGAACACATAACAGAATTAGCTCTTTACATGAACTGCCACAATTTAAGTACAATGATTTATCCTCAGAAAACAAGTACTTGCTTCCCTTCCCCCATCTTACAACCCAGCAAGGGAAACAACAGCCACCTGAGCTTTAGCAAGACCTGTGAGCACAGAAAGGGGTTCATACAGCTGCCAGTTTCTATTATTGCTTTAATCTTTCATACTTCCTTCAGACTAAAATTTTAGAGACTTCATTAAAAAAAAAAAAAAACAACTGACATCCACCCTCAGTCAACCACACACCATGTTAGCAAACCACATTTCCAGTAAACAAGTATATAAACATGGAAAACAGTTTTATTGTTCATTTCTTTACAGTATATCACTCTGGATACTTGATATTACATAGCTTCGGGTCTGTGAGAAATCGTGGGTTCTTAAACATAACTGGCATAAATCCTGTTAAAAAAAAAAGATAGAGGTGGTCTTAGTAAAAAAGTAGCCTTGAGTTAGAAAACTCAAAAGCAAAATCATACTTACCAAATACATGAGCTCTTTTAATGGCTTTTGTAACTTCCTTCTGCTTCTTGTTGCACAAGCCTAAAGGGATAAATTATTTTCAACACTAAGCAAGTCACTAATCTAATAGGTGAAAGGGATTTTACTGACAATTCCCTCTAGCTTTGATTAAGTCTTTCTAAAAAAATGCATATGTGCTTTTACTGCTAAATATAAAATGCATACAATTAAGGGATATTTTAATTCCTTTATGCAGGCTGCTAAGTGAGGGGAATAATATTACAAGATGTATAGAGTTGGCACCGGTTGCTTTCAGAAAGACTGCTGATGCACAGTTAATTAGACTCACAAAAACATTATTATTAACCAGTAAATTATTTAATACTTCACATACCTGTGATATGTCTGCCATAAATGGAGCCAGTATATGGAGAAACAAACTGGGAAAGAAGCTACTTAAAATTAAAAAAATCAAAGTCAGTTTAAGAATGAGCTTTACTTTATGTTACTACTTGTACTCTATTTTTCATTTTTTCATCTGTTTTTACAAAACTCAATTCTACCTGAAGAAAAAGTACAGCTTGGAACCAGACAGTATTTTCTATGGAATAGCTTTCATGCTTTGTGGCAGCTGAATTGTAACCAAGGACTCTATTTGTTAAGTTGTCATACTCACACATAAATAGTAGATTAAGCATTTTATCACAACTACATTATTTGGCCCTTAATCTGCACACATTCTTGCTCTTAAGTTTTAAACCCCTATATATATGAATGGATTTTCTCTTTTTTTTTCTTCTTTCTTTTATCACTGTAGGCTCCCTACACACACACACTTAAAAACGATAAACTAGTTACCTTCATTCAAGGACAGCAATTTTCAAACTCACCTGCACATTCTTATAGTCCACATTTATTCCACATAAGATACATCTTTTTGGAGGGTCTTTATAGGGGTTCTCCATTTGTATGGGCTGAAATTAGAGAATTATTAACATCTGTAAGCTTCACAAGAAAATAACATTTGTTACTTTTAATCCTTGGACCAATATTTGTCTTGAAACCAAAACAGATATTTAGTGCACCACTGAAGTTTTTCAATAACTTTATTAACTCACCACTTGGTACTTTGCAACTTAAAAAGACTTCTCACAAGTAAACAATCTTTTATATTTTAGTAACAGTGACACTAACGAGTCTATTAAAGCGTTCAGTAAGATAGTGCTTACAACTTCTACTTGGAATTCAAGATCTACAGAAGCTGGTAGAAAGGTAGTTCCGTCTGATAAGTCACAAGAATCTTTTTTTTTTTTTTTTT
>VZTJ01000789.1:11013-45090 GCA_013397795.1 Orthonyx spaldingii
TTGGTCACAATTTCAAAGCAAATGGCCTGAGGACAATCCTGTGTGCTCACACACTTTCTGAAGAGAGAGATTCACAAATATATTCCAAGGACTGATAGTCTCCTCAAGCTTCAGAAAACACCCAGCACCAAATTCTTCCAAGATATGAAAAGCAACGTTTCACTTTTCACAGAGTCACAAAACAGTTACGGTTGGAAGTGACCTTTGGGCATCATCTAGTCCAACCCACCCGCCAAGACAGGGTCACATGGAGCAGGTAACACAGAAACACATCCAGGTGTATTTGGAATGTCTCCAGAGAAGGAGACTCCAAAACCTCCCTGGGCAGCTGTTCCAGAGCTCTGCTACCCTCAGTGTAAAGAAGTTTTTCTTCATGTTGAGATGAAACTTCTTGCATTTTTAGTTTATAGCCATTCATCCTTGTCCTGTCACTTGCTCTGATACAAGGGAGTTAGGGAATGATTTAAAGGTGCCCTGCAAAACAATGTATATTGCTTGCTAACATTTATGTTTGCCAAAGCAGGATAGGAGGATGTAAGGCAATTGATAAAAAAGGAATCAAGCTAGTTACTGCACCTGGACCCCTAAACCAGCCAAAACCAGGCCTGAGGCTTGGACTCAGACCAAGGGACCAGGGAGCATGCGCAAGGAGACGAGGTGAAAAGTTCAACCCTGAGGAAGACTCCATACTTCATCCTGGAGACCCCGGCCCAAGACCACCAGGTGGCACTGCGCAGGCGCGAGCATATGGAAATAACTTTTCAAGTCATTATAATACAAAGAGAGGATAGGTCATGGATATGTATAAGCGTATAATATAACCTAATGCATATGTAAGAGATTAGAGAACAAACGTAGAGACTAGTGGTACTGACGACTGTGCATGTTTATCGGAGGAATGATCCGCCATGCGCCCAGTGCTGTAATAAACCTAGATACTTTACAACTTTAAGCAGTTGTGGAGTTTTTCCGCGCATCAGCTCCACATCCGAGTTACTGAGACAGCAGGTTAAACAGGCTCTAGTTAACATATTGGAATACAGATGTGTGGGGCCTTAACTTCAGGCGCCTGGTGATCTCCCTCTGCACCGCACTCCCCACAATGGATTCAGGGTTTTGAGGAGCCCGAGCTGCATAGCGACCAGAGCAAAGCGTTTCCAGCCACCGCTGATGCCTTGCGGAGGGAGAGCAGCAGGACAGCAGAGCGGGGCAGGTCGGGGAAGCCTCACCTGGTCTGAGAGCTCAGGCTGCCCCTCATGCTGCAGGCGGCGCGGCCGCACCCACAGCGCCGCTGCAAGGGAAAGAGTGACAGAGTTAGCGGCGGCGCAGCGCGACAGCCCGGACACACGAACGCCCCCGCGGCCGCTCGAGCACCACGCTCGGTACAGAGGAGGAAGGGGGAAGCGGGAAGGACACACCAGGAACCAGCCGCTGCCAAGGCCTCCGCACGAATTTCGCCCCCACCGCCATGACACCCGCACCGCGCACGGCCACTTCCGCTGCGCGTCACTGCCGCCGGCGGCTTGCTGACCAATAGCAGCCCGGTCTCCCCGACTCGGGGCAGGCGATTGGCCGAGGCCCGGTCACGTGCCTCCCCCGGTCAGTTGTTGCCGGAAGTTTCCGCTTCCGCTATGGCGGCGGCGCGTCCCTGGGGCGCGTGGGTGGCCTCTCCCCGTGTCCCGCCGCGGCTGTGACGGCCTCGCACAACCCCGGCCATGGCGGAGCCCAGCCTTGCGGTGCAGAGGAAGAGCCGCTCCAGCTCTGAGCGCAAGCGGAACCGGGCCCCGGTGCAGTCCCTCGCCTCCAGCTCGCCGGTGGCCCGCAAGAGACCGAGCCCTGGTGGCGAGAGGCCCCCGGTGGAGGCCCCGGTAGGGGATCGCGGGATTCTGGGGCTGGTGGCGAGGAAGGAGAGCTCCGTCTGGGAGGGTGGCGTGTGTCGGGAAGGGCTGTGCTTTGTATTGAGAGATTATGATGCCGTTTGACTTTACCTTTAAAAAATTCATCTTTAGCAACTCTCTGTGCACGTATCCTGCCTACTTGTAGGATACCTGTTTCGCTGAGTCAAGGCATTCCTTTAGAACCCAAGCTAGGGTTTTCCTCACAGATGACATCAATCAAAATACTTTTGTGTTAAGTTGAGGCAGACTTGGGTAACTTGTCTCTGATGTTTGTGCTGTGCAAGTTATTCTGCCTTCTGTGGTGTTGCTTCGGGTATTAATAACTCCTGCTTTGTTTTTGCAGTGCGGTAATGATAGCGAAGAGGATATGTTTGGTGACTATGACAGCTTTTATGGAAATGATTCATTGCTGGCTCAAGTGGATGATATTGAACACAAATACCTGCAGGACAAAAATATGAATGTGAAAACAGCTGGAGAGTTTGTACTTGGGAACCTTCAGTCAAGAATTCACCAGAAAGAGCAAGATAACTTTTCTGCTTCAGAAAATGTGGTCATCCTTAAAAGTGACAAAGAGGGTGCTTGCCAAATGCATAACAGTGGCCCAGCTGATGGTAATCAAGAATTAACTGAGTCTATTTTAGATTACTTGCCATCGTCACAACTTCTGTATTTTGAAAAAATGGGTGAACTTTCTTCTGCTTCTAGAACATCTCCAGTCTCAAAAGGAAGGGATGAATGTGCGAATTCTTCCTCGAACAAAATCAGGGGCCCATCGTCTTTTTGTGCTGATGCTGAACACAGGAACACACCTACTGACTCATCCTCACGCTCCAAGTGTGTTTTACTTAAAATGGAGAGTCTCAAAGATCACCTGAAAAGTGCTATGAGTGGAAATGCCAAAGCCCAGACTCTGCAGGTCTCTAAGACCAAGCAGCTTAAAGAAGCTATTTTATCTGAAGAGATTTTTGTGGCTAGGAAAACTATTGAATCTTCTTCTGTTGATATAGGCCCTTTTTATGGATTACCTAGCAAGGTTAAAGATTTATTCAGACAACTTCGAGGGATTGAAACACTTTATGGTAGTGTAACTAATGGTCTGTTGGAAAAAAAGAATTGCTAGTAGAGTATTATTTGTTTCACCCATTATATTATAAAAATATTTGAGGTAACCCTTAATGTAAATTATTAGGAAAGTAGTTGTTCTGTTTTAGTGAGTGGCTATTTTAGTGTTTCAGATGGATGGAATGGGTGGGTGGTATCCATCTGTATTATAGAATACTTTGGAAGTCACCATCACTGAAGGCTTTAAGTGCTTTATTGGGGAAAGGCTCTCAAACACTGGGCTTAAAGTATTCTGAATGAAACATAGGCATTTTGGTATCAACTAACATGCCTCTTCAATTGCTGATAGTTCCTTTTTCATTTCGCAGAGTGGCAGCATGATTGCTTAATGTTAGAATCCCTACAGCAAAGGAAGAACTTGATATACTCATTGCCAACTGGTGGTGGAAAAACTCTTGTAGGTGAAATAATAATTCTCCAAGAATTACTCTGCAGGCAGAAGGATGTTCTGATGATCCTGCCGTATGTTGCCATTGTCCAAGAAAAGGTCTGGATGCAGCATTTCTGATACTGCTTTGTGTGATATATATCTTTCCTGATACGCTTTTTTACTTGCTCACTTACCTAGTTTTCAGCAAGCTCCTATGTTTTTTTGAATATACAGGGGGAAGTGAGTGACCTCTCCTAAATGCTGCTCTGAGGGTCAGTAATTTTGTCATAGAACAGACATCAATCATGAGGTGAATATGTTGAGTTACGAAGTAAAGGGTGCTGAATTTTGAAACACTGGCTTTCTGTGATGTTTTGTTTAGTTCTGCAGCCCAGGAGCTTTGTTGCCCAACTTGCTAAAGAAGTGATCTTGAAATAAAACCTAACAATTTTTGGTATAAAGGGAAAGATAGTTTTAGAGAACAGATGAAACCAAACTGCATGATATGTGTAGACAATTTTGTAGCTGGAATAGATATTCTTAGCTAATATGGTTTTACTAATTCAAGCAGCTGATTGTGATGTGGGTTGGTTTTATATAGGTCGAGTTCTTGAGGCAGCTCTGAAATCCAAAATGAGCGTGAATTTGTTTTCTAATTGATTTTCTTTTATAGGTTCTGGGTTTGTCAAGTTTTGGGACAGAATTTGGTTTCCTGGTTGAAGAATATGCAGGAAGTAAAGGAAGATTTCCACCAATCAAAAGGAGAGTAAAAAAATCTCTTTATATTGCTACTATAGAAAAAGGACATGCTCTGGTGAACTCCTTAATCGAAACAGAAAGAATGAATGACCTCGGCCTGGTTGTGGTAGATGAGGTAGGCCATAAGATGTACTCAGATTTATCAGATGCAAGTTCTTTTAGATTTATAATAAGCAATTATTTAGGAAGGAGCAGTTCTTTGCCTGATTGGTTTTGCCTAGTGTTCATCATGAAATTACTTTTATTTTTTATGTTCTGAATTGGCACATAATTCTGTAATTCTGAAAGTTATTTTTCTTTTAAATGAAGCATTTATTACCTTATTAGTGTAATAGATTTTATATTGAGAGATTTCTGTGGTAGTGGTTGGTGGTGAATTCCTGCATAACTACTTGTCATTTAGAAGTCTCTAATGGGTTACAAAAAAGCATAAAGACTTTTAATTGTATGGAATGTATTTTATGAAGCCCAGAATTTAACCCTTAGATATGAAACCATGCAACTTTGTGTCTGGCATTAATAATGACCCAGTGAAACACTGACAAAAAAGAAAAAATCAAGTAACATTTGGCTGTGAGAATTGCCCGTTTCTGAGCTTTTCAGTGATGGGTCTGAGTTGTGCTACCAAGAGTTGATTGTGGGGTTGAATAAGGTGTATAGCATCTAATAGGGATTTTAATTCATGGAATTCTTGAGGCTAACTGACCACACTTTAACACTGTAGCTTCTAAACAGAGGGCGGCTGAAGCACTAACTTCTAGTTTTTCTGGAAGCTGGCTGCTAGGAATGTTTTTACTCTAAGCGTTGCTTGAAACATGTTTTGTTTAAAATTCCTTTAGACTGCTGAATACAAAGATCTCCACACTGATTGTTTACTGTCAGGAGTTAACTGTGTCACTTGTGGTCTAGTTAAATGGAAGGTAAATCTTGTTGTCTACATTTGCTTTTGAGTCAGTTTTTCTGTGATTCTTAAATGCTTTTTAAGTGAGGTTATACATCTGAACTTAGCAATCCGAATTTACACGAATGATATCATGAGGAAGTCCAACAAAGACAGTTCTGTATTATTTGTTTAGGTCTATGAATTTTGGAGTTTTTTTAGAAACACTCACAACTCAGTAACATTCTTGCTTTTTTTTTTTTTCCCTTCTGTGCACAGCTGCATATGCTTGGTGAGGGCAGTCGCGGAGCAGTACTGGAAATTACTCTGGCGAAAATTCTTTACACCAGTAGTAAGTCATGGCTATGGTTAATGTCGTTAACATTTTGTAGTTGTGGCCTCTCTAGAGAGAAGGCACACTCTCACTTTCTGGATTTGTGCTGTTTTGGCTGCTTTTGAAAAACATGACATGACTGTATGTATTAACAGCATTTACTCATTGAGTGTCAATTGACCCTCTAACCATGGGCTGGGTGTTTTTGAAGCTGTTTTGATACTTCTCTGGGAAATCCTGAGTATTGTCAAGTGTCTTCCATTTCTTTGTAGGAGGCCTTTAGTGATTCCAATTAAATGCTCCTTTTTTACATTTAAATCTCAGGTAGTATTCTGTAACTTAGTATTATTTCTTAGTTAGTTAGTATTTCTTTAGTAGCAGTGTTTTCCTTTAAACCTGCTACTTTTGCATTTTGAAAGAGTAATGATGAAGAAGGAGTCTTATGACTTAAATACTGAACAGAAGTGTTAAAAATTGGTGATGTGACAATAAATTCATCTCAACTTCTGTTTTACAGAAAAGACACAAATCATTGGCATGAGTGCAACGTTAAATAATGTTGGAGACCTGCAGAAGTTTCTGCAAGCAGACTACTACACTAATAATTTTAGACCGGTTTGTATATAAGATACCAGGAACTGGTAAAGAAGATATTTGCCTTTAAAATTATAGTAAATCTGTTTAGGATTGTATCACAGCTTTTGTGCTTAATTGTACACTACAATATAAAGCCTGCTATTGCTTTCAATTGCAAACAGTACAATAAATACACTATGCACTTCTAAATACACAAATGCAATAACCTTTACACTGCTGTGCTAAGGCATTTGTTTTATTTTAACTAAAGCAATTCTTAAATTACAGCTACTGTGATGACTTATTGCAGTCAATTTGGTATAACTGGAATCTGTCATGCTGGTGCTTGTATGCTATCAGGAGAGCATGGTTTATAAATAGTCCATGGGATACAATATTTGGCATTCTTCATTATGATTCCATGCTTTATCAAGGCAAATAATTAAAACAATTAACTTCTTTTTGAAATTCTAAAGCATGTGCTTGTGTGCAAGTATGTATATGATGTGATGCCTAGCAAAAAGCTGTAGCTGTACATCAACAGCTGTAGAGAAAACTGAGTAATTTAACTAAAGTTTCTCTTTGTGGCTTCTATGTTGTTAGGTAGAATTAAAGGAATACATAAAGATACGAGACACCATTTATGCAGTGGACAGCAAAACAGAAAAGGGCTTTGCTTTTTCACATCTCCTTAATTTCAAGGTAAAAACAAAGTGCTTATAGTTTCTTTGAACCATTGTGAAATGTATTCTTTTACACTGATTTTCTTACAGACCTTATACTTTTGCATAATAACAATTACTTTTAAAATAGTCTTAATTAAGAAATTACGTAAACATGATAATTCATATGCAGTACTACTTATGAAAAAGAAGTGGTAGGCTTTGGGATGGAAAAAAGCCTTAAAATACTGAATGCATAACTTGATTTTCACTTCTTTCTTACCCTTCAAGGTACAGGTTTCTTCGGTCTTTTGACATGTGTAGAGTAATGTGTTTGAGTATTCGCAGATACTCCATGTTTTCTGTTTGAGGATAGATTTTCTCAACTTGATCAGACAAACTCTCAGACAAAACTGAAAGATGCTATCTTTTGGGGGCTTTGCCAGCTTACTACTGCCTTATAGGGATTCATTTCAACCTTAACAAAGAAAAACGTGTCTTATTGTAGACTGCCAGTATCACAAGTGTTGCTAAAAGAAAATGAAGTATTAGGAGAAAAAGCAAAGAATTTGATTTGTATATCCATGTATCACTCAAGTTAGATGTCTTTCAAGTGAGTATTGGGAGAAAAGCTTATTGTACAACTTCTTGGAATTACATAACATTAAATCTATTGGGAGTATTCAAGCAATGGTTGAGAAAAAGTATTGAATATTTATAAGCTTTATTTCTAAGTTTAAATGTTTGTCAATCTGTGTTTATTACAGTATTCTAGTAATCTGGAGAAAGCAGATCCTGACCACATCATTGCACTGGTTACTGAAGTTATTCCTAAATATTCCTGCCTGATCTTTTGTCCCACTAAAAAGAACTGTGAAAATGTGGCTTCAATGGTGTGCAAGTACCTCAAGGAGTAAGTTTCGTTCCGTTTTTAAAAAATTTTATGTGAAATAATTGCTTACAATTTAGGATTTATTGTCATCTAGTTTGCAAGTGTCTTTGCTTGGTGATCAGAAGTAAATACTTTGAACATGGAATCATATAAAGGTGCTAACTGCGTAAGCGATAGTAAACTGTGAAAGTTTATGAAACAAAAGCTTTAAAAAAATTCTTACTTTTATACCAAAATAGTTGACAAAAAGGATTGTCAGAGGACAAATACTAAAAAAAAAAAAAAAGAAAAGCATACTAAACTAATCTAACTTTTGTTAGATTAGTTTAGATTGTTTTGTGTCCCTTTGGCAGTGGTTTCTGCAAGCTTAGAAAACATCATTTTTCTCCATAGACTGGTATTTGGTCATGTATTTTAGAAGTCAATTGAATATCTCTGTTCCATACCCACTTTGGAAATGTAAGTTGTAAAATCTAAACCAGGTTTCATTAACAAGGAAAAGAAAGTAAGACATAAGTTTAGTTTCATTTAAAAATAATTCGATCAACTCACAATGGTCTGGCAAAGTTAAATTTATGTAGAAAGAAACTATATTAAAAGAAACAACTCTCTCCCTTGCTATCAAAATTGAAACTATTTTTAGAAGTACCTGTAATCTTCACTACTGGCCCTATTTGCTTTATTTGGTGCACTCAGTATCCACACCTAGCTAGTAGTTGATCCCTTCTGTTCCTGTGCTTCCAAACAAGAAGGGTTCTGTTGCAACTAAATCAGCCTCCTGTGTATTGCTGTTTTAAAGTTACTGGAAATAACTATTTCTCCAACCTAGATGTTAGAGGAATGGATGATGAACAGAAATAGACAGTAAACATGTCTCTTGGTTTTTATTTTCTTTTTAGTTAATGGTTGGTCAAAGTCTAAAGAAATGCTTTTCCTCTTCCAAGAGAATTTAGAGCTCACAGGGGGAAGGAGAAACATGATCTCATCAAGAACCTAAAGAGTATTGGAAATGGAACTGTCTGTCCTGTTTTGAAGCAAACAATCCCTTTTGGTATTGCCTATCACCATGGTGGCCTTACAAATGATGAAAGAAAAAGCATAGAGGAAGCTTATTCTTCAGGTGTTCTGTGTCTGCTTGCTTGCACAGCCACTCTAGCTGCTGGAGTCAATCTGCCAGCTAGAAGGTCAGTAACCAAAACTTTTAATTTTTGCATTGATTTTTGCTTTGTAAAAAAAGTTGCTTTAATAAGTTGGAAATCTCAGTGCTATTTAAAGCGTGTTTCTGCTATTACCAGCAAGTTGGAAATATAAGGGATTTTGTGTTCAACTTGGGACACAAGACTGTGAAGTATTTATGTGGGAAATGTGAATCAGTAGGTGTCCTAGTTTGAAGACAGGTGTCTGCTAAGGAAGACAGGAGCCTCCCTTGGAATAGGAAATGTAATCCCCTTCCCTCCGAATTAGTATAATTTTGAAATTAAAGGGGGCTTTCAGGCAATGTTGTCGGAAAAGGAATAACAGTTCTTTACTAATATATATATATATATATATATATCAAGACAGACAAACAACAACAATGGCAACCACAACAAACAAGAACAGAGCAAACCCCCAGTCCAGTCTCTTCTTGCTCCCTGTTAGCAGTTGGGCAGGACGGGTGCGATGGCTCCTCCTCGGCTGCAGGGGGCGCTGTAGCGCAGGTCTCGGCTGTCTCTCCCTGGCAGTGATGGCAGGCACGGCCCCAGCAGGGATGGAGCCTGGACTTCTTGTAGGCAGAAACCCCGAAGCTGCAGCAGGGGTCCGGCAGGGCTGGGCAGGGCAGGGCAGCCCGACTCCCAAGCCACGGCTGGCAGGGGCTGGCTCCGGGAGAGGCAGGCAGGCAGCAGGAGCCAGGAAAACTCCACAGTGGTGACAAGCAACGGCAGCTTCCCTCTCTTCTGAATGCCGAGAGGCAAAGAGGGCGAGCTACTACTCCCCTTCCCTTTTCCCAGCCCCAGCTGTCCCGAGATCTCTGCCTCCTTCAAGAGGGAATGTCCAAATAAGGGAATAGCTACTTACAAGTTTTTTTACTCGGCTGGTCTTTCTATTGTTTTTCCTAAGCACCCAGTCGTTATGGTGTCTTAGCAAGGTATGGGCAAAAAATTCCCTAAGCTAAGAGAAACAAAAAGAAGGATTCCAAACCCCAACAGTAGGAAGTACCTCAGAGTACATAACTGAAGAGCACTTATCTAAATGGATTAAGGAAATTTTAATAAATTGAATAACGCTTCAGTGTTTTTAGTAGTGTTATTCAAGGGAACAGTGGTTTCTTTAGATACTGTCCTAAGAACAGTGTTTAAATTGTGAAATAAATATTTTCTAAGTAGTAACAGTTGGAATATATTTCAACACAAAAAAGGTATTATCTTTTCACATACAAGTTCTGATAATAGGGCTGCTGTACTCTGTGTGACCAAAGATTGTTTGCTAAGAATCCACTTCTGTGTGCACATTTAATACACCTTGAATAGTTTAATGCTTTACAGTTGATTTACACATATCTTCAGAGAGGTGCATTTGATTTTTATTAGTTACTAGGTAAGGGGCATATAAAGAATGAATTTGAATTTGTAACGTTTTATTGCTGCTTTAGAAATTTGAATATAAAGCACGATTTATGAAAGACTTCTTTGCAGGGTTATTCTCAGAGCTCCTTATGTTGCCAATGACTTCCTGAAGAAGAACCAGTATAAACAAATGATTGGCAGAGCTGGCCGAGCTGGTATTGACAGTGCTGGAGAAAGTATTCTCATAGTGCAAGAAAAAGACAGACACTTGGTAAATTTTACAGATCTGTTCGTAATTTAAATTGCTGGGTTAAGATGGTGGAATAAACAGGAGGAGCTGAGCTGCCTAGCTAAATTTTTGTTCACTCCTTGAAACTGTGAGTATTTGACTTATTACATAAGACCTTTATGTGGTTTGTTTTCAGATGTCAACTGTAAACTTCAGATGTTTACACTTATACACATAATTCAGCTTATAAAGAAAATCCGGGGGCGTTAAGTATAAAATTAATGCATGCATATTCCTTTGTACTAGTATATTCCTTGCTCCTTTTAGGTTCAGGATTTAGTTCACAGTCCTTTGGAGAATTGCTACAGCAATCTTCTGCTGGAGTTGACCAAGGGAATGCAGAGTCTGTTGTTATCTTTGATTGGACTGAAGGTATCAGTTAAATCTTCTCTGTGAGCAACTTAAGTGCCTGGAAATGCCAAGAAAATGTCTACAGAACCTGTTGATTCTGTAGAAAAAGACAGACTGCTTAAACTCTTGGGCTTGCAAGTTCAGAACAGCTTCTAATCAGATAAGGACAAAAATTTGATTAATCTTTTTATTTAACTTACTTATGAAGTAATCATGTAACACAACAATTACCTTATAGGTAGAAGCAAATATTATATCTATTCTATTATACAATACAGTATTAATATTTCTATTTCTGATACTCGATTCAAAATACAAATAGAAACAGTGGAAATAAGTTAACATGATGCAGTAGCTAGAATAATAGAACAGATGGAGAGCAGTCCATCAGATCTACCACCGAGTATCTAGCATTCTATTTGTTGGGATGTATTTCTATAGAAACACAAACTCCTTCTTTGTTCAGTGATTTTTTTCCTGTATCTTATTAAATGTGTGGAATTGTAACTTTAAATATGCTAATCACTTCCCAAACTGATGCAGATAGCAGTTACTCATGAGGAAGTGGGCAATTTTATGTGCTGTACTTTGCTGGGTGTTCAGCAGCAGCTGCTGTCTAAAGAGAAGAGCCTCTCAGAGATAATTAAAGATGGGCTAGAAAATCTAATAGAAAAAGGACTCCTGAAAGGAAGAATATCTGAGAAGGACCACAATTCCAAATGTACACTGACAATCACACCCTTGGGTAAAGCTACATATAAGGGTAAGGCCTTTTTTATTCTTATTCTTAGACTGCAATGAAAAATAAGTTATAGAGAAACAGTTTTACTATGTGATGTGCTGGATAGAAAATGGGAGTGAAGTAGCACGTGACTGAATGCAATGGGAATGAAGTGTAATAATATTGATCCCAGTGGGAACAAAACCAGACCTGTACCCCTAAAAAATTACTTAAAGATTTGATCTAGTGGTTTTAATCAAAGTGGCTCAGGACCTTGTTTTATAATTAATTGTTATGAACATCTTATTGTAAACAGAAGGATTTCTCGGAAAGCTTAAGAGGAAAGGGAGCATATGACACATAGACTGGTTGTAATAAAAAAAATATATTTGGAAGTTCTGTTTTCCTGTCATAACATATAGATTTTGGGGTATGGAATGCAATTGAAATAGGAGGAATCTGAAGGGTTCCTTCAATCTACAACATTATTACGGTATTTCAGTAAAGCCAAGGCATTTCACAAGCACTCCAAAACCACATAGAATGAACATACATGGAAATAGGTGACTGCCTCTCCTCCGTTTTGCTTCACTGCTCATGTTAGGTTAGAACAGTTATTTAGGTTATAGGTATTTCTCTCCAATTCAGATGGCATAACAAGCTTTCGTGGAAGATAAAGACAATACTGATTCTATGCCAAAATGTACTTCATTTAACTCTGTATGCCTGTTTATAATTGTGCCGATTCTTACCCTGTGTGCTTTTTCTAGGCTCTATAGACTTGGCGTACTGCAATCTTCTGTACAGAGAATTGAAGAAGGGTTTGGAGGGGCTGATTCTTGAGAGCAATCTTCATCTCCTATACCTGGCAACTCCTTACGATATGACTTCTACCTGTAGCCCAGATTGGATGATATACCTGAGACAGGCGAGACTTTGTTAGCAAACATGCATTGTGGCATTCAATAATCCTGTGTATTAAATTTGCAGGGGGTTTGTACATACAGGACATGTAGTGGGGTAACAATTTGATGGAAAATATGCTGGTTTTTTACTGGGGGAGCACTAAAATCTATTTAATTCTGTTAAAATGAGGCATTCAGAGATGGACAGTTACAGATAATTCAAACAAGTAGACAAAGAAGCTGCAGATCTGACTGTAGAACTAGTCTTCTGATTCTATAGAGACACTGAAAAACATTGTTTAATTGTAAATAATACACTTGTGTTTTCTATAATATTAAGATAACTAAATATCTGAAAGTTCTTTGTAAAACCTTACTTTAGTTCAACCAGCTAAGTGCAGCAGAGCAAAAAGTAGCAGATATTGTGGGAGTACCTGAAAGCTTTATTACACAAAAGGCTTCTGGTCAAGCCATCAGAAAGGTAGGTTGGAGATTTCTCATACCTATGATGACAATTTAGTCATTTCATGTGATTATTTACAAATTCTAGATTATTTTTCTGCTGGTGTTATTACTGTTCAGATTATTAAAATTCTTTTAACGTCATTGGTTGGTTTTCTTATTGTCTTAGTGTCTTTTTGTGTAATATAAAAATGCTTTAAAGCTGTGAAGGGAGTAGAGATGGAAAGGTTTGCCTTGTAGTAGTAACATAACACCTGCAGTGTGATACTGGCTCTGAATTCTAGCTTGCTTTATTTCTAGAATGTGGACAATGCTGTGGTGAACAGGCTTTACCTGACGTTTGTCCTTTATACCCTACTGAAAGAGACCAATATATGGAGTGTTTCAGAGAAATTTAACATGTCCCGAGGATACGTGCAAAATCTTCTCAGTTCTGCTGCCTCCTTTGCATCCTGTCTTCTACATTTCTGTGAGGTACTGTATTAAAAGAAGGTAAATAAATTCTTTTGAGGTTTGGTTTTGCAAAATCTGGAGTTTTGTTCTCTTACTTTAGAACTAAATACAGGTGTGTTATTTCACCTTTCCTGTGCAAAAATGTTTCTTCAGCTTTCCTGTTCAAAATTATTTTTCTTCTTGAGCAAAGCATGCTCATACAATAACATTTCTGATAGTAAAAGTAAGCTTTATGCACTGAGAATATGAAAATATACAAATTGTACAGGGCATTGATCAGTGTCAGTGATGTTGGTGAAATAATTGAAATAATGCATTGCTTATTCTTCAGAATTTCCCCAACTTTGGGATGTCCAGCTGAAGAGTGCTGAATACACCTCTGCAGCTGTGTGAAAGGATGACTAGAAATAATAGTGCTTCCCCCATCTAAAAGCCAAATGTATGCTCGTTGCCATAGCAGAGTTTTGTCAGTGATATTCCCCAAATACAAACTTCGGATCTGATTTTTAACGGTCTTTGTCTCTGCAGGAACTGGAAGAATTCTGGGTTTATAAAGCCTTGCTGACAGAACTTACCAAGCAGTTGACATACTGTGTTAAGACAGAACTCATCCCTTTGATGGAGGTAGCAGGGGTTCTAGAGGTCAGTAAACCTGGCTTGATGAAACTTTTCAATGTAAACTTGTGTGCTAAATGTTACTGTGCCTTTCAAGTGTATCTGGAAGACCAAGCTAATTTGTTACTGGGAATTCAGCCTAATGCAGATATTCCACTATAGTCTGGAGGTTGGGTGAAAAGTGATCTGTTGAGGAAGTGGAAGCTGAAGCCAATGTTTCTCTTCTGGCTGCTGCCACAGCAACTGTGAATATACTGAATTTGGGCAGTAATTTAGCTGTATACTCAGTTGGAAAACAGAGTCCAGATTTGTCCAGATTTTCTTCAGTTCATGGGAGTAAAGAGGAATAAGAATTTACATATTTAAGGTAGAAGATCCTTAGAGAAATATGCAAAATCCTGTTGGGAACTTTGGCTTTGGCAATCACTAGCAGTACTATGTGTACTTTAAATAAGAAATTTAACCAGTCTTTGAATCAAAGACTCCTATTAAAATGAAAGCTCTTTTGGGGCTTCAGTCCAAGGTTCTACCCTTGGCAAAATTATTTAACTTGCCTATTTAACTTAACAGCATATTGTAGAATCAGTTTGTCAGAAAACCATTGAATTTAGTGGCAGTAAGGTTTTAATATGAGAAGCGAAACAAGACAGACACCTCCAAAGAATGTGGGACTGTCATTCCTGTCAGTGACAGTGAATGCAGGAAACATTGTAACAAGAGAAGACAGCAGAGTTTGTATCATCTAGGCTCAGAGAAAATAAAGGCAAATGGGTTCCTAAGTGCTGGGTAAGATTGCTAGGGTGGTAAATCTTAGTTGTAAAGCTGTGCTTTTGGGCTATAAAGATTCTCAGTGAGTATTCATGTTAGAAAGAGAAAAAAGAGAATTGGATTGATATGCAGAATGAAATCTTTGAGGTTGGTGCAGAGATTGGCACTTACCAGTAATTCTTATTTCCTGTTCTGCTAATCTAACACAATTTTGTATTTTCAGGCACGAGCAAAACAGCTTTACAATGCAGGGTACAAAACTTTAGTACACTTGGCTAATGCAAATCCAGAAACTCTGGTCAAGACGATTGAGCATTTGTCACGACGTCAAGCCAAACAAATTGTTTCATCTGCAAAGGTGAGTTAGAAACAAAGCTATAAAAACATACTTCAGAACTCCAATATGTCAAAAGTGGATGTTTGAATAACATTAAAAGTGAGAGATTCAGTTTACTAGTAAAGGCATTAGCAGATGTTTGTGATTCAAATGCTGATCTGTACTAAGAACAATCTGTTGTGCCAAGTAGCCAAAGTAGCCAAGTGGTGCTACTTTTCAGAGGAGAAGCAAAGGGCAAAAATGCTTGACGACTTGTCTGATGAAATGTGGGAATTAAATGACTGCAATTGAATGACAACTCTTTGTGCTGAGTTGTCTTAACTGGAAATGCTCAATTCTGCCATTATCTCAGTACTTACCTTACAGAAGTTCTAGTGGTAGTTGTGACAAAAGAATAGGATTTTTAGGGTTGTAGAGATGGAAACCAAAAAGGTGCAGGGTTAACCTCACCTATTTAGGTTGCTTTTGTCATGCCCTGTTATTCTTTCCTTTTTTTTCCATTTGTTCTGTAACAAACACTGAGTTGTGTCTAAACAAAAAATACAGGAAGTACTTTACCAAGTGATGGTGTTCTCTCTCTATCTCCATTCATCATCTGCTTTTGCAATGGTATGGGCTTCATGTTTGATTCTACTAAAAGAGCAAGCTCTTGGTGAAGTAAGGGAATGTCCAGAATAAAAGGGTGGGTGGTTGGTGTAAAAATAAGGCAGTCAATTACAAAGTTTTGTACATTCTCACAAAGTAAATATACCAACTTTGGGGGTTATGCACTTAAGAAGTCATGTTCAGATAATGTTGCTGTAGGCTTCTTGCTGATTTTAAAATTTGCTGCTGTGAGAGCCAAAAGAAAGGAATATATGCAGATTCCTTATTCACATCAATACCAAATCTAGCAATCTAGCCTACTCTCATGCTCAGATATTAAATTCATGGAATTTTCTCTAACTGAGAAGTTGCATGGGGTCCTGTTCTTCTCCAACTGCCAGCAACAGACAGTTCAGGGCAGTGGATTAAACAACTGCTGATATCAGAAGTCATGGATATCTGGTGTAAAATGCTGTAGTAAGAAATTTCAAATAAAGGAAGAAGTTGGCAACTCAACAGGCAGAACTTAAAAATGTTTATTCCAACATCGAAAATAAATGTCTAAGGTTAAAAATGTTCCTTAACAGTTCCAGACAAAACTGTTTATGTTTTGTAAATTTGGCATATTACGTGATGGCAGAATCCAGAAAACCAGCTGTGTGCTGTATGAATTTTTGTGTGATTGCTTTTTATATGGGTGTACACAAATCAGCAAAAAAATGTTGGTGCAAATGTTAGTCCTTTGAGGCAAAGCTGCTGTGGTCCTGGGAGCAGCAGCATAAGTCTTTTACAGACCCAGGTGCAAGTTTGGAAAGAAATATTGGTGGTTTGTCTGTCTAAAAGCTGTAGCTAATGCTTGTATTTGTTTCCTAATTTTTGTTTCTTTATTCTTTTCTTATTGTAGATGCTGCTGAGTGAAAAAGCTGAGGCTTTACGAGAAGAAGTTGAAGAACTCTTAAAGGTGCCAACAGATATCCCAGGGACCCACTGACTGTCATAAAGAAAATTCATGAATCCAAAATTTAGATATTTTAAAGTTTTTTAACTCTCCTGTTTAAAGCTGCTGTAATTTAATAAATATTTAATATCTTTTGTATACCACAATTTTGAGTGAGTTCTGAGTTAAGAATGTTTCCTGAAAAGTTGATTTCATTTGAAGGTTTGAATTATGAACTTCTTGAGCAATAGGACAGCATCATCTTAATTCATTCCTGGTTTTAGACATAGCCCTAGGAGTGCTTTGGGGATTGGACTGACTGCCTGGTGTGTCCTTCCGCTGGGAGCATATGTTCACAGCTGACTTAAACGATATCTTTGGATATTCCCTTTAGGACACGTGCACTTGAGTGAGCTGCTCTGAAATTCCTGGTTGCAGGATTCTGTCTACTCTATGTGTAGCTAATGGAAGGAGAGAAACAAAGCTGCAATTCATAACAAAGAAGCTGTCCCAAAGTTGTGCAGGAGGTCATAGGTGATGCCTAGTTTAAGCCTTTTTAAAAAATGTAGATATCAAATTCATATTCAGCCTCTGGTAATTCCCTGAGATAATTCTTTCAGGATGCTTCTGAAGCAGTCTTCCAAACAGAAGGTTGGTTGGCTTTTTTTTTAAGGTTTTTTAATTTCTTGCTTAAATGTAAAGACAAAATAAAGACGAAGTCTTAAAGAGCTAACTTTTGAGAAGCCGTATCAAGTTCTGAGACTGTATTGGCATGTGTCAGTCTCTCTAGTCAGGATTTTTAAAGGCATCTGAACCAGATTTGCTCTAGCAAAAAATTAGGCTTCATGAAAGTTTTGAGGATGCCTGAACCTTCCTCAGCTGAGATTCAGTAAACTTCAAAGCTGGCATGTACTACTTGACAATGGCCTGCACTTTAAGACAGACTTGAAAGCTGGGGCAGCCTGGTTCATTAAATTACAGAAGCATAGACTGGTTTGGGTTGGAAAGGCCCTTAAAGATCATCTTGTTCCCACCGACCTGCCATGGGCAGGGACACCTTCCACCATTCCAGGTTGTTCATAGCCCCACCAAGGACTTGAACACTAAGGATGGGACATCCACAGCTTCCTTGGGCAACCAGTGCCAGTGCTTCATCACCCTCACAGTAAAGAATTTCTTCCTAACATCCAATCTAAATATCTCTTCTTTTAGTTAAAAGCCTTTTTCTCTTGTCCTATCACTATCTTCCCCTGTAAGAAGTCACTCTCCCTCATTTGTTATAAGCCCTGGAGCCTTCTCCATGCTGAACAACCCCAGCTCTCAGCCTGTGTTCGTACGAGAGGTGCTCCAGCCCTCTGAGCATCTTCATGACCTCCTCTGAACCAGCTCCAACAGGGTCCATGTCTTTCTTGTGCTGAGAACCCCAGACCTGGATGCGGTATTCCAGGTGGGGTCTCATGAGGGCAGGAAAGTAGTTTTGAGTTATGGTAGTCAGCATACTGGCACACCTAAACATGGCATTTCTGTGTAAAATTAGGTGTCTCTTCTCAGTAAAGGAAAAGTAAAATAAACCTTAGTTAAACTGGGGGCTTGTTACTCAATTATGTTGGGGTTCTAGAAATAAATAGAAATGTTTTTGAATCCAGTGGGGATGTTAGATGTTGAAAGTCTGACAGAAAATGGTTGTGGTGAAAAGCTGATGAAAATGATAGTATTCTACTGCTCATTTTGTTGTTCTATTCGAGAAATCATAGGTAGCAATTGAATAAATTCTTTATAAGGCTTTATTTAGCAGAAACATGCCTCTAAACCCATACTTGTGGTACTTCATAGTGGCTTACACAGTTTGGATAAGTACAATATTTGACTGCATTCAGTATTAAACCAGGTCAGGAATTTAAACCCAGCACTACTTAGAGGCAGTGTGATTCTTTTCCACTGCTACACTGAGTGCCCACAGGGGAACCCTCTTACTGACATCTAAGTGCCTAAGGCACAACTGGATTTGGAAACATGAAAAAATGTTAAATTTGCTCTAAAAATAGTTGACCCTCAAGGGAAGAAGCAACATTTGCCATGACTTGAGGCTATGTAAGTCTGTCAATGCCTTGCCCTTTTAATTACGATATATTTTTGACCAAATGATAGATAATATTAAATTCTCTATTGGTTTGTGTTAGGTTCAAAAGGCAGGTGATGCTCCCTTCAGCGTAATGGTGAATATGTATCTAAGTAGTTGATGTAGTCCCCACATAAGTAAACCTAGTTGCCCTAAAGGTTAATTGGTGCTTAATGGTGCTTTTCCAAAGTTTGATACATTTTTGTGTGGATTTGAGGGGAAGGGGGAACCCCAGGAAGTTACTATAAGATTTTTCACTGAGTACTGAGTTATTGCAATAACAGGTGTTTTATGGAAATAATCCATTAATTGCTACATTTAGTACAGAACAGTTAATGAGCCAGTAACCTCTGTCACAAGTTTTTGCATGATATTTGTACTTGCATGCTAAAAATACTTGCATTTTTATATATTTATTTTTATATAGCAGAGGGGAACAGGAGAAAAAAATATCATCCCTACCAGTTGCTAAATGTACCCTCACACTGTACATGAGTAGCACCCAGCACTGCTGCAAGATCAGGTTTTGATAAGATACACATTTAGGAATGAAGTCAAGTATTCCTTAGAAATGCCAGAGCTCCTGTGAAAATGGTAGGAAAAGCTCATTTGAAACAAGAGAGTGGTTTTAAATCGTCATAAAGGTGGTCTGGAAAGAAAAAAAGTTTGGCATTTGTTGTCTCTGCTGTTCTGTTTACACAGGCTGTGCTCTGCCAGACGGATGAGCACAATTTCCCCAAGGCTTTCTCTTTCTGTGACCTTTGAGAGCATCAGAAGTGAAATGAAGCTGCACTAATTTGCACTGAAATTTTGCTCCATGTAGTTTGTCTTATTTTCCTGAAATCAAGCTTATCAGGCAAGGCAATACATGTATTTCATACTGCTTTTTCTTTCTGCAGTTTGTATTAATGTGTGATTAAATGCTTTTCATATTAAGCGTTCTTACTTGGGCTTTTCCCCTGGGTGGACATGGGAAAGGGGTAAAAAGGGAATACAACAGATGGTGCTCATGGTATTTTTGTGCTGCCAGATGATGTAACGTGCTTCAGTGTCAAGTACAGTACTGGGCTCATTTAAAAAAAAAAAAAAAAAATATATATATATAAAGCATATAGGTGTTGGAATGGGTATGCATTAGTTTGATAAATGTCTGATATGGGTGGATGTGCTATGGGAAAGCTTATAATAAGGATGGGTTCAAAATATTTTGGAAAGCAAACATTTCTCACTTGCTTCAATGGGAAAAGGGAAAGAAGCAACATTGATGAATTTATCTTATTTCTATGTAAAATAATGGCAGATGCTTCAAAGCTAAAGTAGGTCATAAAAATATGGTTTGTAGGATGTTCCTGCCATGTCTTCATAACCCACAGTAAACTGGATCAGAGCTATTGTATGTGCAAGTCTGTTCAGGTCCAGAGAAATGTTCTGACCTAAAACCTCAGACCATATTTCTTAGTCTTTATTCACTCCACTTTACAACTTGCCCACACAGACCAGTTCTTGTGTTTGTGTGATTCCCTTCCTTTCTGTGAGTCACAATTCCATGCTTTCAGGAACCCCCAGTACATAACTTAATGACAACTGTCTCCCTGGAAGGACTCGTAAGAGAGTTAGGCCTAGGGTAATATTTAGCTGTTAATTTTCATTGTGTGAATGAGACCTATTGTGTTCCTGTGTTCTGGAAAGCTGTTCCCACATGAGTTAGTCCTGCCTAACTCTCACTTTGTCCTTCCTTTTAAAGCTTCATTTAATCTCTTGGTGCATTTGAAACAGAACTGCTAAAATCTAGACCCAAGGTGTCATTTCCATCTCAGACTCCCATAACCAGCTGGGTTCAGAAATAAAATCAGCTGGGAGTGCTGGGAGCTGTGTGCTGTGTCGGGACAAGATCTGGCTGGAGGCTTGGGGCAGGGAGGAAGGATAACTCACAAAACCATTCTGACAGGCATCTCTGTTTTTACAGTTCCCATGCTTTCTTGGCATCAGCTTAGCCTTAGTTTCATCTTCCTGGGGCTTCTTATATAGAAACAGAGCAGTACTCTGACAGGTCAGCTCTGTTCATCTGCCCAAACATTGCTCTGTCACAAGAATTGTTTGCCTTTTGTACAGGCAGCTCTTCCCGTCTGAATTCCCTTAATATGCACAAAGTAAAGCACTGACAGATATATAGATATAGATAAAAATACTTTACTTCTTGGTGCTTGCCCAGGAACAGCAGTGGTGCCCCTGTTAAGCAACAGCATGGTGCTGCTGCTGTTAGTTGAAATTCCTGGAAGGTTTTATTTTTAGTTCTTTCTAGTTATAAAAACCTAGTCATGACAGTGTGTCTAATGGTATCACTGTCATGGGAGAAGCAGAACTGCCTTATAGGAGCTGTGAGACCAAAGCATTTGAATGTTACAAGGCAGGGGCTAGGCTTTTTGTGGAGTGAGGAAGTGGGATGGGATGCTTGTTTGAAACTGGGTTCAATTAACACTCAAGTGGACTTAAGCCTAGTCATAGTTCTTGAGTGCTCCCCTTGTAGCTCACAGGGCATCACTCAAGTTCTGCCCTAATTTCCATGAGTCCAAATATGTCTGTACTGATCTCCCCCACCCTGTAATATCCAAAAATGGGTATAAAACCATGTGAAAAATGCTCAGACCAAAGCTGCCACTTCTCATTTAGTACCTCAAGCTCTTAAGCTAATGCTGGAAGGCATTGTTTTTCAGGTACAAGGTTTTGCAGGGTGCTAAAAACACAACATGTGGTAGACTATATACACACGTCTGTACACAGCAACTGAATCCAAACCATAGCCTTGACCATTTGAAATACACACCTTATGCCTTTGCTGTAGGAAATACAGCACAGTGGCAAGTGACTCAAAGTGCCTCATCTCAAAGAACATTGAGGAAATGAAGGCAGAAGTAGGGAACTCCAACAGAAAAATTTATGCATGGGCTGCATCTTGCCTGACAAATCTTGACCTTTCCTGTACCTGTTGCAACAACATTAGCTAGGTTTGCAACAATGATTTATCACACACTGAACTACATTCTTATATCTTTAGTTTACCCATGGGGCTGGATAGTTTATTTGGTGTTTCAGTCATCTGCTGATAGATGAGTTATTCCTCTGGCAGATAGTCACGCCAGCCCTTCCTGGGGCATAGACGTATAATTGGTGCTGCACCCCCAAAATGGGAAGTATTACCCTGACTAAGATGCTGAGACAGTCAGAAGTATCACTGATGTTTCCTTTTCAGGCGGGTCAAGGATGTGTTTATCAAAAAGAATTAATTTGGTTGAGTTCTTCTAGTTCCGGTGGAGAGTTACTTAATAATACAAAAATGTAGAGCAAGCAGGAACAGGAAGGGCCAGTCAGGCGAGCACTCAAGCCACACTGATTAATGCCCCAACTTTGGTGCATGCAGGAAACACTGCACCCATATAAAGTAACAGATTTGCAGCCTGTTCCAGCAGACAGCTGTTTTCAAAACAAACTTCATAGGAAACATAGAAACTTCAGGATGAACTGGTGCTTAAGTTCAGGTGGGAAATGTAATGGTGGTGCTAAGTGCAATTGTTTAAAAACTCTGCAAATGTTTCACTACTGTGCATAGAAACTTAGAAACATTCTTGCAGTCCAGAAAGCAAACTGTATTCTAGGTTGCATTAAAGGGATAATGAGCAGTAGGTCGAGGGAGGTGACTGTCCCCCTTCATGCCATTTGGTTTTGGGGCACAGGCATCACCCTCTACTCCAGACTCCATCTCTGGTACTGCATCCAGCTCTGCACCCCCCAAAATAAGAAGGATGCGGTCCTGTTAGGAGGTCACAAAGGTGATCAGAGGGCTGATCAGAGGGCTGGAGCAACTCTCCTTTGAAGAGAGGCTATGAGAGCTGGGGTTGTTCTGGAGAAGAGAAGGCTCCAGAGTGACCTTAGCGTACATTCCAGTACCTGAAGGGATGAAAAGAGAGCTGGAGATGGACTTTTTACAAGGGTTTGGAATGATAGGACAAGGGGCGAATGGCCTTAAGCTGAAGGAAGGTTGGTTTAGACTCAGTGTTAGGAAAATTTCTTTACTGTGAGGGTGGTGAGGCATTGGCACAGGTTGCCCAGAGAAGCTGTGGACACCTCATTCCTAGAAGCGGTCAAGGTCAGGCTGGATGGGGCTTTGTGCATCCTGGTCTAGTGGGAGGCATCCCTGCCCATGGTGTGGGGTTTGGAACAATCCAAGTCATTCTATGATACTAAGCCATACCTGCTCCGTGGCTGCAGCTGGCTCTTCCCTAGCAGGCCTCCCTGGCAAGACCAGCTGTTGCCAAAGAAGGAGTTTCGGTACAGACTGGACTCCGCAGGGAGCACCTGGGGGGCAGACCCAGCGCCTGCCTCTTTTTTGTAACAGTAATTCCAAGTTTCATGCCTGCGTAATTAGGACATGGATTTGTTCCAACTGTGTAGCAGGGAGAGGCGGGTTTCAGCCTGACACGACTGTGTGCTGCTGGGACTCGGTTTCCCGAAGTGGAGGCCGTAGAAGGGGAGCCAGGCTGACATCTCAGCCCTAGAGCGGCAGCGTTCGGCCTGTAGCCATTTTCCAGACAGCTGATTGTACACGGAAATGCCCAGGGGCGCTCGGGCAGGGCGGGATGCTGGAAGAGGGGGCTGCAAGGCTGCAAAGGTGTGAGCAGGAAGAACCAGCTGGAAACACAGGTTCATTTTGCAATGGTTGAGGCGTTCGGGTAACCCCGGGTTTCGCGTGTCTTGACGCTGATTTGAGGCTCGAAGATGCTGTTGGAGCCCTTCCAGAGGGTGAGCAAGCTTCTGCTCACCCCAGCCCGGTTCCTCCCGGCGGGGAGGAGAGCGCTGAAGCCCCGGGCCCGCCCTCCGCGGGGGTGGTGCCGACGGCGGCGGCGCGGCGGGTCGGGAGCGGAGGATGTTGCTGCCACTGCTGCCGCTCCTGCTGCCGGCGCTGGCCGAGGGGCAGCGTGCGGCGCTGCTGCGGCTGGGGCTCCGGGGCAGCCCCCGACGGGAGGTGAGCCCGGCTTTCCTCTCTCTCACCCTGGATGCCAGCCTCGCCCGGGACTCGCGCTATGTCGCCTTGCTCAGGTGAGCCGCCTCTCGTCCCTTTGGGCAAAGGAGAAAGGGTCTTGGTGGGGCGGGCCATCCCGGCAAACGCGCTGCGGAGCGAGCTGGGGGGAGCCGGGAGTTCCCCAGCCCTGGAAATGGGGTCGGTGAGAGGCTGCTGGATCCTCTTTGCTTCGGGATTCACTAATTCCATCCTCCCAGGGCAGAAGGCGGTACGTTCTGCAGGTGCGAGCCGCGCCGGCTCGTTTGTGCTTGGGGAAGGAGTGGCTGGGCTGGGTGGACGTAAGGAAGGGTCATCTTGGGGATAAGCCTAGGAGAGGAGCTGCTTTGCGAGCAGAAAAGAAAGGAGAAGGAAACGGAGGGAATTGCGGTGGTTTGGCCTCGAGAAATGGAGGCTTCAGCGGGTTCTTATCGCTCTCCGCAACTACCGGAAAGGAGGTTGTAGTGAGGTGCAGGTCGGTCTCTTCCAGGTAACAAGTGACTGGACAAGAGGAAACGGCCTCAAGTTGCACCAGGGGATGTTTAGATTAGATATTAAGAAAAATTTCTTCACTGAGAGTGTGGTCATGCATTGGAACAGGCTGACCAGAGAAGCAGATGGTGGGATCACCATCCATGAAAGTGTTCAAAAAACGTGTGGATCCTCCAGTCCTGATTTCCCACTTCCCACCACTTGCACATTTTCCTCCTCACTGAGGGGGTGAGAAAGGTATCACCAGCTTTACTGGAAAGTGCTCAGGTCCCGAACCTCCAGACCCAACCACACACCTTGGGGTTCAGCCTGAGGCCAGCCCTGCCACCATGAGGAGTAGGAAGTACTTGGTGGCCTCTAATCTGCTGTTTGTCACCAGGAGCAGATAGTGCCTAACATGCCCGGCGCCATCCAACACCTCGCAGTTTCCCCCAGTGAAAGCTGGGTGTCAGTGCTGCACATCCTGCATGGGGTGTGAGCAAGTCACAGAGTTATGTTCTTTTGTACACCCGCTTTGATAAAATTAACACCTGTCCCAGCAGGGACTCTTAATCTCCCTTGGGTACAAAGGCAATTGCTTTGGCTGTTGCCGATGGAAGTTGGGGCTGATCATGTAAAGTCCTTCTCACAGGATGTTTATGTTGGTGTTACATAAACAAAACCAAAAAATCTAGGGAAGGAGGATGTTTAGGACAAAAAAACACCCCAAGACTTTTAAAATCTTGCCTTGCTTTGTCCCCAGGATTTGACTTCCTGCCTGTGACCATGTTCCCTCAGGCATGTCCTTCCCTTGTTGCCCATTAGACACTCTCCTGGCTCACCTGGCCATCAGTGTCCCTCTGGTACAGTGCAGAGGGCTGGGATGCAGATCCCAGCAAGATGTCAGGAGTGCCCTGAGGCTACTGGGTAGCCCCAAGTCACCTACTGCAACATGTTCCTCAAAGTGCTTGTCATGTTTACCCTCTACACAGTCTGCATAAATATAGTGGATTTCTGTTTCTCGGCATTCCTTCCTCAGCAATTCCAAACTGCGTGCCCTGGCAACAGCCCTGTCCCCAGCTTTCCTGAGGTTTGGTGGCACTGAGACAGATTTTCTTATCTTTGATCCCAACAAGGATTCAACTTCAGAAGAAAAAATCCTCTGGGAACTTCAGGCACAGCAAGGTAATGTGGGCATCAATGTGTTAGACTTGAAACCATCCTGGGTTTTGGAGGGTCTTTGATGCAAGCTGAGGATGCTGCAGGAGCACAGCAGCAGTGCTGGGGACCCTCCACAGGGTCAGTATTGCTATCATCTGTGGAGAGGAGATCTGTGGACTTTCAGCATGGTTTGTGGGAAGAGCTGTGCCAGCTGTAGGAAAGTGAGAAAGGATGTGGGGGAACTTGTATCCTCCCTGGCATCTGCTGAGACTCCCTTTGCTGCCCTCTGCTCCCTGCAGCAATCTTGGGAGCTCTCCCACTGCTGGAAGGCAGTCAAAGTCAGCTTAGAAGTTGTGGCTTCATTATGAAAATTAAGTAACAAATGGAATAAATAATCTGAGGAGAACAGAGTGTTGAATTTCTCTGACAAAGCCAGACAGCTGGGCTGGGGGTGCAGCCTTGCCCTCCTGACACTTTTACAGGGCAAGTGCAAACCTGCTGGACCCCTGCCAACTGCTTGAGCTTGGTATTTTCTATTTGAACTTAGCAAAAGTGCATAAATTCTTCAAGAGGTGTTTCAGATGAAAAAAATCCTGTCTATTCCTGCGGCACATAGCACAATCGTGCAAATCCTACATTACTGTACCACCCGCTCTGTTTTGAAGTGGAGTGGTACTTTTCCCCTCATAGCGCTTTGCTAAGAAGCCACTTCCTGTGACTCTGGCTCGTGCCTTCCTCTCTGGTTATGGCTTGTTCCTGGTTTGCATGCCAAGAAAAAGCATGAGTTTTGAAGGAAAAATGTCTTAAGACTCCTGCCAGTGAGCCATGCAGGGTAGTCAGCACTTTCCCCTGTGCGAGATGGCCAGTGCAGGAAGCATTGCCCCATTCCTGCCCACAGCAAGGTGGGCCATGATCCCTGCCACACCACTGCTTGCCAGGTTGACTTATCTGCTCCTCAGGCATGGCAGCCCAAGCTTTGTCAGCTCACTGGAACAAGGGTTCACTGGCTGTGGAGGTGAGGAGTTAATTCCCACCAACATTCTTCTGCCCTACAGAGGCTTGTGGCTCGAGGCCTGCCTTCGCTGCTGTTGAGAAGCTGCTACTGGCCCAATGGCCCAGCCAGGAGAAGCTGATTCTTGCCGAACAGAACCAGAAAAAGCACAAAAACATCACCATTACAAGTAAGATTTGAACAGGGGGATGCAATTCTCTGCCCCATGGTAAAAGGGCTGTAGGCTCTTAGGAGCTGAAACCACTGAAAAAGAAACATTTTACCCACTTAGAAAAATATTCAGAGAACTCTTTTTCTACTGTTTGCCACCTCACCTTTAATAGGATTCAGCTGCAGGGGTTGGGAGGTTCTCAAAACTTGCAAGATGTTGTGTAGTGAGGCCTGACCTCTTCTGTCTGGCTGGGAGAGTTTGGCACATCTGCAGCATCAGGCTAAATAAATAGAGGCAGTAAAGATTGTTGCTTGGCCAGAGCCCAACTAGCACGCTCTAACCTTGAGATAAACACCCCTCCTTTCTCCTCTGTGCAGAAAACACACTGAATATTCTCTACAGCTTTGCAAACTGCTCAGGGTTTCACCTGATCTTTGGACTCAATGCCTTGCTGCGGAAAGGTGACTTGCAGTGGGACAGTTCAAATGCCCAGGCACTGCTGGACTACTGTGCTTCCCAGAGGTACAACATGTCCTGGGAGCTTGGAAATGGTAAGTGCTTGTTGGCCAGGCCAGCTGTCACCTGGAAAAATACCACCAGAGGGTATGGGCTGGTAACTTTGGGTTTTTGGAGGATGGCACATAAAGGCAAGGTGATATTTCATTAAGATATTAAGTTCTTAATTTGTAAAGAGAGATTTCACAAGAAGACACAATGAATGAGCAAATTGAGATGATTTTGCTGCTCCTACCAGGGCTTTGAGATGAAGTGAACGATGCCCCACAAGGTGCAGGATGTCACCTAAGGCTTGGACAGACTGCTGGAGAGCAGTGCGCTGTATCCCCCAGGCTTCTGGTTTCATGTTCACCTTCAAATATCTCATCTACACCATGCCAGATCAGGTGAAGCCTTGGGGGACTTGTGCTTCCCATGTGGATGGAGTGTTGATGTACACATATCTTCCCCAGAGCCCAACAGCTTCAGGAAGAAATCTGGCATCCACATCAATGGCTTCCAGCTGGGGCAAGATTTTATTCACTTACGCCAACTCCTGAATAACTATGTCCTCTACCAGCACGCCAAACTCTATGGCCCCGATGTTGGGCAGCCACGAAAGCACACGCAGAGACTGCTGAAAAGGTAGGGGTGTGAGGTGCCAGCAGCACCCCCTGGAGTG
Organism: Orthonyx spaldingii; assembly: GCA_013397795.1. Taxonomy (NCBI): domain Eukaryota; kingdom Metazoa; phylum Chordata; class Aves; order Passeriformes; family Orthonychidae; genus Orthonyx; species Orthonyx spaldingii. The sequence goes on from VZTJ01000789.1 coordinate 38,623, forward strand.
AGAAAGGTGTGGAGAATTGTGGTTTCTCTGCCCCTAGATGCAGGAGGCATGAAGAGGCTTCAAGGCAGAGGTTGAACAATTTTTTTTCCCTTGACTCAGGACAACTAAAATCTCACCTGCATGCATGAGTTCAAGGCTTGAATACTCAGCCAGGTGAAACTCAGCTGCTGGCAGTACATCAGTGGTTCACACATTTTTCCATTGAGCACTGGCTCTAGGGTTGTACTAACCAGGGCTTTTAGCCTGAGAAACACCTATGTGTTACACAAACATCAATTCATCCTCCCATCAACCTGCTGAGGCAGCCAGGCTGTCCAAAGCCTTCTTAAAAGTCATGGCAATCCTGGCCCCTGAGCATTCACCATCAGTACTGCCAGCTGGGGGACAAGGTGAGGGCTGTGCATGGTGTTGCACTGGTGGGAGGCCCATGACCCACCCCTGGTACTGCTAACCCCCTGCTCTTCACCATTCCCTCTGGTTGCAGCTTCCTGAAATCAGGAGGGAAGGTGATCGACTCTGTCACATGGCACCAGTAAGTACCACTTGAATACCTCTGGCACTCTGATTACTGCCTTGTTTTCTTTACAAAATGTCAATTTGAACAGAATTGTCAACCTCAACAGGAAAGACGGATGGTGAAATGCCCCTTTTGACAGTTTCTCAGGGACTTCTATACAAATGTCTCTGCTCTGAATAAGAGATGAATTGAGGGAGCACATTACAGAAATGCTGAAGCCTCCAAAGGGTCTACTTGGTGTGGAGACACAAAAAGCAAAAAAGCAAAAGCAGCTGTGGGGGGGTTGTCACGTAAGCACAGCAGCAGGGAATGCAATGTGTGCAAGATGATCATTTTGTTTGCTCTATTTATGTCTTCTTGATATAAAGGAAAAGCCCTGCACATCTGGCCGACCCATGTCCATGGAGAAGTGCCAGCAGCTCCTCCTGCTCCTTTGAGTTTGTTCTCTGAGTCATTTCGGGCTCTGTGTGGGTAACTCACCCTCAGATCCCACATGCAGTGCAAGCAGCACTGGCACCTGGTCTTTTGCTCTTGTGCAGTGACTTTGATTTGTAGGTTTAAAGTGCCCACGGGGGTAGTGGGGTAAGTTGGCCCCAGGGCCATGAACTCCACATGTTTGAAAATCATTTCCATGTGAAGGCAGTTTTCTTTCCAGAGTCAAAAGCAGGGCATTGACATGCAGCAGTCAAATAATAGTGGGAAAAGATGCACATTTTTTTATATATGTTTACATATTTATTATATTGTTTATAATTTTTTATATATATGTATACATACATGAATTATCTATGTATTTTGAGCTGCTCGAAAGGCATGAAACATGTCCTTTCCCCTTCCTGGGCTTTTCTTTACTAATTTAGGATTATCAGGTTTTAGCTTCCTCTTGTGGCTGGAAGACTTCAGCTACTTCTGGTCGGACTGAGTGATAGGATGAAATGCAAAAACCACAGGGATCCCAATTTATTTGGACAAAGCAGACTTAGAAGCTCTTCTGCTCATGGTGGAGGGCAACCTTTGTGCCACAGGAATGCCTACATTCCAGCTCCCTGCAAGTGGCCAAAACATTCCAGCAGAGGGTCAGATGCTGAGATCTGATATTTTTAATATATAACTTGATACAGTAAAGCAAACAATCACATAGGAATGTCAGACTCCTCAACAAGAGAAGATTTACAGAAGCTGGCTCTTGGTGATGTTTTCCTTATTCTAAATGAGTAGATGCAAACAAACCTATTACTTCTGCTGGTGGAAATTTCTGTGATATCCTGCCTCCATCGAGGTAATTATATCCGACATCCCTTAAATGACAGATTCCTATATATTTGGAAAACAAAAAATTAAAAAGCACTGGACAGAAAAATTGTGCTGTGGATGAATGTACCAATCAACTGAATACTTTCAGTAGTGTTTTGTACCACAGATAGTATTCTTCCACAATTTTGGCTATGTTTTTTTCCCTCATTTTCAGTTACTATGTGAATGGACGGAGTGCAACAAGGGGGGATTTCTTGAGCCCTGAAGTGCTGGATACCTTTGTCACAGCTATATATGAAGTCCTGGAGGTGCCTTGTCCTGTTCGATCATTTCCATGTTCAGTTTCCAGGGGGTTAGCAGAGAATCCAGAATAAAGCACCATTTCTTACTAGCAGTAAACAGGGATGCTCAAAGCTTGAGTTCTGCTGACGTTTTAAATTAAAAACAAAATAACAATAGTAAAAATAAATGAGCTCCACCAGTTTGCCATGCAGGAAACATGGTGTCAGGTGCATCACACACCTACAGCATTCTATTTATTGATGTAGTAATTACTCAGGGATGTAATATGGTCATCCCATCACCCCTGCTGAATTTTTTTTTTTGTATTTTGAAATCCTGAGAACAGTATAACTTAGAATATAACACTACTCAGCACATGGAGAATTATGGGACCTGGATTTTAGTGATGTTTGCCTTGTTTTACATGGGCAGCAAGGTTTTTTTTCTTTGGGGCAGTGTATGGAGGGGATGAAAATCTACTTCTAGTCCTTTTGATCCAAATTTCTGTGACATCCCATCTCAGGGTCTTATCCCTTAAATCCAAACATCCTAAGCAAGCCTTTAGCTAAAGCACAAAATTTTGTTTATTTCAATAGCTAAGAAACTTAAATGTTCTCTCTTTCTCTTCTTCCCTGATGCTACACTGGCCAGATTGTTGGTGGGACTATGCCAGGCAAGAAAGTCTGGCTGGGAGAGACAAGTTCTGCCTATGGAGGAGGAGCTCCCAGTTTGTCTAACACTTATGTTGCTGGCTTTATGTGAGTAACATGTCCCAGGTGTGGGGCAATTACATATTTTTGCAGCTGAAGGGGGCTGCCCACAGGAGGAATGTGGCTTCCTCAGGCTTCCTGGGGAGTGCAGGCAGTTTTTTCCCTCTTATAAGACATGATGATTTTTTTTTTTATCAGGGCCTGGTGGACCAGCAAGTTAAAGTCTGGTAATGACAGGCAATCTTATTGTTGGTGCAATGATTTCTTTCAACCTTCAGCCCCTTGGCCAGGAACCAGGAGAATCCACTGGTTCCTGGCTTCCACCACCTGCAAACAGGGGAATGGAGCAACTGTTCCCACCAGCTCAGACTTCAAGAGGTGGTGTGAAATTATTTTTTAATGTAATCAATGCAAGACTTGAATTGAAATTAGTTCTGTGATTTTAAGGAAGTCAGCATCAGGCACTCATTTTTGCTTTCCTGCTTCCCATGCTGGTTGGAGAGGGGAAACAGCATACAGCTGAGGTCAGCAATTTCATCTGCGTGACATTTGCCTCATTTTTTGGCAGGTGGTTGGACAAACTCGGACTTTCAGCCAGGCAGGGGATTGATGTGGTGATGAGACAGGTTTTCTTCGGGGCAGGGACCTATCACCTGGTGGATGCCAACTTTGAGCCTTTGCCGGTATGTAAATAATACCCCCTGAATGCACCTCTGCACAGGTAACGCTGGGTGTGGAGGGACGAGTCAGCTATTAAAATAACACCTTTTTTTGGTTGGATGGTCACAGGTATCCTTGTATCCAAAGTTATCTCATGTTCCCCTATGGGTTAATGTATTATTACATATATATGTATGCACACAAGGTATTTACTCCAACTGCAGGGGTGCAGCCAGTCTTCAGCACAGCAGAGACTGATTTGTGGGACATGATGCTCTGGTTTGTATGCAGGTGCTCCTGGAGCTCACAAGGCTTTTCTGGATGGCCTGTTTTGGTTTGACTACTCCTCAGCTGAGTGATGAGTAGTTTATAAACAGAAGTGAAAAGAGGTATTAAAATAAATTATATTCCACATGAAAACCAGGCCAACATGAAGTCAAGACTCAAGCATTTTAGGTCATAAGCATATTCATCCTACAGTGGTGGCTGAAGGATAATTAAATTGAAATATACATTTAGTATAGTTTGATTTATTAGGGAATAATATTTTGCTGTGATGAAACTTCATTATATGAACTATATATTGTTCTTACACATACAGCATGTTTGTTTGTACTACTAGCACTTAGCTTGGGGTGAGAGGACAGCATTTTTCTTTTTAGCTTTCCTCTCACTTTTTCTGCTTCCAAATTGTGATTTTCACAGGTGGTCATAGAGCCAGCCTGAAAGAAAACCCAGCATACAAGGGGTTGCTCTGCTTGCTCAGCTGGTTCCTATGCCAGAGGCTGCATCATCAGGCTTGTTGCTTTGGGGTTTTTAGTCCCCCATGTTAAATAGATTTAATTTTGACTGAAACTATGTCCTTTGTTCCTCATCTACAGGCCGTACAGATGCTAATCAAGCCAGTAATGTTTCAGAGGCAGGGAAATTCAAACTCAGGTCCATCAGCTGTAGTTAGCACAGAAATGAGGAAGCACAGCAGTGTCAGAAGGCTGCACTTCCTTGCAGAGGAATTAAACATGAAGGCTCATAGGAAAAGTAATTTCCTGGGCTTGTGGTGAGTCAGAGACAAACTGTTGCGGTGGTGCCAGGTGGTCAGGTGCCACAACCTTCCCAAAAGCGTCTCCCAGGGGCATCACTCAGTGCAGTGCAGCCACTCACACACACACACAAGCACGCCGGATAGGTTCAATGGGGAGAAATGAGAAGGGTCTTCATGTGGGGTTCCGCAGAGGAGGTTTACTGAGGAGGGGTCCAGGAGCGAAGAACTGGGAGGGAAGCAACTGCAAAAGAATTCAAGAACAAAGACCCAGAACAAAGCAGGGTCCAGGGTTTTTATGTGGGGGCGGGGAGGCACCAGGACCAATGGGCTGAGGGCACAGGGGCAGTACATAGGCGGGGTTAGGATCTGAGGGCCAATGGGGAAAACCTGAGGGTGTGGCAATGGGGCAAGGGCCAATGGGGAACCAGGGAAGGGAGAACTTTCCAGAGAGGGGACATATAGGGTACAGAAGGGCAGGGAGATCAACAACCAACTGGGAGAAGAGAACTGGGGTATATCTACATAACAGAACAGGGCAGCCTGGAGGAAGGTGTTTTACTCACCATGACTGAAGGAGTATCTTTCAAAGTAGGTGTCGTCCCACCAATGGATCCTCCTGGTCCCTGATGGTGCAGGCCCACCGGCCCCCACAAAAAACAACAGTTTCCCTCCTAGAAAAACCTCAAAGACAAACAGATGAGCTGGGAGAAGCTCTCTGAAAGCCAGGAAAGATCTGTGAAAAATGAGTATGCACTGGGCATCACCCTGCTCTGAGGCATCATCCTGGGGTGTCATGCTCTTGTGACTTAGGTTCAGAAATCAATCCTGTGACCTGTTCAAAAGTACTATGTTAGTCAAAGGGGTTAAAGATTTGGGAGCTTCTTCCTGGTGTGGCACCTGTGTCATAGGCACAAGCTTTCTTGCAGGAAGGGCAGCTCACAGCCCTGCATTCAGCCCTGAGGTTCTCTGTACCCTGCAGAACGGCATTTCCAAAATGCAAACAGTCTCTCCCCGACGGAGCTCTGAGAGTTGTGTATGAAGGGGAAAATTACTCTAAGGTACCTTGTAAACACAGCTGCTCACAGGCAGGGCTTCCCTTTTAGCTATGGTGTTTGTGTGAATTTAAGTAGATATGGTGAAAATCTTGGTAAAGCAAAAAGCTATGGGGGGAAACCCCTTGAAATGAGCATCAAAATGAAGGTTAGGTTAAGCACTGTGTGGAGGACCTGGCATGTACACAAATGTTTCCATGTGTTTTTGTGCCTCCCAGGACTACTGGCTTTCCCTGCTCTACAAGAAACTGGTGGGTACCAAGGTGCTGCAGGTCAGCCTGGCAGGAGTCGACAAGAGGAAGCTCCGTGTCTACCTCCACTGCACGAACAGCCTCAAGTAAGCCTCCAGAAAGGGTGAAATATCCCAGAAACTGAGCCTGTGGCCACCCCCAGGCCAACAAATGCCATTTGGGATAGTGCAAAGTCACACATTATTTCTGTGAAACCTCTTTCTCTCCTGATTCCCACCATCACCTTCTCTTGCCTTGCAGCCCAAAGTACAGAGAAGGGGATGTGACACTGTTTGCCTTAAACCTCTACAATGTTACCCAGCATTTGGAGCTACCGAATTACCTATCGACCAAGCACATGGATCAGTACCTCCTATTGCCTCATGGCAAAGAGAATATTCTTTCCAGGTAAGTTGCAATTCCTCCGGTCCCTGTGGAAAAGACTGTGAGTAGGCTTAGATGGTCTTTAAAACCTCACCTTATTCAATTTGCAAGGGGAAAGAACAGGTTACCATTCAGCCATCTGGGTTTTCTTCAGTAAGATCTGACTTCTGTTAAATCAGGTCTCCTAAACGCATGCTGCTGAAAGCTTGCTAAGTTATAAAGACATTTACTTGATGTTAATTTGGAAGTTTTTTCCTATCAAGCTTCAGTGCTCTGGACCACCTGCTAAAGACCTTTTTTTTTTTTTTTTTTTTTTTGGTTTAAGCCACGGGTTGTT
>VZTJ01000790.1:313-30844 GCA_013397795.1 Orthonyx spaldingii
GGTGCTTGGCGAGAGAGGGGGGGCGGGCGAGCCGAGAAACGTAGTTGGCCCGAGTTAGCGCTTGCCAGGCTGCGAGCGACCAAACAGAATGTGAGCCCCGCTGCGGAAGCTGTGTTTGTACAGTTCCTCGTTAGTATAGTGGTAAGTATCCCCGCCTGTCACGCGGGAGACCGGGGTTCGATTCCCCGACGGGGAGGAATAACTGTTTTTGTTTCTTTCCAACTGCCTCTTCCCCAGAGGCAAAATCAATTTTTTGGAAAATCAAAGCTGTTCCCAGACAGCAGTAGGAAAAGCGTTGCGACTCTGAAACAGGAAGAACAGAGCAAAACCCGTTCGGGTCTGGCTGCCTACCTGCTCCAGGGCTGGGGTAGCTGCAGGGTCTGACAAGATCAGCCGCAGAACTGAGAGCAAGTACACGGAAAGTATTTTCATATTTTAATGGCTCAAACAGCTGAATAAAGGGGTTAAACCTTTCAAAAACCTTCAGCCTTTTTCTTAAATGTGAATAACGCAGTTCACTCTCCTGTTAGAATTTAAAAGTTTAATAAAAGACAATAGGGGACAAACATAATAAAGCAAAAAAAAATAAATACTAGCGCTAGGGTGCTTGGCACTCGGCCAAGAGCACACCTGTGGTTACAGAGACATTCCTTACATACTCTTTCGGTTGCATCAGCCTGATGCATATTCATCAATAAAAATGCATATTCATAACCCTCCCCCCAACTAATTTCCATTTTCCGGGAACTGTTTTGCATGGCTCCTCCTTGGGTCCGCCTTTTTAGAGCATGCGTATGCCTTGGCTCCCTTTTCGTTACCCTTCCCCAGACTGGGCTTTGGTCCGTGGTTCCTACAGGCTGAGGACAGTGATAGTAGTCAGGAGTCTTCATCCCACATCCTTTGGATGTTATCCAGCCAAGCAGACAGTTCAGTTGCTACAAGCATAACTAGATCAGCTATCCTACTACTAAGTTTAACAGAAAATAAAAGCATTAGTTATTATTACAAAAACCTATATTCTTATAATAAAGCTACACGTAGCCTTCATTTTATTTGTGAAAAGCCAACATTATAATATGCATTTATTACATTAAACCAAAGTGGAAAAAAACGAACCCAGCCTCACCGGAGTTAGAAGCAATGGGAGGCAGGACAGGTCAAACAGGCACAGCAGGAGAGGGAAGGTGGAAGGCCAGAGGCCGTGTCCTGGCTTGTGGTAACGCAGCCTGGCATTTTAGTCCTCCAAGTGAGAACTTTGGAGATTGGAAAGCCCCGAGACTTCACGGGATCCTGGCTGGAACCCGTATGTCCAGCCAGCAGGCCGGTGCCATCTACTGCACTAGCTAAGAGTAGCTTGCAGAACAGCTGTGAGACTCCAGCATCCCTGCTTACCTTCACTGAGTATCGCTGAAGAGGCTTTTTTAGGCACCCTGTCTTTTTTAATCCTTTTGACATGAGGCAGTATTTATTTATTTAATACACAGTTCAGCACAAAGATACCAAAAAAGATCTCCTGTCTGTGGGAGGTGCTGAGCAGTAAATATGATCGCCCAAATTCCTCTTTTTCCAAATCAGGAAATAGCTCTATAGCCAATTGCACATAAAAGGAGTAAGGAATTAGGACCTGAGGCAAAAGGGCAAGACACCCAGCTGCGAAGGGTGCGGGATGCATGTGCCTGGAGTTCAGAGCAGGAGGCTGGCGGGCCCTGCTCTGCCCTGGCTTTGTGCACTCAGACAGTTTCAGTAAAACTAATTTGATGCCCTGAACTGCACGTTGAAAGCAAGTTGTTCTGTACCATGAGTGACCTTGCATCAGCCACACAAACAGCAGCAAGCATTCAAGTGAGGACATACACAAGAGAAATTTTTTTCTGTGTAGTAACAGCTAAGGGGCAGCTTGACAGTAAAGTTTGGCAACAAAGAGCAATTGCTCTTGACAAAACATTGCTGGAAACCATGAACATGTAATGGCAAATGCAGAATCAAACCCCTGTCACCCTTAGAAATCGGTTTCTGAAGCAGCACACCTTCAGCCCGAGAGTGCACAGCCACAGGAGCAGCACACCAGGAGCTGTGGGGAGCTGAGGGCGCAGGAGGAATGCTAGGCTTGGTGTACTGTGCAAGACCAAGAGGTGCTTTCTGTGTGCTCACCAGCTGATGGCAAAGCCCATGGGCCTCTCAATGACATCCCACCGCCCCAGCAGTCCCATCTGGATGTGAACCTGAGATGGCAATGTGAGAAGCACATGAAGAAGAGGGGATGTGACATGGAGCACCAGCCACAGTGACACCCTGGAGCTTTGTATAAACTGGCTAGACTGGAGCCACATGCCCAGACAAACTAGGTCAGGACACGACAGAAGTTTCAGTAGGTCTATTGCTGTATTATAGAAGGAAGAAAAAATAACTATAACATTTTTCCTTTCATGATTGCTGAATTTCCTGCCATGGTAACTTCCCTTTCTCAAAATCCACATATATATTTAATCAGAAAATCAAGGGAACTTATTTTGTTTAGTAGGCAGTTTATGTCAGAACAGAGGTCAGACCATAAAATAAGATGCAAGAACCATTTAGTAGTTCACATATGCTGGCATCCAGTCAGGCAATTTCAGCTGTCATAAAACAATAAGGGATTAGAAAAGCAATTAATGCAAAACAGAACTCTGCTGACAGTGTTTTTAGTCATTAAAAAAGAGTCTTATAAGCAATTTCATACCTGCTTGGTCATGGTTCATATTTTCAGATTTAGCTTTCACAGTGCACAAGCCACTACCCAAGAAGCAAAGTTTTGTTGTAAACATACAGCTTCTGAAGTCCCAGAAAGCCATTCTCATTTGTGCATGGGCAAAGGTGAAAGGAAGAGGAACGAGGAGCTCAGGGCATTGAGCAGAGTTTTACGAGGTCAGCCTCTCTCCACCTGCAAGGTACTTTGTTCTCACCTAAGTCATCAAGGTCAGCTCTATCTCTTTCCGTTCTCCTGTGCTACCAAATCCTTCCCACGCACCCCCACAGTGCTGTTGCTCCCCAGTTGTCATGTGGAGCCAGGACAGCTGGAATGCCAGCGAGCCCAGACACAGCTCCCTCACGTTTCAGACCTTCCTGAGAATTCTCATGCTGTTCAGAATGGCTTCCTCATGGGCAAAGTCCACAGGCTTTCTTGCATGTCAAGACATCCAATATAAACATGATGAACTGAATTTAGAAGGATACAAGTTCTTTTCTCCACCTTGATTCTTCTACAGAGGCTCTCAGTGCTAAACCTTTTGGCTGCTAAGAGAAGCGGGTAATCTTGGCCCATTAGAAGGTGCTGAAACAATTTGCAACAGTAGCTGCTGTATGCTTGGATCCCTACACAGTGTGAACCAGCTGATAATACAAATGAAAAAAGCAACGTAAAAGCATTGTATCTTCATTGGAGAAGTTTTGGCTGGTCATCATTAGTATCCACAAACGTTTGGCCCCGAGGATCCCAATTTGCTCTGCAGTCTTCCCTCTCCACTGAGGAGTCTGGCTGCCAGCCGTCCTGGGTGGTTCTGTGATGGTGCCAACCTTGGATCAGCTCCTGGGAAAAGAGCTGCATGAGGATGACAGCTGGGCCATGGCTGTCCCCAGTCTCTGCCACCATCCCTGCCCCACTCATCATGTGCAGATGCTGTGGGCTGTGCCCTTGTTGGTAGCAGCACAGCCCCAGTACCCCCGAGGAGCAGCCCACTTCTGCAGCTCCCTGGCATGCAAACAATCACAGAGCAGGATGTGGGGCTGTGAACACAGAATGTCATCGAGGAGCTGGCAACTGAGTCCTTTCATTAAGAATTTCCAATGTCTTTACACAGGTCTGGGCATCCAGGTGCTGCAGGTTCCTGCAGTACCAATTGTGTCACTGGAACAACAATACCATAAACCAGATAGGTCGCTGACCTACTTGTCAATTAAAAAATACCCAGGCCACCACCAGCCATGTGACCCTAATGCACTGTGGTTTTATGGCTCCTCCACACTAGCCTGGCTTCTTTCCACATTAGCTTATAAGAAGGGTAAGTGAGATGTCCACTTTTTCTCCAGTAGCTCTTTACATCTTGAGCACTTAATACTTGAGCACAATGATGTACAGGGAACTGTTCAGTTTTGTACATGAGTGACCATTAATGGATCCAGTTTCCTGGGCCATATAGATGGAAAATATTTTAAAGCAGTATCTTAGTAGTAGTTTATTCTCCATTTATTTATTTTTTACAATTCTTTAGAATGTCTGTTCTATTTCTTTTATTTTTCCCGAGCAAGACAGTTCCTCAGTGCTGTCTCCTCTGTAGAAGTGAACAAACACTTCATACAGTTCTATCTCTACCTGTCAGATGGTCTGTTAAATAAAAGTTCCCTATTCCTAGACACGCACACAGCTTACACCACCAGAAAAATTAGCCTTAGCTAATGTTTTTTTGAGATATGTTTAAGCTACCATAGAGACCTGATGCTCAGATTCACTCATTTTATTCCAAAAGGAAAGCATCTAACAATCACAATACACATCTGGTAATGTTAACCTACAACTTTGGGATACACTATTAAGCAACTAACTTTGAAATTGCTACTTGAACTGACCATATTTATATTTCTACACAGTTATGGCACAATTCCTTTCTACCACTTCAAGGTGTGCAGTGTGTTTCCTTCTCCAGAGGATGTTATTTAACTGTACATGGAGATCTGGCAACCTCAGGGCATCATCATGACTGGCTCAAGTAAGGATAATTCCTGCCCCAAACCCAAAAATCTAGATGATTCACAGTTAACTCTTCTGCTAATTTGATGCTAAATGTCTATTGCACCATTTTGCCTATTCAGGATTTTGCTCTCAAAATTTTCCTTTGTTAAATGTTTTGAAATACCATGGATGGCAACACCTCCTCTTTCTGGTCAAGTTATTTGCATGTAGTAGCAGTGGATTACAGCATCCTTCTCCATCTGAGAACCCTAGTGCATACAAAATTTACTATACAGATAAAATTGTGGTATATGAAGAAATTGTCTATGTTTTACATATATCTATAGCTATTACTATGTTCACAACCTTCTCAGTCATCAATTTTAAAGACTTCTGCATCTGGGTGATTGGGTCCTTTCTCTTCCATGAGGTACCAACCAAACAAGCTCATACTAACTTTTAAGCATCTAAGAACTAACATTGAAACAAAAGAGATGGTATACATGTTTCACACAAAGCATGCTCACCTGAATAGGGTGCAGATGCTCATCTTCATGCAGAACAAACTCCATGACCCCAAAAGGGATGTGTTTTTTCTGTTGATTAATATCTAAAGCTTTCCAAGATGAGATTTCATGCTTGTTTACTTGGGATTCAGCTTTAAGAGACCTTTTCTCTGGAAATCAACACAAACTGGCCTCTGAGTAAACTTGGGGTATTGTTTTAGGGTTAGGAGTGTTGAGAGAGACTAATTGTTGATAATTTTATTAGGAATTTTGCTAGTAGCTGGCACTGTGCTGTGTTTTGTCTTTAGTATGAGAAGAATATTGATAACACACCAATGTTTTGGTTGTTGCTAAGTAATGTTTATCCTAAGTGTAGGACTTTTTTGTTTCCCATGCTCTGCTAGTGAGCAAGTGCACCACAAGTTTCAACCACAAGATAAGGAGGCTACACCTGTCAGCAGAAGCAGCAGCTTGAGAAGGTAAGAGCACTGAATGGCCTGCCTGCATGGACACAGAGAAAGAATCCAATACGGTGTTAGAACACCCCAGACCAAAAATCACCATTGGACCAAGAAAGGCATATGACGAGCATGGGGAGGATCTCCAAAGGCATCCAGCTCAAGCTGGCCTACTGCTGTACCGCTCTATTTAATTGTTTATTTTTATAAATTCTGATGGCTGAGACTCTTCTATGAGAAATCTAGGGTCCAGCCCAAAGAGGAGGAAGTGCATGTGAGAGTGGGGTGGGGGGTGAGCAATGAGTTGAAAGGGTCACTCATTGCTCATGGAACTGCTCACTGTGATGGGACTCCAGTCCCAGGCATGGAACTGCTCACTGTGATGGGACTCCAGTCCCAGGAGTTACAGTCTCAGGTGGTGTGTGCAACTTCTAGAATGGTGTGAGAGTGCTCGGGCAGCAGCTCGTCGTTTAACAGAACTGCTATGAAATTGCACCTAGATCTGCTGCTGACTTTCACCAACAGATGCACAGAAAGACATCCATCACCTCCTGCTTCTGCACTGGGCCATGCCATCTGGTCACTGTGACATGCAGCAGCAGGGCTGCTTTTGAGCTCATTGTCAGGCCTACTTCTGTAGATCAGTAGCTTGGGCTTCCCTTAACTAGCCTTGATTATTTTTGCACTTAGATTGGCTTCTTGGAACCTTTCTTTGTTTCTTCAGGGAAACAGTACAAGTAATTATCTGGATATTTGTCCCTCATATCCATATTCAGAGCAGGAATGCAAACCAGAGCAAAAACACAAGTAGAAACAAAATAATCATGCAGAAAAAATACTTTATTACTCAAAGACTTAATAAAAAACCAGAAGTCTTACGTATATCAATTAAAGATGTCTTTATTCAAGAGTGGGAGCAGAGAAGAAATATTTACTGAACAGAAAAAACTTCTATTACAATTTTGTAAGGAAAGCTCAGTCATGCTTTCCTCTTTTCAGTTAGTGCAATAGTATCTCTCTGTAATTTTGGGGCTGCAGAGGCATTGCTTATTTCTTCTGCCTGGTTTACTACAGCTACACCACCTGCAGCATTCTGCTGTTGATGCAGCACTCAACCGATGGAAATTTTTGCAAACCATTTGGTATTACATTTCTGTCCTCTCTTATGCATAGACTTGGAGTGAGAGCTGAAGACTACTCATGAGAGAAATGTTTATATTACCATACAGCCTTATGTGATGTTGTCAGTCTCTGCAAATCTCAAAAGCTCTGTGTCAGACACATAAGAATCTCATATTTTTAAGCCTGAATTTCCCTCTGTGACTTTTCTGCTAGGTTTTGCCTGGCAGCAGCATTGGCCTCAATTTGTAGAGTTCAAGCTGAAAAAATTGAGTTATTCTATGCCAATACTTAACAAACTGGTTTTTCACAATAAGCCATGAAAGAAGTTTAATCAAACAATATTATAGAGGAGAAGAAAGAAAAAAAAGAGTAAGGAAGCAAAACAATTATTGAAAGAGTCAAAGACAAATGCTTTTTCCAAAATCACGGAATGATACTGTGAATCTTTATCACTCGTCTGTGAAGGACTGTAAGGGTGTGAACAACAAGTGCTTGTTCACAGTTGATTTTCCTCTGTTTCTCAAACCCAGGCAATCCTTTCTTTGTCCTCATTTCAGCTACTGGTCCCGCTGTTTACTCTGCAGGTGAGCTGCTCCCTCCTCCTCTTCATTAGTTGTCTGCTTTTTCTTTTCTCCGGATATGTCAGCTCCTTTGCAGAACTACCCACAAAGCCTACAGTGTTCTGGTCATAAAGTGAAGTTTCCCTAAATAGATGTACTAGCAGACTTCCCCCTTTGTCTGTGTGTGGATGCCCCAAGGCTGAGAACAACTGGAGACCCTTACCAGAAGCACAGCCAGCTTTTCACAACACAGGAAGTAATTTCCATACTTCTTGCATAGCCGTTTTTTGCCATGGATATTTCACAAGGCAAAAGTGTCTTCCTACTTCTCCCACAAATTATTGCATAACATGGAACCTAATACATCAACCAATTAAATATGCTATTCAGGTGGAAGTCTCTCCCCTAAAAACCTGTGAAGCATTCCATCCATCCAGGTTTCCACACGTGTGATGCTCTCAGTAGAGGCATTGGTCTCCTTCTCTTGGTCCAGTATGTGTAACCTCAGCCATGTGATGTTGCTACAGCCCTATGCCTGCAGCCCTGCCCTTTATGTGCTTGGAGAGCTCCAGACCTGGGAAGCAGGACCTTCTTTGGGAAAGGCCTCATGCCAAGAGGAAAGGGGTCCTGTGCAGGTTTCGTGCAGAGCCATTCAGGGCCATGAACTGCAGACCTTTCCACTTCTCCTCCTTGGTCTCCCTGCTGAAATAGGTGGGCAGATATCCCCAGCCCAAGGGAAAACCTTGGGGCTGCATCCCTACTCCCTGAGTCTGACTGAGTTCAGATACCCAGGGGTGGATTGAAATGCTTTTTCACTTTACTCATCACATGACCTCAAGGAAAGTCTTTGCTGAATTTTCCAAGGCCATCTTCAGCAAAGACAAACGTTCAAAAAAGCCCAAGAGGACAGAGCTGAAAACTCTGGCTGAATGAGAATTGCACTGAGATACGGGCAGTCCCTCAGGCGTGTCAGGAAATACTTCTTGTAACTGTTAGGACTCCTCAGAGGAGTGGAATCCTCTCATCCTGAACACACACGGGAGTGCTTGGGCAGACACTGCACAGCCTGGACTGAAGAAATCGCATAGATGGCTCTCTTTAGCAGAGGCTGAAGTAATTGTGTATCAAATATTCTCATTAAGGGGAAATAATAAGTTTGAAAGTCTTCGTCAGAAGAAGACACATCCAAATACATTTATTTTGCAAGAACCTGATCTTTGCAGGTTTCTGGCTGAAGTCCCAGGAAGCCCATTTAGCTGTCTGAGGTCTGGTTTCAGACACTCCACAGTGGCCAAGGGGGCTGCATCCCCTTTGTAGTTCTAGGAATTGGAATTTGCCAGGACCAGTGGTAAGACCTTCCTTCAGCCATGCTCTCTGTGTGCCAGGAGAGCAGTCAGCAATGAAAGATTTGTGATTTTGTGAGGAATACAGCACCCCAGCTTCCCAGACTGACACCTTTTACCCTTTTACCCCCATTAGCCAGGGCTGGGCTGCAAGGAGCACCATGTAAGGCTGATGGGATGACCCAGCCACTCTTCAAGGAGCCCATGGACCCACTGAGTCTTGGCCATGCCCACTGAGATGGTTCTCAAAACCAGTGCAGACAGACCACATAGGGTCTGGTGCAGGTATAGCAGCTTAAATCTTCCCAACATCTCTTCTCTCCTGCTTTTTACAAAGCACAGCATAAAGCCTTCTCAACATCATCCCACTCACAGAATATGAAATGCACCATTTCTATCAGGAATCAATAGATTTCTCTTTTCAGTTGTGGGGTATTTCTTTTTTTAAAAACTTTTGTTTCCTGTCTGATTGCCCTCATTAACTTACCAGGATCTCCTGGCAGGGTAAATTTTACACCAGTGTATGGACTGCCAGAAGGAGGCTAAAAGTGTGCCAAGCACCTCAAAGAAACGAACAAACAAGCAAGCACAGGCATGCTGGGCAGTCTCTCTTTCCTCTAGGGCAGTAACATGCAGAATGGAAAGGAAAGGAAAGGAAAGGAAAGGAAAGGAAAGGAAAGGAAAGGAAAGGAAAGGAAAGGAAAGGAAAGGAAAGGAAAGGAAAGGAAAGGAAAGGAAATCCTTTCACATATGACCTTTCACACTGCACAGCCTCTCTCCCAAAATGTATTAAAAGTAAGGAGCTATACCCAGTTTTGACTTCAGCTTGTATTTAATGTATAACTGCACCCCATGCCTATTTCCAGCTGACAGCAAACCTCTAACTGTGGGGTGAATCCTCATGCACACAAAGAGGTACTGGAAGCTAAATCACCCTTTGGGGACTTGTGCCCACTGACAGGTGATATTTTCCAGCCATCAGTCCAGCTCATGGGAAGCGCAGTGCTTGCCCTTCTTCCACTGCCAGTATCCAGCAGGGTTCCCCCTGTTTCCCCAGTTTTCCTCCAGTTAACCTCTGGAGTACCCTTAAGTGTCTGAGAGAGTCCAGTGAGGGAATTATTCATCCAGACTTGCTTTTAAATAAATACTTCCCACCAAACCCTAAAAAGGAGGAAGCAATATTGCCAGACAAATACAGAAAATGATGCAAGAGGCTGAGCTAAACATATTTACTTTTGTTGCTAAAATATGTAGCTGGACAACAGCCACAGCAAGCTTCAACCTAAGAAATATGAAACAGGTTTTATATTTCTGCGAAGACATTGATGAAAGCTCAAGGAATGTATTTTTAAACTTTTTTTAAAAATAGATGTCTACAAAATCACAAGTGGTCTGGGGAAGATGAACTGGAAATGGTTATTTATTGTTCCTCATAAAAGGAGAACTAGGAGGCATACAATGAAATTTTTGGCAAGCAGGTATGAAAAAGAAAGTAGTTTTTTCATGCAGTTGTATTAAATGCAGCCATTTAAACTATGAAACTCATTGTCACAGGATGTTGTGGACACTGGGACTATAAACAGATTCAAAAGAGTTAAACAGTCGTGATGTCTAGATCTAACAGTGCCTTAAAAGACTTCTGAGTGGATGCAGTTTCCAACTCCTGAAGTCTGTAAAGTTCAGGTTTCCATAACCTGTGAGATTATAGTAGGGTTAAAAATTGCACCATACTTCATCTTATACTGTTCTCCTTAAACAGGACAAAGGTACTGAGTGAGGTGAACCCTTGGTTCAGCCTGCTTCTGCACTCTCTTAATTGATTGTATTCCTAATTAGATATATTATTTTCATCCCTGGCAAGCCATATATCCCACTCGGAAGTGTAGTGTCTGACTGGAAGGATACGGGTCTGCTCAGATCTTGTTGCAGGCACTGACTGGGATTTCAGAGAACATCATGCACATCTGTGCTCTGCCACAGGCTCTTTGTGTGACTCATTTCGAAACTTTTGCTAAATGAAGGTAGTTTCCCCTTCATCTAGCTTGTGATTTTGACTACAAAGCTTTGTGGGGAAGGCATATGGCTGCAGAGCCTAGCATCACAGGGCCCCTGCAAGCTCTTTGGATACAACTTAATTAAGGAGCAAGAGATCATGGGAAGGAAAGAAACCCCTCTAGCTTTCTCCCCGATGGGAGAAGGGTGAAAGGTAGGAAGAGAAGATTATTACCATGGGGCCCTCACACTTGGCTCTGTTGGTGTTACTCTCCCAATAGCACAGAAGAGGTTGTCACATCCACAAAATGGGTCTGCACAGTCTCCAGCCGAAATGAGCTCAGTGGCAGCAGTCAGCGTGACGGAGTGCTCACCTATCAGCAAAAATTACAAATGTTATTAATTTCACATTGTGACTCATGTTAGCTCATTCAGTCACTTGTTTATGTTGCTAAGGAAATGTCAGTTACAGGGGAAAAATTGAACCTTGAATTTCCAAAAAATTCTTGGTTTTTTGGAGGTATTGAATTAATTGGCAAGGTGTTGCTGGTTGCAGTCTGGCAATTCGTGCCCTGCCCCAGCCACTGTGCTCAGGGGTCTGGAGCCCTCCCACTCTTCAAGGAGTGGGGTAAGGCAGCAGCTCTGGGAGCCAACAACTTACTGACTTTGCTTGAGGATTTGCTTAGAAGCCAAGCTTGCACAGACCTAAACTGGTTGCACTAGATATTTTGGCCACTGTTAACAGTTTATTATGAAAACTTCTGCATGAAGAGTTGTTTAACTCCATGAAAACTTCAGTGAGGCTTGCTGGCCATCCCTGTAATTGTGAACAGTTAACAAATAACTTCAATATTTCCAAAATCTGTTTTCCTAAGCAGATGATACTTGTATGTCTCAGGAGTAGTGATGTACCAGTGTTCACTCCCCTGCAGTACAATGTCTTCTCATGGGAAAGCTGTAGAGCTTTATGATACATGAGGCAGAGAGGAAAGAACACATTTCCAGCTCTGTTTTCCTCATCAAACAAAATTAGCCATGTTAGCCCCATTGCCACTTTGGCTACTGTGAACCCACAGATAACTCTTGGTCTGCTGGACAAGCACGGATGATGTGAAGCCAAGACGCACGCACCACATGCAGGTGCAGTGGCAAAGGCTCAGACCCAGCTCATGCCAGCCAAACGAGTCCCAGGCAAGGCAAGCAAGGCATTCTAAAGGCCAGGTGGGAACCTTGCTTTGCAGTGTTGAGGCTGAACATACACAGAAGTCAAACCTCAATATTAAGAGCCTGAAACCAAACCGTTCCAACAATGCCAGGGACTTTCGGGATCTCCTCAGTCTTAATCAGTGCCACTCTTGCTGTCTGCTGCAGTACCACTGCTCTTTAGCCGGGAAAATCCTTTTGTAGGAGTAGAGGAACCCTTAAGAAAGAAGGACTGCATCTGTCATATTAGCTGAGTTTCTAGTTTACCTCCTCAGAAATCTGCTGCTGTGGAGTGGTGACACCTAATGGTAGCGACGCACTGTAAGACAAGGACACAGCAGGGGTGAAAATGAGATAAAAGAATTGTGCCGCTCTTCATGGATAGGAAGTCAATGTCAGGATACTTTATGCAATTTACACCCCCAACCAAGCAGAATTTTGATGCAATGTCTCCTTTTCAGCCTTGGCTACCTCAATGTAATGTATTTTTAAGATCTGCTTGTAGAGACTTCATTTCTAGTTCTGATATTATACTAGCCTTTCCCCTCCTGTGCTATCCTCTGCTCTGCTAACCCTTTTTATTAAATCCTGCAATTTGTACCTTGTCTCAGACCAGCTTGTTCAGATTAGACTTGCCTAGGGGCTAGTTTAAATTGCTCACATGACTTCTCCTAAGAAACATTACACACATGTTAAATTCATGAGCCAAAGAAGGCTTGTGTGTGGAGTGCTTTCCATTTCCCTTTGCCCTCTCCAGGTGCCTTTTTCCTCATTTTTCATGCCTTTCTCACATTCCCCTTTGCCTTCCCTCAATGCCTTCCTGTGCCTTTGCAAGGGAAAAAACCAGAATCTCATCTTTGCACAAAGAGATACATCAATCCAGTCTGACTAAATATTCAGGGCTGGAACCTGTCCCTATAAATTACCTATTTGCAGGTAATTGTAATACAATATGCAAACATACCTAAAATGTGGAAAGAGAGCAAAGGGAACCATCCATATACCCAGTGCATTAATAAAAGAAGGAGGTATTTTTGCCTCTGGTTCTGGAAAGTAAAAAGCAAGAGTGGTTGTTCACACTAAAATTTTGTTTCAGATTGCCCTGTATTGCTCTCGGTGCAGATAATAGCAGCTTTCCACAGCCTTTCAGTATGACCCCAACATGTTCTCCTGAGCTGAGAGTAGGACTCTCACTACTCTGATTACTTGGGTACCTTTCCTACAAACAGCATCCTTAGAGGGTCACAAACACCTGCTTACAGCTCTGTTACTCGGCTGTATCAGGAATACAGCCTTCTTCTAATTTTGACTTCTTCTAGCTCTTTGCAGGAAGGCTGGCAGGTGGTCAGTGTGCTGGTGCAGGCAGACAGGTTTATTTGTTTGTTTTGGAGGTGAACACCTACAAAATGAAACCACTCTCAGTGCACCCGAAACTGGTCACAAGCAGGGGAGTAACAACCAAGTATGCTTAGCCCAGCTAGTGTGAGTTGAAAAAATGATGCTTAGTATAATTAAATGAAAATAAGTAACTGGGAAGGGAAGAAAAATCCTACTAGTGCCTCTATTGAGGGGAAGACGGTGACATTTTGCCCCCTTTAGGCATCATGGAGGAGAGACATTATGAACTATTTCTTCTCAAGTAGAAGAAAATCATCTGCTAGAGTTCATGTCTCCTTAGATTCCAGATAACTCAAACATGAGACAGTACCAGACCTTCATAGTTCCACCTCACACAAAGCTACTCCTCCTGCATTTAGTTACTTAACAAACCATGGCTGGTGCCAGTGCAAGTGACAATGCAGCAAAGCCAGTCACCTGTTCCAGCAGCATGAGCAGAGCATGTTTCCTCAGGGGGGAGAACTGGCTGCAGGAATGGCACGGCCACACCATTGCCCCATCTGGATGTAATCTGAGCTGTTAGCACTGAAAAAAACTGGATGGATGGTAAATGGTTTAGAGGCTGGTCTTGAAGAACCATGCCTTCCTCCACAGACCTCCACAGAAACTCAGATAATTGAAAGTATTTTTCCTGAGAGTCTGTAAATGTTCATCCAGAACACGTGTAATTTTCAGCACAACCGCAGCTCTGCAACACCACCCACCCAGCAGCCTGACCCAGCATCCTTACTGGTCTGCAGTAACACATACCTAGCTGATATCATGCCTTGATTCCACATTTGAATCAGCTGCCCTAAGAAGGCTGGGAAGTTGCTGTTATGCTTTGTGCTCCTTTGGTGAAAAGTTCTTCCAAAGTTAAAACTCAGTTATAGGAGTCCCCCACCCAGGAACCTTCCTGCCCCATTCCTAAGACTGGAAGACCTCTGCCAGTCTCAGACCTAGACCTCAAACCTGCCAGCTGTCCTGTAGCCTGTATTCTCTTGCTCTTCCAGCTTGCTTGATGACCCGGAGTATTTCCCCAGCACTTCAAGAAATGTAGTCCAGAAGAAATCCCCATCCATCCCATAAGAGATTGTCAGCTGTGAGATGCAAGACCACAGGCTGCTTGCCCTCATGCTGCACCTCTTTTCATTTCCTATGGCCTCTTCCTCCACGGACTTCTCTGTGATCTCTTCTACAAGCCCATCAGGGCCAAATGCTTCCCTTTACTGAGCTGTGGAGAAACCCCTACGTGTTCTCAAAACTGTTCCCATAAATGCCCATAACGAATGGCTATTTATTCCCCTGGTACTCCCACTGCTTTCCACTTTAATGTGCCTCTCCTTTTAAAGGAATTACTGGGAATTACAGAAAGATCTTTTTGATACAACCATAAAAGAACAATGTGTCCCAAAACAACTCGCTATTGAAGACTGGGCCCTCTTCATTCAGGAAAGCAAAGGTTCTTCCTACAAATTCTTCAGTGTTGGGTCACACCCATTAAAGCAGAAAAGTCTCAAGGGCTTTCCTTTGAACATCTGTGATATCCTTGGACAATGAGGATCCAGGTATGCACATAATTGCTGACAGTAACTATCTACTTACTTTTAGTGTGCCTGTAAATTCTTTATGCATTTGATTTGCTTTTTTACCCGTGGGGGTCCTGGGGTCCTTAGCCACAGCAGCAAGAGCAGAGCAGTGGACTGGAGCAACTGCACAGTAGGTCGTGAGCTACTGACGTTGAAGGAGGGTAGCTTAACTTCTTCAGGGAAGACAGTTTGATTTAAGCCTTATATAATTTTAATTGGAAACATCCAAACCAAATTCACCTGGACTGGGATGTAATTTATTAGTGAATAGGAGTAAACAAAAATTTAATGCACACAGGGCAGCAGAGCACATGCTTGGCTGCAAAAGCAATCTGGTGTGTTGCATTGCGATGTACTCTGAAATGCCTTTATTATTTATAGTTGTATTAGTGATTCTTTGTTTGGACTACACAAAGCTACTACACAAATCTATACAGAGAACACCAAATTCTCTGCTAATATACATCACGTTAGAAGGAGACCATTTCCATCTCCTGACACCCTGCCCAGTTCAGCCTGCACCGACACTTCCTGGTGATAGCCAAGTGACACCGTGTTGATGTGGTACTTCCTGGCTATACTTGGTGTTAGATAGTTTAATATTTAATAGAAAATTGTGACTGAATTTTGCAAAGTGGCAGAGAGAATATTTTAAGAATTTAGGTTTCCAGGTTATATGCAAAAGCTCTCTGAGAATTCATTAATGCAGTCAGCATCAACATGGAAAGAGGACAGTATTCAATGAGCCATACACCATGTACTGAAGTACAGGCAAAAATATTCTTAATATTTTCATAATGTTATAATTAAATGTCCCTTTAATTAATGGCCATGAATATGTGCAATGCAAATTATTTTAATTAGGTTTATATTTACCAGATGACTATTGCACAAATTGTAGATGTATTCCCTGACACACACACACTTTTCCTTATGGACATCTCCCTGGAGAGACAACAATCCAGTACATATTGTTGTGTGCATTCAAGAGATGTATATTTCAGTGACATTTTTATTGGTTCTACTGACTTATTTGATGCTGTGTAACGTTAAAAAAAAAAAAAAAAAAGTATTTTGTATTTTGACGTCCTGATGGTGGCAGCAAGAGGTTTTAAAACAGAGCTTGCAGGAGGAAACAATGATCCAGCAGTAAACAGCCTCTTTATGTCTTCAAGAGGAAAACTGCCTAACACATCATACCATTACTTGTTTTGTTCTCTCCATTCAAACACAACTCAAGTGCCACACTCTCATATACACAAACCAGATAAATAACCAGGAATCATGAGTTCTTCAAGAAGCACTGATAGAACTGAGCAGTTGCCTAACACATACATTTTCCTCTGTAAATTTTCTTAAGAGGAGAAAGGAAGAAATGTAAAGAAAGAAGTGTAAAGGAAAGGGGAAACTGCAGACAGGGCACCCCTAACTTCATCCTTCAGACAGGAGAAGATCAACCATCTCCATGAACATTTTATTGCCCATGGCAGAGTATCCAAACTGCTCCTCCTTGGGGAACAAAAGGAGTTTTCATCCATGGAGACCAGAGGTTGTTGGTGACAGTGGGCAAACTGTCACCACACGTGATGTGTGTAGGAGGCAGGAGCAAACCTGCTGTGTTGCAGACATGCAGCATCAATGCTCTCCCAGTGTTCTTACTGGCTTCACAACGTACTGCAGCCAGGCAGGGTGAAGACAAGCCCTTTTCTCCCACCACGTACTCTGTTCTCTGGCACTGTATCTAACTTGGCTCACTTGATCCATGTTGGTCATGGTGGAGTCCTGGGGTCTTGACATGCCACAGGCAGAGGCAAAGAGTCTTGGTTCTGCAGAACTTATGGTGCCAATGTGTCCATGATGCAATTGGAGCAGGACTAAAATGACAAAAAATCGGGGAAGAACAGGTACAAGCATGCCACAAAGAGACACCTGGCTAGATGCACGGTCCCTGCCTCTGCTGCCCTCTTCTGCATTAGGCTTGCAGCTGACACAAACCATGCTAACTTGGACTGATTAATCAATGAGTCTGCTTTTTGTCCTGAAAAATTAAACAACAGTAACTAAAAGTAGTGATAGGGCTTTAAGAGAGATCAAAAAGAAAAGAAAAAAATCTCTTTTCGCTGAAATACCTTAAAAATTATGTTACAGGAAATGAATGCCTGTAAGTGGAGCAGAATGGATATATTCACGACCCATATCAAAGAGGTAGACTTTGGTGCACAGTTCCTAGGGAAGATAAGTTGTAAATATCAATAGCTTGATCCTTATCCTGCACTTACCATGGTGTAAAGGAGGAGCCACCCCACAGGGAGCTCACAAGTTAAACCCACTCTAAGACTCATTTGCATGAGACCTGAATCACCCTGTGTTGTGGCCAGCACAGAACAGTGAGCTAAGATTGATAAAATTTGCTGTCTCTTGCTAAAAAAGCAACTTCACACAAAACTGAGATGCTACTGAAAATTAAACAAAAAATGTAGGCCCTTAATAACAGGGAACATGCACTAGCTATTGTTCCACAGACTGAAATCATAAACCTGTATTAAGGCTATCAGAAAATGAATTTGGAGCATTAAAAATTTATAAAGCCTTTGGAGTCCCTGGAAAGATCATTACTAGGCAACATATTGCTGTAGTTCCCGTCACAAGGCACTGAGACAGCACAAACCCGGCTTCGTAGCAGCCCAGCTCCCTCCACCCTCGGGGTACAGAAGAGGGAGCCTTCTGAACACTTCGGGGCCATAAAGTGCCTTTGTGAGAGAAGATCTTTGCCGCTGTGAGGAGCATCAAGTCAGCAGGAGTCTGCTGAGGCACACGGGCTGGGAGGACTGAGGTCTCCAGTTATCAGCATTCCTTGGGCTGAGCTGTAGACAGCCTGGTTATTTCCCACATTTGCTAGTCAGTGCAGTTTTGACCTTTCCCTTAATGCGAGTTAGCACTTTCCCCCTCTATTTTGCATGTTGAATCTGACTCAAAATGCCTCATAGGAAGTACTTCAAATGAACAGGTTTCATAAAAACCCTTTGACTCTAAAATGGCTTAGCATTTCAGAGGTACTGCTACTGACTTCATTCAGTGTGACTACCCATTTTATGGTGCATGCAGTTTTCTCATTTACTGCTGGGTGGTTTTGTGGCAAAAGCACTCAAGGGGCTCGACGTCTCCTCAAGGCTCTGCCTTTCTCTTTCAGCCATAACACCAAATGTGACACTTTCTCTGCAACAGCTTCTGTAGTTTTGAATAGGGAAAATAATACACTTCCTCTCAGAAGTATTACAGGGATCTGATCCTCCTACTTATGAAGTGCTTTCAGTTTTCAAGAGAAGGTGCTGTAAATACAAATTATTTATAGTTATTACTCAATGTAAATGAAAGAGAATATTTATTTTGCAGGTCTCAGATGAAGTGGAACAGTCATGTCAAATGTGCTGTGTTATTACTAACTTGATGAAAGGAAAACCAAGACCCAAGACATTGGGAGTACTATCACATCTATACACAAACATTTTTAGAGGCCAGCACTAGGGCTAAGGCTCTGCCAAAAGTTAGATGGGATTTACTAGGTTGTTGCTCTCCTGTCAAGATGTATTGCCAAAAGGCTGATTTACTTCTACATCCTTATATCCATTGCTTTATATTGTGTTGGTTGTTTAAATATTAGTGTGCATCCAGGAGCAGCAATTTCATCTCTCTAACAGAAAAATGTTGCAGCTGGCAATGGCTCTGGGCCAATAATACACAGGATGTTTGAACAGCCTTGTGTTCAGTGTTCCTCTGCCCCAGCAATCTGGATTATGTTTTTGTAAATTTATTTGATCATAGTGCTCATGAAAATTACAAATTAACATCCGTAAGTAGGAACTAACCTGGTCTCAGTATATCTCGGGTAGTGTTCTTCCTATCTCTTCCTCTCAGCTCAGCCCTGACCTGCCGCACTCCTTCCCTTCTCCAGATTATGCTCCTTTCCAGACTGATGTTGGTGGTGCAATACAGAAACTGCAGATGCTACGAGAACTGAAGAATTACTCACTTTGTGTAATTTAAGTCTAGTGAAGCCACTCGAGTTTCTTATAATGAGAGGAATATGAAATAATAACACGTCAGTGCTGTAGTAACTGGCCAACAATCAAGACTTTCATTAAAGCCATGAGCATCTAAGAATATACTTAGCTACATCTCTACTTTGCAATGCATTCCTATGTTAGTTAAGCCCCCTCATTCACACAATCAATTTAATTGTTTATGCTTCAGGGGAATGTGATTGCAAGATTCAGTCCTTAGATGAAGGGTGTGTTAGTGACTGAAGACTGATACAAAGTGGCAAAATGAACCTCTTTAAGCCTGCACTACTAATTTCTCTCTCCCCTCGCCTCACCTCCAGTTTTCAACCACTTTAAAAAGTGACTCACTTCTGCACTTGGAAAAATATTAGTCATCATCATGAATTTTGGCAATACTGAAAGAAGAGAAGAACAAAGAGCAACAAAACTTTAGCATCACATAGTGAACTATACACACTGTGCATTCACTCAGATGACATCCTAAATATGTCCCAAAGGCATGCAGTGAAGCCATTTACACAAGCATTACCTCACAGTGTTTAAGTTTAGATGGTGTTCATATATAGGAACCTAAGGAACACAGTAATTTGTCCACTGAGGAGCTGTCCAGTAGGTAAGAGGAAAAGATCAACAGAATCAGCTTTTGCCTTCATTTTCTTCATGACACCTTACAGGAAATTAAATTGAATTTGATGTAACCAGTAACACCATACTGCCATTTAATTGCATGGTAATATATCCTATAAAGCACTCCCCAAAGCTGAACCTGCTAGTTAATTTGATTAATTGAACATTTAGCACTTCCTCCCATGTCTCCCTACCCTCTGTTCCCTCCTCTCCTAAAGAAAAAATGATGAATTAATTCATTATTGGCTCGTGCTACAGGAAAATTCCCTCTTCTTTCCAATGCCGGTGCACAGGTGTTCTCATCCATTTAAAAAAAACCAAACCAACAAACAACCAAACAGTAACAGGATGGAAGATAGTTTTAATGGAAATCACAAGCTAAGAAACATAATGTTTGCAGAGACCAGTACACTTCAAATTTTAACACTAGCCTCCACTCCTGTGACGAGGTAAACAAATCCATGACATCCAAGTGTCCCACAGTTGTGTCTCAGGCTGACCTTCACTCTGTACCAGTGGGTTTAATGGGCAGGACAGTTTGCTTAATCACATCCACCTTTCCAGCAGCTGGGGAGGAAGACAGTCTGCCAGCACACTCCCAGCAGCTGGGGAGGAGGGCACTCCCAGCACACTTTGGGGCTGTTGCTGCCTTCTCCTGCCTTGGTGCAAGTGCACTCAGCAGCGTGCCCGAGCAGTGGCACTCGCCTGTGTCCTTCCTCTGCACTCCTCTGGCACCCCTCCAGCCACTTCTACCCTCTGACATGGGTGCCAGGCACTGCTACTTCATCAGGAGAAGCTTTAAATGCTTCAACCTACTCCTGAGAAGTCAGCAGCTAACCAGGTGTTCTACTAGGAACAGAAATTTGAAAACGAAAATTGTAGCCAAGTCAGGGTCACAATACTTTTTTATAAGAAGAGTAGAAAATTTAGGAGTAATGAGGATTCACATAGATGGATTTCCCCAGACACTTCCCTCTTCCTGTCAGAAATTATGCCCAAATAAATTTTAAGGTTTAACTCAGATTTCCAGATTGATATCTATAATTGATTGTACACCACTATGACAGAGCTTGAACTACTGGAAAATTTGGCCATACTATTAGACTTTGATCTCACTATTAGAAGATTGCTCTTTACCCGTCTGAGGTCATATGGGAATCAAGTGGAAAACTGAAAGATTGCAAAAAAAATTCAATGCCATAATAGTTTCTTTGCAAGTTTTTTAAGAACACAAGCCCTCTAAACCATGTCCACCACTTTTTGTAACTCAAAACGCTCAGCTAGCAGCAGACATCTTGCCCTGGAGTGGCAAGCAAATACTTTCTAAAATATTATATGGAATTTTGCCTCACATTTCTGCCTGTGTAGCATTAAAAGCCTCATTAACTGGCAGAAAGTAGAGGACGCTGTGCAGAGGAACCATGACCAAACCCAGTGGAGTGCTTTTTGCAGGTGACAAGATGGGATAGTTGTGCGAGCTTCACAGAGCCCAATGCACAAGCTGTCTGATTTCCTGTGAGAGTACTGGCCCAGTTAGTAAGTAAAGAGAGGCTGGTTTATGAAAAGACAATGCCATGTTGCTCCAGTGGCAGTACAAGATGTGAACAGCAGCACTGTTATTCTTTTCCTTGAAAGACCATGTGTCCTTCCTGAAATGTAAAAATCTGTTGTAACTTAGTTTTGGCCTCTCTTGGGAGCCTTGAAGCAAGACAAATATGACTACTCTGTCCATACAAGGCAGACCAAAAACACACGACAGACAAGTTGGAAGCTTTCCTTCCTGACCTTAGGGAGAAAGCACTAACCTCCTTTTAGCTTTGCATTTAAAAACTTAGGTTTTCAGTTTTCACAATAGATCATTCACATCACAAAGTCCTCCCATGGGAGCCCCATCCAGCTGTGCCCCATTCCAGGTGGGTCTGGAGATGGGAGAGGGAGCTGTCACCAGCATCACCGCAGAGGCCGATGATGGGACAGCCTGTGACACCAGGCTCAGGAAAGCCTCCCCAGGATAAGGCAGGAGAAATACCAGCCTCAGGAAAACAAAGACTGTCTCTCCTCCTCCTCCCCTGACCCATAGGACTAAGATTTGGAATATGCAGTGAGATATCAGTGCTTGAAATTCTATGCCCAAAATGCTACTAAAGGAACTCTGAGTTGAAGAAATTAGATTTGCCTTTGGTTTCCTCCTGCAAACCCTGCAGTTGTTCCTGTCTCTGATGTAGTAAGTGGTATGGTTTAATCTAGTCCTGGCTATTTCCTTCTGTTGGTAATAACATCGGTGCTCCAAGAGGATGCAAATGTTATAGCCAGGTGCTGTCACAGACAGAAAGGAATGATCTGGTCAGGAAGGACTGAAGGGAGCTTTTCTCCCAGGGTACAAATGCAGATACACCTACAACAAAGTGCAGCTACTGGATGAGTTGCTGGTGCTAAAGATATTCTGAGACTGTGTCCAGAAGTCCAGCTGGCAGGTTATTACAGGCTTGCAATTTTCTCAGTAGCTACAAAGTGAACTTGAAGTTTTAGCTGTCCTGAATATTGGGATTATTCAGAAGCATCCAGGAGTCTAAATAGGTCAACACTCAATAGATACTTAGGTCATATGTACAATATTTACCAAGATGGCATCAAGTGATGACAGGCATTATCAAGAATTGGGGGATAAGGCTGAATTTCTGTGCTGTGTATTCCAGAAAGATTGCATGAATGCCACTACTTATGCATTGAGTTCAGTCTAAGACAGCCAAACCCTGCCATTTTTCCTCACTCTGGAGCCTCCTGAAGACCACCCATACTGAACACCCTGCAGATTTCCTGCAGGATGAGGCTGGATGGAGATGACCTGAAAGAGGCCACTCACCAGCGTTTCAAGTGCTGCATCTGCACCAATGCTCATAGAAATTCAGCAGTGAGCAGGATGTGCTGGCACCTGGGTTTCACTACCAGCAGACCTCCTGATGGCAAAGCCCTTTCAGTTGTACACCAGAAAGGCAAGAGATTTTAGTTGTCACTGAAGGAGACAGCATTCAATGCTTTCCATCTGTCTAGGTCCCTTTATCTGTGTAAATTGGGCATTTTTTTTTTCTAATGGACAGAGATGATATGTAAGCATAAGTGGTCTATTGCCATCTTTGTTAGCTTGTAGGAATAAAATGTAGACTTCCAGAAGGTAATAGTCAATAAATATAATTATCTTTTTAACAGGAGTAAAGTACTCAAAAGAAAGAGGAAAAAATACATAGTCTAAATCAAAGTTGATAATTAGAAGAGACATCAAAAATACAGAAGTACCAATGTTCAGATGTGTTGGGTCATTTATCAGAACCAGTGGTTCTTGGATATAAAAATGACAAGTTGAAGGATTTGTAAATCATTGTTTAAAGGGTCTGTTTCTTCCCTGTTATGGTGATTAAAATGCTGTGTAAACATCACCTAGTGCCAAAAGATTAAAATATGCGATCACTAGAAGAGTTTTATTATTTCCTTGTATCAGCATCATAGGAACAATAAAAGAAAGAGATGTAGAAGTACAGGTGGGTAAGAAAAAAATGGCTTAGATATGTCAAAAAAAGATTGACAAACAATGAGCAAATGCTGAGAAGTGATCAGACTAACAGTGAAGGACCCTGAACTGCCTTCCCACTTGAGATGAAAATCCAGCCGTAGAGTCAGTGCAGATGCCAACATGGCTGCTACCCTTGGCAAATTAGCTTAGTGACTCTAGAAAAAGGTTCAGCTACCTTCAGCTGGCTCACTTACAGTAGATCACACTGCTGCAGACACTCACACACAATTATGATGTATGTAACAGAAAAAAAAATACTTGTTGAAAAGTGCTCTTACTGACTTTGACACTTTGGGCAGTTCATCTGCCATGGTAAGAATATGAATTTCTTGCATGCTAGGTTATTATTTTTAATGTTCTTCAGGAGGGGAATTATTCAGGATTAAGAAACATAAACTACTGGTCAATTCTGCAGCTCTGAGTGCCTCTTCACAGTGATAACATTCTTCAAAATCTGCTGAAGGGAAGGTCTCCCCCACTGAATCCTGTGTCTAATCTAAAATGGTCCATAGTAAAACTTCCTGTAGCTTGAAAGCAAAATGAAGAGGGGAAAAAAAAAACCATGACCAAGAGGAGAAAAAGGAGAAAAACATAGGAGAGATTTGGTTGTATCATTAGCAAACCTTTGAATTGCTATTTTTGATGATCACTTTTTGAGAAAAAGATTCTCTCGTGCCTATTTCTAGTATCTTACTGGCTCAGAAACCTATGCTGAGGATTCAGATATCTGTTCTGCAGGACACATGCCCTATAAAATACAAATGATGATGCCTTTGTGGCAGAAGAGGCTAAGCCAAAACATATTAAAGTAAAAAAATCTCCTGGTGTTTTCAATAGGCATTGAATCAGGCACAAAGTAAGTGATGGGGAACTATGGGGTCTCTGCCACCTGTCCAACTCTACCACAGGATTCCAAGTGATCCCAGCAATTAATTTATGCTTTATGCCTCAGTTTCCCTACTTTTCTGAGTCTGCTAAAGTTCTTGCCCAAAGGCATAATCAGGCTTAATAGCTCATAAGGTAACTGTAAGATCTTAGGAAGTGCTATAGGACTGCAAGGTATTCCTGCTACCCAGCAAAAATCTTCTTTAAAGGCTGGTTACACACTTAATGTTTAAGAAATGAGGGGCTGGTGAACACGAGGGTTAATTACAGGTTCCCATAGATTATGTTTTCTCTTGTGGGTCTACTTTGAACTTCATTCCCGTGTTTATTTAGCTGTGCATATGTGTGTGCATGGCCCTGCATGTAGCAAAGGGCCAGAAGGGCCGAGCCCCTCCCTGAGGAAGCTCTGACAGAGGATCTGTGCAAATGTGCTTCCTCTTCCTTTCACTCCCCAACCTTAAGGTCAGAGGATCTGGAAAATCCTCCTCCACCCTGTGACTTGATCTGATGATTGTAAGAGAATTGTGGTTCCCCCGCGCCTTCCTGCTCCTTCCGCTCCCCACCCTTCCCTCTCACAGCCTGGTAACCCTTTAGAGCCTTCTCCACAGTGATGCCTATCGATCCCAGGCACTGGAGAGGGACACAGGGGAGTTGGCTGCTTGTGTTTGCACAGGATGAGCAGCCCTGGGTTATCCCAGGTGGAATGCTTTTCTGTGACCCTCCTGGGCCAAGGTAACGTGTGAAAATTGAAGTTTTTCAGGAGCATTGCTTCCTGTTCTCTGACAGATGAGACAAACCTGGAAAATGCATCAATTATTAATTCAATTGAGAAGAGCTAACTGCTTTTTAAAATTATTTCTTTTTTTCATCCTAAATCTCAGATGTTTGGATTCGGGACAGCCAAGTCAGGAATTCCTGCCTACGGCTTCCAGCTTTGCTGCAGCATGAAGGGCCCCCATAGTGGCTAGTGGTGGTGGCTGGCACGGATGGGAACATCAGGGCTGCAAGGATCCCGTTCCAGGAATGCTCCCGTCAAGGTGCTTTCCCACAGTTGCTGGCACTGCCCTTAAACAACCGCTCTGAGGACTCTTAGAAAGCCTTCAAGGTCCCCCATGTGGAAATCACAGGAAAAAGGACAGGAGGCCAGAGGTGTTTCTCCATGTCCACAACGTGTGCCCAAGTTGGATGCCAGGCAAAACCGCAAGCAACCTCAGCTCCAAGCACGCCTCATTCCCAACAAGGCACCAAGAAGAGCTGAGGCCCTGAGACAAGCACACCAGCTGCATGCAGGCAATGACAGGGTGAAACCAGGCCACCTGCACTGGGGTTCAGGTTGGGGACTGTCTCCCTCAAACAGTGGCCATGGGCTTGCCAAGGAGAGTGAGGCTGACTCAGCACGGCCCTTCCTGGCACACAGAGCCAATTGCTGTTGGTTGTCGTGAGGCTTTTGGATTGTAAATATCCCGTCACTTGGCCTTGGCTGCCGTTTTTAACATAGCTCCAGTAAAATGGAGTGCCCAGCTTCCCAGCAGAGGCAAGTAGCAGCCCTGTCCCACCATAGCCCACAGGGATCTTCTAACCCCATCCTCTAGAGAAATGGGATCACATTCCTGCCTGTCTGTATGAAGAAACCTTGTGGGAGTGATGTGATCATAGGCTGTTGGTTCAGGTCACAGGTTCACCTCTGTTGGCCAGTTAGCTGGGATGGCTCTTCCTGCATGCCTCTCCTTGCAGGAGCTGGAGCTGCAGGAAGGGACACTGGGGTCAGGATGACTTGGTGTGTGTTTGATGCCAGCCTTTGCAGCAAGGAAAGGACCTGACCCCTCTAGGATTGGATAAGGGAGGTGGCAGTGTCTCACCGCTGTTCATATTTGTGATGGACAATCTAGCCAGCACTTTCCAGAGATGCTAAATGCACTCCCAAACTTTAACACACACAAACCTGACTATTTTGTATTCATTTAAATTATTTTTAAGGAGCCATTTATTAGCACTTGTTGCTTTTGTACACAGTCTGAATTTCTGGTGCCATACGTAGACTTTGCCTTCTTAAAAGGAGCTGAAGGTGCTCCCCAAAGGGCACATTCAATGTGCTCCTTCATTGCTCTGCTCAGTCTAGACAGAGCAAACATTTTAGGTTCTATCAGTGTTTGTGGTCTGCGATTAAGAAAGCTGAGACAGATACAGGTTAGTCTAGTTCTTCTGCAGATTGATTCCTTACAGACCAGCAGGTCAGGGCTGCAAACTGCAAAAATACCTCTGACCCACAGATTAAGTATTTTCTAGCATTAGCGTTGAACCAGACATATTACAAAGATGTCTACGTAAATATGCCTCTTTGGAAGGCCTTTCAGTAAACATATCTATGTATAAAACATCTTTAATTTAAAGAACATAAAGTGTCTTGGGCCTTATTCCACTCCATTTACACTCAGGTGCTACTACTCTTCCATGGAGGTGAAACTATACTGGGCTTGAGCTTGGAGAAAACCACAGGTGTTTGTACCCTGCAGCAAACATTTCTGGATTCCTACACTAGTGTTTGTACAGGTAACCATGACAGGAGTTACCAGGGGCCACAAACCTGGCTGTAAATATATTGACAAATTTCACGTTTCCTGAAGCAGGAACTGCTATTTATTGTGTACAGCACCTGACACAATGTAGTTGTGACCTGATTAGGGTTCCTGTGCTGTCCTGCAGTGAAATGGTAAATAAAAGAGTGATAATGGTGTCTTCTCCTTCCCTTCTGCACAGCGTTATTGCTGTGGTGTTTTGGTTTAGTGGTTCTAATTAGCAAACTTCCGGAGTTGCTACTGAATGAAAAGGATTTCAAAGAGACCATGGCTTGTCATTCGTGAATCCCATCTACTTTAAAACAGGGCATGGGTTTCTTGTTTGTAAGAAACATAACCATGGTTTTTACAATAGTAATGAATTCTGTGCAGTGCAAAAGGTCATATGAAAAGCAGTAGGAGGACAGGATGCTGAGATAAAACACTGAGCAGATCTCCTTCCTAAATTAACATTTCTCTCTCTCTTTTTTTTTTCCCTACTCTCCCTGGGACTTTGTGGAATCACACCATCTTCTGCTAGACAAAGGAAATGAAAGAGAATCAAGTACAGGTATACTGGAAATGTCGTAGGCAAAATATTGAGACATTTCTAAAGAAAAACAACAAAGACCCAACAAGGAATGCAGATTTAAGTGGAAACATGCAATTCAGCTTATCAGCAGCTTTACATCTTATTCATTGTTAGATGTACTGGAAAGATATTAAGAGGACCAGTGTATGTAAAAGTTGTCAAATATTATAAAAACAATGAAGTGATTGAATTTAAGAGAAACTCATGTGCATCTATCCACGCAAATATGAAGTAGGGCTATTATACCCACCCATAGATCTCCTGATTCTGAAGAGACTGGAGCAAATTCTTCTCTAACATGGTTTCATCAGTCTTCAGACATTTATTAAGCTCAGATTTGCCTGGTGTAAGTGCCTGAAAACATAAGCTCCAATAACACTTCAACCCAAAAGATGTAAGAAAGTTTATTTTAATAAATGTAAGGGTCACAAATTCAAATGTCCAAGATGTGTGGAATAAAGTTTAATTAAAGACAAGTTTTGCACACTGCAGCAGCTAATGAGTTGCTTGTATGAGGTTTGACAAGTATCTATGGCAAGAGATAAAATGTCACTACATAGACTTTGGAAATATTGCCAGGTTAACGAGAAATGTCCATATACATTTGTCACTTTGCTTTACTAGTTAGACCCTTCTGCTTGGTCCGAGGTCTCAGGAGGACCTTGCATTCAGCTGCCCCAGGCCAGGAGGAGCACTGAGACACACTGAGAGTGGCACTCATCTGCTTGGTTGTGGGAGTAACTTATCTCACCATACAGTCGTACATTTTGGCCGATGCAACAGGGCATCAGCGCAATTCCTTGCCATTCCCTGTCCTTCTACATGTCAAGGAGATGTAAAATGTGCAGTCCTGGCACTGTCTGTCCATTCTTCTCTTTTAGCCTCCTCATCCACAGGACTGTTTCTAATTTCTTGCCTTGCTGTCACACTTACAGGGCACACCCATTCGTCCTCAGGTTTCTGTGGGATAAAAGGAGGATCAAGTTACCTGTTTTCTATTTCTGGCAAGAATTTCAGAGCCCTTTCCTGTCCCGAGTTCCCCAGACTCTCTAAGGATAAGCTCTTGCAGAAGAGAGGAAGCAAAGAAGACTCCTATAGCAACAGCACTCCTTCCCCTATCTCTCTGAATCTCTCTGTGTGCAACCTCTGGATTTTCATCTGCAGAATGGAAAAAGATAAGCTTTGCCCCGTTTTCTTTTCCCACAGGCACTGGAAGATTATGAGGAGGGCTGGGAGATGTAAAAAAGCATAAATAGAAACAGTTTAGGAAAAACAGATTAAAAACAAAAGACAAAAACCTGCAAGCCAGAGAAGAATATAGGGGGCAAAAAAGGAAAAAAATAGTATGAAATAAGAAGGAGAGAAAAAACAAAGGTACAGAAAAGAAATCATGATCCCAAGTATTTGCATAGCTGAGGCTTCTACTTCCACAGTAATGTGCATTTCCTAGTTAGACAAAACTATGCAGGAGCATTTTGTCCTCATAAACACCAATTTCACACATAACCAGTTGAAAGGATCACAAAAACTGAGTCTTCTGTGAGATGTCTGGGAATAGCTATGTCCAAGTTACAGTTCCAGGGGACAAGGAGAAAAAGTCAATACAGTGTGGTTTCCACATTCTGCCTGGGATTGTTCCTCAAGTACCTCCTACTGGGATAATTTAAAACTTTAAACATCTGTGACCAGTGCATACAAATTGTCTTCTCCTATGCTTTTTCTTTATCATCTTCCTCTCAACCTTCCTCTTAGTTCTTTGGGTCAAAAGGGCTTAACTTCCTGTCTGCCTCCTAAAACCATAGTCTTTTTATTTTGAAACAAGATTGAGTTGAAGACTAATTTTATTTTGCAGATAAATGAACATGAAAATATTAAAAATTCATAGGAACAGAATCTGAGGTCTTTTATAATGGAAAAAAAAATTCAAGCAAAGTGGTTCCCTCAGAATACTTGCAAAAAAAGAAACAGATGTGAAAAAATCTAAATGTGAATATAAAATAAAATCCAGACCTGCAAATCCCCCCCCCTTTTTTTTTTTTTTTTTTTTTTGTAAAGAAAGATTTTTTTTTTTTGCATATCCTCAAAACATGAAAACAACTTTCTTGGGAAAGCAAAAAATAAGGTGAAAATACAGCATCATAGGCCTGAAAAAATCAGTGAAAAGAACAAAGTGAGTGAAGATTTGGAGAAGCTAAATAAATGGTGATAGAACTTGAAGAGAAGAAATAAAATAATCCTACCTAGGAAAAGGTAGTATCTGCATCATAGCTGAAAAAAAAATTGAAGAGATGACACTTCAAAAGATGATCTGTTATCTTCATCACGAATTCCCTAAATTCTGACCCTAAACAAGCTGTAGTAAATAATTTCTGCAGCTGATCAGCATGCTACTTAAAAGGATGCCTGTTTATTTTCTATAAATCAGAGACCAAGGCTAGTTTAAAGTTTCCAGAAGGTAACACCACACACACTCCCTTGCGGTATGTGAGTTGTTTCCAGGCTGAAAAGTTTAGAAAGATGTACAACTAAACTCCTAAACATAAAATTCATCCAAGTAAGTTCTAGAAGTTAATCAATTTAATATAAATAACATGAACTGTTTTTTCTTACTATTTTGAAGAAGAACATAGTAAAAGCCACACCAGAAAAGCTGTGGGGTTAGAGGCTTCATCTGTATCTCTTAAACACTTAGCACAAACAGCTACAATCCTTATTCCTTCTAGGAAATTAATACTCATTCTCAGTTAATTTTGATGTTCAAAATACAGACTCACTCAAAAATCCTGAGTATGTATCTGACAGAAAACAGAGGTTTGGTTGATTTTATTCTTCATAATTTTAAGACAGGTAAGATGCTGCACGCACAGGTACAGATTCTAATTCTTCAAATTCATTTAGCTTACAGTATGCAAGATGTCAACTGCCAAAAAAAGAGGGGAAAAAATATGACAGCAGTTATCATTTTATTTGCAGAAATTTCATTAGTGCCATTGACCAAAAAAATACTCAAACTTTTAAAATTAGGACATCAGTGCAATGTCTTTATGAAACTTCTTAAGCAATAATGCCAGTCCAAAGCAGACACTTTTAAAATTTCTTCAGTTCATATCTCACAGACCAATAATTTTCTGCAACCTCTAATGTTGGACCTAGTAATGCACTGTAATCTCATATAGTAGCACAATCAGTATAGAGCAACTCTGTACGTAAGCATTAGTGAACACATAGAATATCCACTAGGTGTATAAGCCCACAAATATTTGAGGCTATAACTCCTAAATTAGGATATTTGTATATGTAGTGTGAACTGTTAGATATAGCTGTTTAAATAGAAACAGTTTAAATTCTTCCTCTCCTCTCCTCTCCTCTCCTCTCCTCTCCTCTCCTC
>VZTJ01000790.1:31004-43981 GCA_013397795.1 Orthonyx spaldingii
CCCTCCCCTCCCCTCCCCTCCCCTCCTCTAATGTGCTGTTTGATTTACAGCTCTCCAGAGCAGACATTTTGCATTCTGCATTCAGAGAAGCTGGTGATACCAGATGAAATGTCGTTTGTCTCCTTTCTTTCTTTGTTATGTTTTCTCTTCTATACCCTGGAAGAATCCCATCCTCATCTCACAGACAGATGACTCCTTGTCATCTCCAGACAGATGACTCAGTGTAAGTCCTACTTGAAGTCACTCAAATAGCAAAGACCTGTTACAGAGTGACAGTGTGATTGATATCTTACCTGCAGAGTTTGCCTACCCCTTTCTAAGCAATTTCACTGAGAAAAACAAGTATCAAATACTCCCACAATTCAGCAAAGATTTTAAAACAGCTAAGTAACTTCTCCCTTCCTGAAGCAAAGCACCATTATCAATAACTGTTCATCACTTCCTGGAACCCTTGCCAGGAGACTCGGAACATCTCAGTTTCCTGTTTCACCCCACTCAACCGTTATGCAGAACTTTGAAGAGAGGTGATGAAACAATAAGCATCTTGGAAAAAAGACACCACCTCTATTTCCATACAGTTCCATGGAAATTAAGCAGGTTTGTGAGAAGAAAAACTCATAAAAAGGACCAAAATGCTACAATTGCAGATTTGCTTTGTGCCTAGACATCTCTAAGCTAGCAGTCCTACCTTAAAAGTAGCAGGCAAAGCTGCAGTGAGGAAAGACAGAGGTGATTCTTGCCGGGAGAAAGACAGGCATCATAGAAGTCGCTGTTTCCTCTTCTATACCACACATCCTCGAGGGCATCTGTTTCTAGATTATTAAATTAATCTTCTGCCTGTGACTCATTTTTGTTTTTTCACAAACATAAACTCCCTTGGCAGCTGTTCTGCTCAAGTAGAGAAAGTATCAGGCCCCAAAGGAAGGTTTTTGCTGTGGGAGAGAAATGGACGTGAAGACTGTGGAACTTGAAGGGGCAGATGCAGCCCTGCTGTAAATATGACTTAGAGCCATGATTTAATGATGTGACACTTGAGTGCATGGAGGTCTTGCCGGCCATGCTAATTGGGGAAGCACAGGGAAGAGGAAGGAAACTCTATCAGCATCATGGTAAATGCCCAACTTGGATACCTCCCACAGGAGACACAAGTAATGATTCTGACTTCACAGTTCCCAGAATTACACAGAGCACTCATCTTTTCTTTGTGTCTTTACCTCAATAAACTCCTCATAGAAACACACACTTTTTTTTTTTTTTCATTTAATTGAATTATGAAACAGGTTTTTCTGGGGTGAAGAAATAATTGTTTGAAATTGCTTATAATGAGGTTTAAACAAACAAACATACCTGAAAATGCAGGCTCTGAAATAGCTATTAAACATTCAAGACACTGTTCTTTACCTTTAGTAAGTCTTTCACTCAAGCAGCCCCTGTGTACTTCCATAGAGCCCAGGTCTTACCCATCTCATCTAATAAAGCTGATCAGAAGTGTAACTAATAAATTAGGGTAAAATATACATTTTTTTGAGTTTTCACCTTGTTTTTACTAAAAATTTTTCTTGTTAAAATCATAAGTGTGATTTTACATTGATGCTCTCAAGGAAAAAGACTCGTTCAGCCTCTAGGGGAAGGTATTGAACAGTTTGCACTGGTTTTGGGGTTAATCCAGAGAGCAGAACAAAGTTATCTGAACCTTCTGCTATGTGGTTTCCTGAGGCTCTGATAGGCAAACCAAGATTATTGAGACAACCAGAAATACCAAAGAAGAAGATGGTTAAAGACTGTCTATGTTTAACTGGCATAGCACTGGCCCCGAGGACAGTCTGGTCTTGCCTAGTAGCCTCTTGTGTGGGTTACACAAGAAGAAAGGAATTTATATCTCTGTGATCTGTGCAAAAAACCAAGTTGTTCCAGAAAGGAAGAGATAGTGAAGTCTGGCTTCATATGGCTTTACCATTTGTGGCTGGGGTTCTTTGATACCTAATAAGTGCAAACTCCAATTGACTCCAATCACATGATAAAAGCGTTTATACCTTATCACCACGTGGGCTCATTGGCATCTGTGACTTTTTGAGTTCAATTACAATTCCTCCTGATTGTAGCATTAACAGGGCCTTCTTCCTAAGAGCTAATTTTCACAGATTTTTCATGGAGTTTAAAGTAATGTTTGTCTCTGCCCAACCTGTAGGTGTGTTGGAGCAATCCCAGACAAACCTGCAGGCTGGGTGGAGAAGTGATAGAGAGCAGCCCTGCAGAGAAGGACTTGGGGGTGATGGCTGCAAAAAACTCAACATGACCCGGCAGTGTGAGCTTGCAGCCCAGAAGGCAAATGGAATTCTGGACTGCATCAAAAGGAGCGTGGCCAGCAAGTCAAGCAAGGTGATTCTGCCCCTCTGCTCTGCTCTGGTGAGACCTCACCTGGAGTGCTGCATCCAGCTCTGTGCCCCCAACATAAGAAGGCCATTGAATTGTTGGAGGAAGTTCAGAAGAAGGTGATGAGGGAACCAGAATAGCTTCCCTATGAAGAGAGACTGAGCAAGTTGGGGCTGTGTAGTCTGGAGAAGAGAAGATTGAGTGGAGACCTCATAGCAACTTTCCAGTATCTGAAGGGGGCCTATGGGAAAGCTGGAGAGGGACTCTTTGGCAGGAACTGTAATGACAGGACAAGGGGGAATGGCTTCAAACTGAGAGTCGGTTTAGATTAGATGGAAGGAAAAAATTCTTTACTGTGAGGGTGATGAGGCACTGGAACAGGTTGCCCAGTGAAATAGTGGATGCCCCATCCCTGGAAGTGTTCAAGGCCAGGTTGGATGGGGTTCTGACAATCTGGTCTAGCCCATGGCAGGGGGTTGGAATGAGATGATCTTTAAGGTCCCTTCCAACCCAAACCTTTCTATGATTCTTTGAATCTAATGTTGGTTGGACCTTTCCGACCATTTCTGTAGTTTGGCTGAAATGGGAACCCTGGGTTACCTGCTGTCATGACAGAAGCCATGCAAACACATCAAAATGTGCAAATCTACAGTCTCACACACACATTGGTTCTCTAACTTGCACCCACATGGTGTTCAGAAATGAGTCATTAAAAAAAACCAAAACGGGTTTAAGTTATTTCTGTCTCTTTGGAATTGGGAAGCCAATATTTATTTCTGAAACATCAACAGAGCTCTGAAATTATTTGTAATTAATCCAATGTAAATTCAGAGTAACACCAATGATTTCAATAGTGTTCTGTTAATTTAGACATGAGGGAGCCTGAGCAGAACAGGAGTTGGAATCAAATCTATTAACCACAAAAGCGGAATGCTCTAATATGATCATAAATATTTGCTACATGCAAAACTATACTTCCCACTGCTAACTGCAATCTTGTGATTTGGTTAGAAAAAAACCCACTAGCTAATTTACAGTGTCATTGTATCAATTTTAAACACAAGGGTTTTTTAGGTACCATTCCTTGCCACATATTAGCCTTGTGCTAAATTACTTATTATTAAAGACATAATTTTTATAGAAGTAAAGACCAGGCAAGAACATTATAATATAAATAGGTATGATAAACCAAACAAAGGTTAAATTGATGCATACTTCTTAATCAGTTTGGTAATCAGCGAGGACACAAACATGAAGTCATGAATTTTACTGGCTACATTGTTATTTTGCTCTTCATGCTAATTATTTTCTGCAAGACAAAAAATTTCCCTTTATTCTGTTTGCTTTTTTTCTGTTAGCACAAAAAGAAAGATAAGCACCCCAATAAAATATATACATTATCAGAAAAGGTGGAGGGAAAAGAAAAGACTGATAACTATAGGGAACTTAACTCAGCAGATCTTATCCATGCAGAGGTAGGAGTTTTGTTCTGTATTATTTTAAAAGTAAATTTTAAACCATCTACTTACTGTTTGTATGTATTTAAAAAATTGTCTGAAACTTCTGCATATTTTTTTAAATTTCTGCCTTTTTATGTTGTTTTTAGCTTGGTAGCTCTATGGATTATTTATTATTTTGCATACATGAACTTCAGTTAAAATGTTTGTTTTCTGATCTTCTCTCTCTACCAGATGATAGAATAATTCTCTTCCATCATAAGCAGGATCATGCCTTATTACTATTGCTAGGGAAGAACTGCTAAATGATCCAAATGAGAAACATACATATATATATATATATAAAATCTGCATTTATATGTGTGTAGGGTTATAAAACAGGCTTCCAACATACAGAGGAACAGTACAATGGTTAAAGCCTACACTGACTGCTCAGGAACATAGTCCATTAGCATTGCCCATGCTTTTAAGTCCTGGTCCTTTATTGTATTGTAAGTATTAACTTTTAGAACGAATTAAGACTGGAACTCTAATCAAAGGCCTTTACTAATTTCCTTATTTTTTACTGGGAGTTAGGAAATTCCCGTACAATTCCCACAAGGACATATACAGAGTCTGGACAGACAGACAAGTGAAAAGTGGGAGCTAGTGAATATTGCTCCAGTGTCAGACAGGTAAAGCACTCCCCCCTTCCTGTTAATTCAGTCGAAACAATGAAGAGAAAAACCCAACCCACCCTTGTCTTGTTTGGCTTAGACATGAACCCTTGATAAGACTCTGGAAAACAAGAAACTTTGTAATAGATTCTAGCTACCTTTGGCTGATAAATTAATATGTCATAAAAATGTAAAAATAGTGGTGCACTTCTGACACTCAGCTCGATATGTTGCAGATTACAGAAAATTACTGAGATAAAGAATAATATAACATTTTTACTTGAATATTACATACTTTACATTTCTCTACAGAAAGGATATCCCAGCAGGAAGGAGAAAGGTGGAGCACAATCCCTGTAGCATTTCTTGTTCTGCATTGTACAAAACTTTGTAGGGACACAGGAAGAGGATACGGAAGTTTCTACAGGAAAACAGAAAAGTTCAAACATAAACAGCATCCAAAAAATTTACCAACACTTTATAACATTTCCTTTTTCTTTTTAAATGTTTAAGGACAGTTACATTACAGCATAGTTTACTACACATTTCTATGTGTAAGAATTTTTACAATTTCTCTTGCAATAATATCTCATAGCAATTTTTAACATGAATTGTGAAAGCTTTATGAGAGGAATGTATGCAATAATGTATTTGGGATAGCATCCTCCTTTTAACAGAATGAACAAGTGTCAGACTAACAAGTTTATACTACAATCTATGTAGAACTTTGAAGAAACTTGGTATATAACCCAAGTCCCCCTGACGACAACTTCCACAACAGACCTCTGATTGGAATCCACCGCAGTCAAAAGAAACTTAACATAATCGCAACACCTTTCACAGAAGGATGGAACATCTTGCTTCAGCAAAGCTTAAGAACATGCTTAAATCTGGTGTTGCAGGCAGTTGAAATATGTGTGAGAGGGTTTAGCTGAAGACCTGTCCCATCAGCTGGAGCAGCCACGGATACCTCTGTGTTAGCTGTTCCCATAGGCTTGTATGTAAAGGAAAAGTCCCTGTCTGACCGTCCAGGAGCCACCCTGGCAGTCACGCTCGTACCACCTGAGCTGAGACTGAAGCTCGTTTGCAGCTACACCCTTCACACTCACACAGCCGGAACAGATTGCATCACCGGCTTGACCCCAGGTTTCCCTTAGCAGAGTCTTAGATGATCCTTAAAATAAGTTAATCTTGGTGCAATAACTAATTAACAAAACACCAACTCGAGCTGGTGTCTCTGAGAAGGAACCCCGAAAAAAGGGGTTCTTTGCTTTTATCCCCTCACAGCCTAAGTGCAGAGAAGTCTGAGGGTCATGGGCTCCTGCCGCATCTCTGAGTGTCTGGTCCCCCCCGGCCGGCGCCACAGGTCCCTGGGCTCTTTGTTACACACTTCGCAGCCCCTTGCCTGGGGCTCCAGCCACCCAGAGCTCAACCCGCAGCTCAAACTGCAGCTGCACCCTGAGCTACCTGCATTAAATGCATTCCTCAACATGTAGTTGCTTGAATATTATTTTGTGTTAAGCAAAACATAACAGCACATGGTTAGCTCCTAAGAATTTGTTTAGTAAGTATAGACTTAGGTGTTTATGGCCTTTTGCTAAGTCTGGTTATGAAGGAGACTATGGTTTGTATCAAAAAAGCTTTTCATATAAATGCGCCATCTCTTTATATCACCCAGTCAGGAGCACACAAAAACAGCCATGACAATATTCAAACAACCATAGCTGTGGCTGCACAACGTCAATTCTCGTAGAACTGCAACTACCACTTGCATGAGATGAAAGAATATCAGTTGGGATAATGGGTATCAGCTTTTCAGTGTGTATATTTAAGGTACAGGTAGGACTGTAGTCATGATCTATTCCAGAGCAAGTGAGTATATGAAAGATGTATAAACTGGGAATTTTTTGAGGAACAAGATCAAGTTTGCATTGCAAGTCTACACTACTTGAGTTTTTAGAATGATCAAAATGCTGTCACTTTTAAATTACTTAGATCTGAGTATGTCTACACTGAAAACCTTTCATACTTTTAGTTAAAATGTATAGCAAATAAAATCTCCTCACAGACAGCTGAAAAATGATTCCACATTTCAGCTGTACAGAAGGCAAAATATGAATCAAAGATATACCTATGTCTTCTAACCCTAAACACGTAATTAGAGTGGCTGAGTTATCTGGAGAGGCTTGCCAGGATCCCTGCATAGTCAGCAGAGAAAGGCAGGCACCTCTGGATCATTCTTAGGGTCCTAACTTATATGCCTTGAATTATTTTCCCAAATCTTTCTCCATTACCATTCAAGAAAAAGGAGCGCACATGCACATGGCAAGGCAAAGGTATTAAGACACATTAATTTTTAAACTCTTTTTGTGTAACATGACTTAGAAAAAAGAATTT
The DNA here is from genome assembly GCA_013397795.1 of Orthonyx spaldingii. Lineage (NCBI taxonomy): Eukaryota > Metazoa > Chordata > Aves > Passeriformes > Orthonychidae > Orthonyx > Orthonyx spaldingii. The sequence goes on from VZTJ01000790.1 coordinate 37,888, forward strand.
TCTAGCACGCAGAATGGAGCTACAATTATGCTAATAGCAGTCATTTCCCATAAAATACACATAATCTGGGCACTTTATGGTCTGCACCAATGACTGGTTAAGGGGTTAGTTTTGACTTCTAAAAACCAAACATATTTTGAAGACTTTGCTTTTCCAAAGTGTTTTTTTATGTGAGGTTTGCAATTATGGCTATGGAGTATGAGAACAGGAAAGGCTTTAAGAAAACATCAGTTATTTTATTAGAAAATGCATATCATCAAGAACATGCATAATTAACTTCATAACTATAAAATACAAAAAATACATTAAGTGGAACATTATAATAAAATACACAGGAATAAGAAGGAAAAAAAATTGTCATTTGCACCTATCTGAAAATTTTTAAGTATAACTGTGTCCCAAAGTATGTGTCATACTGGGAAACATACAAACTATAAGGTCCCACGTTGAAGGTAAAATCTGTTCAATTTCATTCATCATTTAAAAATCTTAGAATTAGGGCTGAACAGAAGTGGCAGAATTGTGCTCCATTTGGTCAACAGTATTTGAGAACAGTAAAAGCAGTTTAATTATGTTCAGATGCTATGGTGATATTTGGCGGTAGAATTACCTTGGATCAGTTATATTTAGAGATTAGGTTAGGATAAAATAGATGGGAAAGGGGAGGGGAAAAAAGAGACCAATAAAATGCAACTAAAGTTCTAGTTCAGACCTTTAATTAATTAGCCTGGACAAGAAATTGCAGTAGAACAAATTGAAAGATTTAAGAGAAGCCTGGTGACCTCTGAAATAGTTAATCTTTGCAGTTAGATTAGACCTCACGGTTAGTCAGAGATTCATGGAATCCTCTTTCCCTGTTTTCATGGGTTGCTCATGTAGATACTCTAGGCTCCTTCAATACACAGTGACACCACATTCCTTCAACGACAAAAAAATCATAGGTAATTACACTGCACATAGGATGTAATTCCTTATAAATCTTTCACTAAGAAGACAAACCTAATGAAATTGTACACACAATGAAGCTTTTACTTGAAACATGTTGGGTCATGTGCTTTCTTCCACAGCACACAGGGAAAGCAAAACATTCAGGAAAGCAAAATGTGCCAGAGGAAGAGGAGTGTAAAAGCAGTCATTTCCCTCAAACACTCCTTCCTGATCAAGCACCACAGCCTTCCGGGGGTGGATAGGGGAGAAGAGGAAAACCTTGGGGTCTCTAAAACATCATGCTCTTAAGACCGAAGGCAGATTTCTAACTGCAACCCAACAACAAATGTCATTCACAGACAGTCACGAGGGACTAGAATATGCTCCCTAAGGGAAAAAGAAGTCCCTGGGAAGACAGAAGAGGCTGCCACTTCCTTGCCAAAGTCCCACCATCTGTACAGTATACTTGTTTTACGGTGTGAAGAAGCACTTAGCCCTTCTCCTGCCTCTGACAGGAAATACTTTAGGTTAAAACTTGCAGGATTTATTTGTTTCAGAAAATGTGACATGAGGTTTTGAAGCTTTTGATGGTAATATGCAATTGTTTTGCCCATTAATCTGAACCAACTTTGAACAAGAGGTTTCTCAAGAACACAGTTCTGTTGATGTCTGCCATCACCTCTTCTAAAGTTCACTATTTTACTCTAGACAGCTCAGCAAAAAGCCCAGGAAGAAATGCTTGTGGGAAACACGGTGCAACCTGGTCCCTTGAGTTTCCATGGGTTTAGAGTCAGTGTTACATGCTGGAGCTAAGGTATTGCACACAGCACTTTCCTTGACAGTGAAAGCTGCCTGTGAGATGTGATAAAACTGAGGACCTGACCCGTTTGTGAGCAGTATGGATCCCCCAGGGTTTTTTGCAATAATGAAGTTGTTGGCTCTAAAGCCTGTGCTCGTTCAGCTACAGGAGAGTGTGAAAGAGAAAAGCCAAACCTCCTAGAGCAACATTCATCAGTATTAATGCAACATTTGCAAGACATTTAAATAATATGTTGTGAAGGGCAACCAAGAATCCTACATGAATGAGGCTGTCATTTCAGCTCAGGTAATTAGTTTCTATTTACCCAGTTTCCAAAATTCCCTGGAAATCCTCCTGTAACCTATCAGGTGGTTATTTAAGTTAGAATTGCTAGAAAATAAGAGAGAAGAATGGTTAGGAGTGATTCTCCCAAGAACTATTGTGTTCATTGTCATAAAGGTAGACACAAATCTGAAGCCTCTTCACTGCAGAGCCTGTAATCTAGACAGAAATAAAAAATTATTAGAGAAGATGAAACAATGTATACATTCATTAAATGTATTAGCGCTTAAAATATTAAATGAAACAACAATTATTTTCAACTGCTTTCAACTTTGTTCTTGATAATTACATGTGATTATAAGCATCTATGTACACTTAAGGAAAATTGTACACCGCAAAGTGACATTACAATTATATAATTTAATTTAATTATTTAATTACAGAGGGACTCAAGGCTCAGAGTGAAATTACACTAAAAACTGACCTACTCAGACATGAGTCTCACCCTGAAGAGCTTTAAATAGAGATCTGGAGGACAGCAAACCTACCTTTTTTGCTTCCTTCTCTTAGATTGTTTAATTACAGCTCCACATGAGATTTATGAACAGTTTAAAAATGCAGGAGAAACAATCTGAAAAGACAGACAAAGCCTGGTTTCTTAATTGATGTAATCTAATAAAATGAGGCAGAATTATAGTCACTATTTTTAGGAATGCTTTGGGGCAATTTTTTTCAGCTGGAGAGGTTTATAAATACAGGCTCTTCTACAAATTGCACTGTCTCTAGGTAAACAGAGACATCCTGGGTGAGTATGTTTGTTCAATGCCTGAACCCATCAGATTAGGACTTTCAGCAGCAGTAACCTGCCTTACTGGTCGAAGGGGAGCTGTCTCAGTTAAACTTAGTCCTTTACGAGTACAACAGCTGTTGTCTGGACCAACTCTGAGCAAGGAACAACAATTTCCAAAGCTAAACCCTCAGATCTTCATAGCTTGAGGACAGAACTAAGGCTTTACAGTTAACAGTTGTAATGATATCATGTGCTGATGAATAGATGTGATGTGAGACAGGAGCTGAGTAGTGACTCTGCCTAGAACATAACCAGCATTTTTATAACTAATAGTCAACCAACTGGTTTTCTGAAAAACAGAAGAAAAAAGCTCATACACAATACAAACACACTGTTTTCCTCATTCATCATTTTGTATTTTTGCATCAGATAATCCTTAAGGTTAACTCTAAGTGTAGATTAATGGAGCCAGGCAGATATTGCAGAGAAGAGTTTCAGCAATCATTCTGTCAAGCACAGTGTTTTTATCAAGATATGAATGTAATTTCCAAAAATACTTTTCCTATGACATCCATAGTGTTAGGATCAGTAGACCTGGCCAAAAGCTCCAATTTTCTTCTACTCCCTGCAGAGCTTTCTGAATTGCTTGTGTTTCCAATACATACTGGTGTCTTCATTCTGTTAAATGAGTTCTGCACTTGTTACTCCAGCTTTTATAGGGTAATTATGAAGAGATTTCATCCAGTGGTCATCTGACTTCCAGCATGGCAGTCTTATTTAGGTTTTTACCTCACTAGACAAAAAAGGACTAAAAAAATATTAGTACTGTAAACAGATACAGCATAGGAAATTGGAGAAAAATTTTAAGTTTTAAACATTTTTTAGAGACACAGTGTTATTTGTAAAAGCAAAGAACTTGTACTGGTTTTGAGAGTTTGTTCTCTCAGATCTCCACACCAATAGCTGGTCAAGGCAACTCTGGTATATCTCTGCTTCACCTCTTGGTTAGAAAGCCAATGAAAGATAAATGTAGAAGACGAATGCTGGTACCCTCAGCTGTCAGTCCAATGTTTCATTTTGGTACATAAAAACTTCTCCGACTGCCCTGCTTTGCTGAACTGGGTCTTCAGTTGTAGTTGCCAAAGATTGATTCCTGCATCCTAAGGACTTAAACTAGTGCTTACAGCAAGGACTTTATCTACCGTACATTTAATCTAGGAAATACACTACCTGAAAAGAAACATTTTAATGCTTCTTTATTTGGGAAACACAAAATGAGGATTTATCAGACCTCATGTCGGTATTCTGAACTTCAGAATAACTTCTAAAAAGGAATGATTTAAGAAAAATAACAAAGTTATTTAAAGTGTTGGTACCATGTTATTCTTGCTCCCCTATGGCACGTTAGAAGACAAGAAGGAAGAAACCTCATGGACTTCCACAAGAGACTGGACTTGATCCTATGCCTCTGTTCAGATGTTTAGTGATCAATCGTAACAGTCTCTTTAACTCCATCAAAACATACTTTTGTTCCCAATGACATTGCAAGTAACAAACAAATAGAGTGATAAAAAATAATCATAGCTTCTATGTCAGTGCTCATCAAAAACATTCTGAACTGCAGTTACAGTGCTGGAATGATAAATCTCATCACTATTAAAAGAAATAGCAGTATTGATTTTGAAGTATTATGCCTTGAACATCACTGATGTTCTAGGCAGACAGAAGATAATGTCACTCACTCTGAAAATTTCCAAATAAAGTTAGAAATGCTGATATATGAGACACAAGAAAAGACAAAATTGAAGTAAACTCCAAATACTGAAAATGTGTCCCTTTCAATAAATCCAAACCAACAGTTTAGATCTGAGTCTACAGCTTGAAGGTCAAAACCTAAATCTCAACCAGCAAACTACCACTGGTCTGACTCTTGAGATATGATGTGGAGCTGCAAGATCCAACATGTATTTGAAAATTTGCAATAGGAAAAGGGGTAATGATTTTAAACTAAGAGGATAGATTCAGACTGGATATAAGGAAGACATTTTTTACAATGACAGTGACAGTGGTAAGGCACTAGCACAGGTTGTCCAGAGAGGTGGAGGTGCTCCATCCCTGGAAACCTTCAGGGTCAGGTTGAAGCAGTATCTCTGAGCAACCTGATCAAGTTGATGATGTCCCTGCCCATTGCAAGGGAGTTGGACAGGGCAACCTTTAAAGGTCTGTTCCAAAACCAAATCAAACCATTCCATGATTCTATGATCTGAGTGCTCCTTGTTTTTAACGTTAGTTCCCTTGATTTAAGTTGTTGCACCGTGTTGCACCCCTCTTGTACTTTGCTATCCATGTGAGGTTCAGCTCGAGAAGGTGGCCAGCGAGCATCCAGTGAGCTCCCGCACCCCACCAGCCCCTCAGCCCCCAATGACCCCAGACAGAGGTGCCCAACGGTCCCCTCCACGGTGACTTCAGCCCCAGTACGGTGGGACAAAGGCGGCCGTCTCTCCAGGGGCCAAAGGCCGTCGCCATCCTCGGGGACGGCGAAGCATCGCTCGCGAGGGGTTCATAACCATCTCCCCAGTGTCCCCCGGGGAAACGCGGGTATACTTTGGCCCCAGCAGCTGGGGCGGCCGGCGGGAAGCTCCTCCCCAGGGGTGTAGCACAGGAAGGGGTGGCGGTCGGGGGAGTCGCGGAGCTCCCTGCGAGCCGGCGGAGTTGCCGCTGCCTGCTTTACTATGCGCGTGTCTCGCGTTCCAGCCATGCTGCACATCGGCGGCCAGAGCGAGGGGCGCGGGGAGGAAAAGGCTGTTTACACAGACTGCAAACCGCCCGGGGAATAGTGCGGGAGAGGAAGTGAGCCGGGCCGCTGTCTGACTGCCCCGGCTTCCTGCTCGCTCCCTCACACGGGCAGGCGCTCACACACACACACACACTCCGGACCAAGGGGGAAAAAAAAAAAAAAAAAAGGAAAAAGGGAAAACAAATTCAGGATCCCATTACTAGAGCAACAGAGCGTCTGCAGAAGACTGTCAGCATGGAGAACCAGGGAATTTTACTCCGCTCCCTCTAGACTACCAGGAGAGAGCGGAAAAGCCCCTCAGCCGCTGGGTAGGTACAAGTGCTGCCCCTGGTCCCGCAAGTTTCGGGGGGCTGCGGGCAGGGGAAGGGCAGGGCAGGCCGGCGGCTGCTGCGGGGCCGCGCTGCGCTCGCTGCTGGGGCGGCAGCGGGGACAGCCCGCGGCAGGGAGCTGAGGCTGCCGGGCACCGCGGGGAGGGGGCTCGGAGCCCCGCACGGGGCCG
>VZTJ01000790.1:44493-175307 GCA_013397795.1 Orthonyx spaldingii
CAGAAGGGGCTTTAAAAAGGAAAAAAAGGAAAGGAAAAAAAAAAGTGTCGGGAGAGTTTCTGGCTTGTCTGGAAACAGCAAGACTAATTGCCATGCGCTTCCGGTTTGAAACTGGCAGCAGACAACATCTTGAAAATGAGTCACTGCAGCTCACAAAGAAACTCTGTGGTTTTCTCCCTCCTCAGGTTTATGTATTTGCTGCTTTTTACAGTTTCCTTTGTAGTCTTCTGCCTTCTCCCCGGACCTCCCCCCACTCTCTTTTCTTAGCCACCCCCTGCCCCCAGACCCCCTTGGCCGACGTGGATAGTTTCCACCTCCAACTGAAAAAAAGAAAAACACAAAAAATGTTTGTAAGGGAAAGGGAAAAAAAAAAAAGAAAGGGAAAGAAAGTGGAGAGTTGTTGTTGGATCTGGCTTTGCTGAAGGTTAGAGGGACTCTGATGCTGCAGGGGGAAAAAGTTCCCTGAATTTTCCACTGGCTGCAGGAAGAGAGCCCATTTAGTCATGGCTAAGTAATGTCTGCACACACACCAACTAATCTCATTAGGAGTTTCCGTTCCCTAACACAGGAGGGTTTTGTGAAGCCCTGTCAGCCTTTCTAACATTGCAGTTGAAAGGGAGACAAGTTACATCTTTATTTACTTAAGAGTGTAGTGCTATGACAATTTTATATTATGTAGCATCTCTCAGGTCATGAGGACTCCAAAAGTCAATCGTTGCGTTTCATTTCAAGCAGAAAGTCGTGATTCATCTTGTATTTTGCTCATACAGACTTTTCAATTATTTCAGATTAATTTATGCATAAATATTTCCATAGGATGAAGCTTATAAATGGGGTAGCAGAAGTTTGTGTTATGATAAACATGTTCTATGCATGTCTGACAACTGCATGTAATTGCAAAGTTAAAAGTCTTTTGAGCCAAGATACTGAGGTGATGGCCATATTTGAAAAATATATTCACCCACATAGCCTTCCTGTATTGGTGCTTTAGATATCTAGTTTTCAAGTGATTTTGTACATACCAGTTTTGATTTAGTGGTTTGTGTAATTATTTCACGATGATTTGCTTTCATAGTGGTCATGAAAGAAGTCTATGTTCATAATTAGAAAGATTTTTGCCATGCCCCACCAATCTTTAAATTAGAAGTAACATTTTTTTGTGGAAAAAAACCAACTCTGGAGCGAACAAAGAAAATGGATTCTTGCTTGCAAGTGGATTTTAGCTAAAGGAAATACCAATAAATGTGAATAAAATGGTATGCAATAGGAAAGAACATGTAGCTACTTACTTGAATTATCATATGATAGCATTAAACTAGCAAATATTACGCAAAAAAATAGTGTTTGCAGTATACCACGTGTTTACCCCTGAGGATCTGCAGTGTTTCCTGCACTTCCTATGTCCAAGTGGCACAGAAAAGTTCTTCATTAACATCACGTTACAGAGGACTTCTATTAGTGGATTAGTGACACAATCTCCAGACACAGATGCCTCTTGATTTTCTAGCCGGGCAGTGGAGAATTTTTAGAATAGTGTACAAACCAGAAAATGCCTAATCTCTGTCTCAATCAAATGCAGTCATCAGGAAGCAAGAGATTCTTTTTCAGTTTTGGAGGCTTATTTCTTCTGTAAAATTCTAAATTTTAGAGAAGGAAGTGCATTACTGGACATAGTGTTCAAAAACCTGTTGAATATGTTATAGAGCAGTTAGTGTGGCGTACAGCACCAAAACTTACTGAAGAGTGTTTCCTAGCTCTTACTATCTGTCTTTGAAATACCGACATTAATTTGTTCACTTATTGCATTAAATATTGCTGGAATTTCAGTATGCTGTCTACTGAATCAGAGCAGATGAAGCACACACATTCATACACACATGCATACATATATATATATGTATGTAGTCTATCCACACTATATAAATTTTGTATGTTGTGTTTGTTTGACGTAAGTGTAAAACATCTTGATGTCCTCAGGAAAACAGATGTAGTAGTAGCATACTTTGTGTTGGGTATTCTGTAAATTTCAAAGACTGAATGAGAAGTAATCCATAGATGTGTTAAGCATACAACAGTTGTGTCTGAAATAGAAAAAAAAAAAATCCAAATATTATATAATGCATGGTAGTTTCCACTCAGATAATAAAAAACTATTAAAGGTGCTTTTGCTGTAAATATAATTTTATTCTTCACCTGTCTAAAAGTATGTTAGGAGTGTATATTGTCTGCTAAGTGTTATCATCATTGCTTACATCTTGATTTTTCCAAATCTGTGAGTTCCTAAAAAAACAACAATCCCACAGGCTTATCTCCTTTGTGATATCACTGACTCCACCTAGATGCAACAGCTGAAATAAGCAACTCAGTCTCGGGGGAGAAACTCAGCTACAGCCTTCCTCATAACTGTTTATAACAGCATGCACATGGACACTTTTATATGTAGAAACAGAAGTGTATTTTGTTTTATTCATTAGTGGTTCTCAGTGCTTACTGATTCACAGTGGTTCTTTCCTCCTGTTACTTAATGTTTTCTCATTAAAGTTAAATCATGGAAAGAAATCAAGTATATCACTCCAAAGACTGAAGTATTTCCCCTTTGTTGTGCAGAAAGGCTGATTATGTAAACCTTGCTTTCTTGTTGTAATGCCTTTCTTGGGATGGAGGCATTTTTATGACAGAGTTATTCTTAGGGGCAGGTATTATTGGTCAGGTGAACACAAGTGTTAGTCAAAAACTGGTTCTGAAAGACTTAACACAGAATGAAGGTAAATTTTCAGGTTCACCAAGGTGCATGGAGCTTGTTGCTTGCTCTGAGGCTCATATGTTTACACATAGGAAGGTAGCTGTATGTGGTATGGACGTGGAGGTCCATCAGCTGTACAGAAAATACAAATCTTAGCCTTGGGGGTTGCAATCACGTGACAACAAGTTGCTTCAAAAGAAAGAAATAGGTACCAGAATAACAGATATATGACTACTAAAGGGAGCATGGGATAAGGGTGGGAGCACCAACACATAGTTACTTGTGATGCATGTATTTATAAAAAAGGATTTTAACTAGTGTGTTTTGGTGACATCATATAAAATTTTTAAGTTCATGTAGTTACCATTATCTCTCTGAGTGGTTCTCTGTCATAATGCTAAATAATCCAAGATCGTGAAGAATGGATAAATTAGCTAGTTCTTCCCATAAAGATATGGCAAGTTGGACTCATTTATGCAATTGAGGTGATTTACCAGTCTGTGGCTTTCTTCTGGTGGAGGTGGCTCCAGTGCACAGCATGCCTGGACACTGCTGTTGGAATCCATTTTGGAGCTGTGACACTGATTATAGGACAGTTATCCTGGGCCAGTTTCAAAGAGTGCTGTTGGTTTTGAGCTGCTGTCTGTGTTTGGTAACCACACCCAATGGCTCATGCCACAGGCTGTCACTGACGGGCCTGTGGAAGTCCTGTTGTGCCGTGTATCCTTGAATTGATTCACCGTGCCTTTCTCCTCGGTGTCTCCCACAATAGGGAATCTCATAGTCTTGAATCATGAGACAGATGTTTACTTCATCTGCAGCTTGTTAAATGAATCAATGAGTATTCTGGAGGCTGTTGAGAGCTCCTGAAAGACCGAATATGTCTGTTCTCATGCTGAAGTATTTTGTTGAATAATGAATGATTAAAGATTTAGTCATGATTTTGAGGAGAATGTCAAGGTGTAGGCACAGGAAGTCCAGCTCGCTGCACCACAGAATACAAGACTGCATGAATGGAAACAAAGCAGATGAAGCACAAAGTGCCTCTCATCTGTGCACTTCACAAAAAGAAATTAATCTTTGTCTTTAAAACTTTCTTTAACGCATTGTGATTTTATGTGCCAGTAATTATATCAGATTTCAGGTTCTTAAGGGTTGTTGTTAAGAGTATATTTTAATTCAAAAGCTCTTTGAAGGAGACTTGCTGCTTTTCTAAAAGCAAGAACTAAAGAAAACACCTGCCAATAAGCATTGATACGAAAATATCACAAAGGCACTACTTGCCAGCTAATTCAATGCTCGTTAATAACTGTATAGTCAATTGTGCATTTTTAATTTTTTATGAGTACTGTGGTAGTTTTTTGCACTACCAAAATGTACCCTGGAGCTGTCAATCTGCTTGGTAGGTGCAATTCATGGGCAGTATCTCATATTATACTGAACAACTAAATATTTAAGTGATGCTTTAAAGTTATATTGCCGTTAAAAACATAGGAGGCCAATTTTGCCATGCCCTAGGCAGGTACAACTCAGCTGAAAATGATACTTTTTTTTTACTGTTACAGAGTTACAGTTCTCAACACCATGTCTGATTTTGGGCTGCTTGCTCAGGTAGCATTGCTGTGATTGTCTAGAGGAGTGGGGTTTGTCATTTTCGTATCTGTGGATCCGTAATTATGTCTGAGCTGTTGTGCCCACAGTAGTAGTGCTGCAGTGCTTCTGCCTCATGGTCAGGAGGAAGGTCCACTGACCCCTGTGTGCATGGACCAAGTGTTGAAAACTGTTCAACTGTATGATGACACCTGTGGCCTTTTAAGATAAATATCTATCAGATAAATATCTATCAACTAGGTAAAGAAAGGTTTTTGAAGACTATAGCATGTGATCTGTCTACATCTGAGCAGTTAGATATAGCTCAGGATCTTCAGAAGAAGAGTCTCTGTAGGAAGCCACAAACTTACTTTATTTTGATCTTTTAAAGCACTTAGGCATGTATTTACTTTTGAGTGTGTCAGCAGTTCTTTTAATGCCCTGAGACTGGCTGCATGTTGAATGTAACTAAGGCACTGCAGTAGCTCGTGCTTGCTGTTTGAAGGGGCCTCCTAGTCTTCTACTAGTCAGGATGTACTGAGTGTGTGAATGATACTGCCCATTCCATGGCTTCCCCCAGACCCATTTCAGAGAGTCACTTCAGTCACATCTGTGTCTCTTCTTACCAATTTACTACCCAATATTTGAAGGTTCAGAATATAACTTGGATGATCTTTGCAAATACCAGTTTACTAGATGTTAATGTATTTTGACTCTTGTGCCAGCAATCCTGCCCTAGTTTTTTGAACTTTAAAGTGTACAATTTTCTTGTCTTGTGGATCCTAACTTGAAGATCATTTAAAGTACTATGAGGGGAAAACTTGTGTCTTACATACTGGCTTTTAGTTTTCACGGTTATTATATTATGTAATGAATGATACGTAATTTTTATGGTTATTACCAATCATTCAAAATTGGTAAAAGCTTTCTAGGCCCTAACCTAAGGATAAATTCCCATTAATACAATTTTACAAGATGGGTCTTTTTCTGAAAACGTGCAAGAACAAGCAAAGATGTTTGTGTAAAACATGCTTTCGCAGTTGTACACAAGAGAGTAGACTTGGATTATATCCTTCATCTAAAGAATCTAAATATTTTTAATCAAATGTCCTCCTATAAGTTTCCCATCCTTATTTTGCAACACAGCTGATAGTTCATCTGGAGAACAGATTTCTATTCCACATCCATTTGCCTCTAATGTGGTGACAGCACCTCTTTACTATGTCTCTGTATATTTTTTCTTTGTTGTTTTTTTTTTTTTAATGAAAATTGATCAGATGTATTTCAGTTTAAGCTTTTTGGGAAGAATGATAATGACTGTTATTGTTTTTAAATGTTTATATTGTGGTAATGTTGAGTGGCCTTTGCTGTATCAAGTCACAATACAGCACAAACAAAAAGTTTATAGATTGAAGTACCACCATTATCTCTTCCCAGCAATTACCAGTAATTCTTGTGAAGAAACAATCTTTAAAAAGCATTTAGAAAATAAGAACAAATTCCTTTTGCAGTTCAATTAGTGAAATCTGGAGAAAGTTGACTACCTTCAGAGAATTTCTTCCATGCTGCACTAACATAGCTGAGATGGGAATGTGGGTTTAGATTCTGGATATAGACCTCTGTGAAGTCTGGTGACTCAGAGCAGACTCAGAGCAAGTGGCGTGTGTGGTTAGTTTAGCAAACTGCGAGTGTGGAGTAGGGCTGGTGTAGCAAGTATGACTGCAGCACTCCTTCAGTACTGCCACTTCTGTGCTGAACTCTGTGGTAAATAAAACCCCTTACAAAACTGAGCAGTGTCATTCCCTGGGAGCAGGGCACAATAATGCTGACTGTGCAGTCTCATCCAAGTTGAGGAGAGGGAATAGAGTCTTCACATTTTATTTAAATGTGTAATTTTATACAGGATTCAGTGTACAAGTCAAAATAGTGGCTGTTACGTATCCTGAGCAGCAGAGACATTGACAAAGCAGTTGATGTATTGATGTCACTTCTAAACATACACAATCTGAGCACTCTGTATACAGCAAAATTTGCTGTAATCATTGAAATAGTGTCTCATTTGTCTGTCGTTCATAGTTTGCAGCATATGTGGGAATTAGTTTAAGCACACAGGACACAGTACAGGAGATTGACAACCAAATCTTCTCCTGGCTGAAATCTCATATTTTCTATGATACATTCTGTTTGGTTTCATGAATTAAGTTAGCTGAAATGTGTAGGTGTGACCTGCAGGTCCTTGTTGGTGTAGTAGACAAGTGAATAAAGTCAGAAGATAAAAATCTTTTAACTGGGTTTTGGTTTAGCTTAGTGCATGATAAACACACATACCAGAACTTTGATTAGGTCTGAGAAGAACAGCAAATCTTTGAGATTTTTATGTGTAACAATAATTATTAATTTATGTTGCTACTATGAGATAATAAAAATACAGACCTTGACTAGTTGCTCATTTTTTATGGCTAAGGAACTTGCACTTTGGCTCATGCTCCAAGATCTACTGCAATAGAGGTAATGCTTTGGGAAGAGAATCTCCAGGTAAAATGATTCCATATTTGTAGGTTACCACAGGCTGAATTGTGTTACACCATTTTTGGTATAATGCTATAGCTGACTCCACATGCAGCATGACAATATGCAGGTAACCCTGAATGCTGTTTAATAGTTCAATGGCTTTGCTAATCCAGCAAATTCTGAAAATTCAGTTTGCGTGGTAAGGCAAGTCTGACTACCAGTCTAATCTGTGATGATCTTGCTGTGCCTCAGGTTTCATTAAAATTGCCAGCCACCTTGGTTTTCCTTAACAGAACTCCAAGGACTGTTTCCTGTCCTTTTGGCCGGGTTCCTCTCTGCTCACAGTATGAAAAAGACCTGCTTTTTTAATCTGAATTTTAGTCTAGGAAAAATCAGTGGCAAGGGGAAGATTAGTTTACACATCTGAATATGAAATGTATTAAAGCAGCATTTGAGACAGCAGATAGTAATAGTATACCATTTAACATATTAGAGCCACTAGCACAAGTTACAAAGCATTTGGTCTGTTTTTGCAAAATTGAAAATTTTAATACTTCATTTAAAGAAGGGAGTACAGATAAAGCATTTACGTTTGGGAGTAATCATTGCTTGATATGTCAGGTAAATTTTCAGAATAGCCACTGTTCCTGGAGGTTGGAACCTCTGCCCTCTTCAGCTCTGGGAACATCAGAAATTTTATATAGGATGGTCAAGTAACTATGATCTACATCCTGCTGGTGCCGACAAAAAGTGAGAGAAAGTCATAGAGGAAAAATAAACATATAGGGCTGGCTTTGAAAGCAGGAGTCCCTCAGATTGCAGTGTAGCATGTTGCCAGCGTGCCACAGATGTGCACCACATGAGCAGACAGAAAGCAGTGTGAGGAGTCTGCACTCATTTTATGTCTGTCCTAAGGTGAAGGGTTGGAGCCATTATAGATTTATGTAGTTTTGTTTATGGCTAGCTTCGGAAATAATTGAGCAGGTCATTTTTTAAGCCCTCCCAGGGAAGCAACTAGCCATTTTCCCTCCTGCTAAGGGCTTTCACTCCAGTGGGATTAAAACTGTTTCTTGAACTGCATTCTTACAGAAAATGTGAAAACACTCCTGCTGTAAAGGCGGTGTCATCACACCTCTGCTTGGCAGGCAACCAGTCCTTTGTTGTATTAGTTTGGAGATTGCAGAACTTTCTTCCTTTGGACATCTGCCTCCACTTTTCTTTGGCTCAGTTAAAAAAATTAAAAATTGCAAACATTGTATTGCCAAGTGTACCTACTTGAAGCATTTCTGGACATATGTGTGATTGCTTTCTTTGTGGTGGAACTTGATGTTATCCCTTAATATTTTGTGAGATCTTGCTGCTGTCTCTTTTGTGTTGCTCTTAACTACAGGAGTCTGTTTATTTTTTTAAAATGTGCTGGGCCATAACAGTGGGTATTCTTGCTTGAGAAGAAAACCTGGTAAATTTTTACAGTAAATAATCTTTTAAATTAGAATTTAAAGTAAAAAGATGACTATCATGCAGGAATAGCAGAGTAGTCATACGTTGTATGACTCTGTTGAGTACATTGGCCAGCAAAACCCTCTGTGTTTTTTTGGCACATCCTTAAACCAGTGTGTGTTTGTGTGGCAATATTACTGTAGTTTTGCAGTAAATCGGAACTTGTGTGCTGGGGCACCCCTGTAGCTTTTTCTAATGTTTCCACTGGGTGGTGCTGCAGGAATTCCTTTTTTTTTTTTTTTTTTTTTTTTTTCCTTTTAATTTTCATTTCCCAAAAAAAGCCCNTCTGCATTTCCCAGAAAGACGCCTCTAAAATATAATAGGAGGAAGTCCTGATTTAGAAAGTTTTTGCAGTTTCAACACAATGGAAGGACTTGGAGGATGCTCTGACAGGAAACGTCCTGGTTGCTGGATGTGGAAAAATCACCAGCCTTCTGTATCATATGCACAGTCGGTTCCCTGAAGTGTCCTGGGTTTGGATTGCACCACTAGTTTGGTTTATTACCATTAATAGAGAAAGTTCTGTATCAAATGAAACCAGATATATTTACACACTTAGTTGAGAGATTATTTTTTCAAGCCCAATTAAATTAGCAGTAAGATTTCCTTTGATGAATATTTGAAAACTTTCTGAGTAAACAAAGTGATATTTGTTTTCCCTCCTTTCTGGCAGAATCACTAACTCCTCACCAACCACATCCTATTTATCACCCTTGAAGCATCTCTGTTGAGAAATAAAGTGTTACGACGGACTCAGCCTTTTCGTTCAAATAGTTCTGAGCAAACATTTGGGAAGATTTGGCAATTGTCATTACCTCCTATGATATACTCATACAGATGAATTTTCAGTGAAAAATGTTATAGCTGACTGACTTTTTAATTATTTTAGGAAAGTTCCTTTTGATCAACCCTCTTGCTTCTGTAATTAAATGCAGAAAGAAGTGTACTTCAATTTTTTTATAGAAAGTAGAATGTAAAATAGAAAAATTGTCCTAGAGGATTTATAAACTCTTCAACATTTCATATGGACATTCACTCTAAAACTGTGTTTAGGATGCAGATAGACACTGCCTTGTTCCATATTTTTCTCTAGATGTACTCTTTGATATTTTATATAGTATGGAATTTATGTATGGAACTGTTTAGGTAATTTCCAACAAGAGTTTTAAAAAAACCCTCATATAACTGTTTATTTTCTAAATATTAATAGACTTTAAAATTAATTTAGCTAAATAAAATCTCCATTTCTACTATTGAGAAATGGTGGTTAAAAAGTAATGGCAAAACAGTCACATTCTTGCACATGGTATTGCATCAGTCACCTCAAGGGTTAAAATGAACCTGAGACACTTAGAAAAATAAAACCAGAGCTGCTATTACAAACTGGGACAGATGTAGGAGGCCAGGTTTCCTGTGGCCCATTTTCCAGTTTCCTGGCTGCAACCTGCAGAAATAAAGGAAGCCAAATGCTAACGTGAATGAGAGACTAACAATGCCCCACGTCACACTGCTCGGAGAAACGTGCTGGACAGAATAAGGATACAAATGCAGAAAATGGACATACAAAAAATGTACACATGTTTTCCAGAGTAGTCGAAATGGTAAAAAAAGGCATCTGTTACTGAGAAATGCTGTGTGCTTGCAAAAGCACACACGTGCCTGTAAGGGAAATGTAAGTGGAGGTGTGTGCCTGCTGTGATGGGGCTTACAAAAAGGAGCTGGATCTTTTGCAGCTGCTTTGGCTACAGACAGAATCAGCAGTTTGTTCATATGCTAAGGGAAATTAATTTCCCTGCCCTGACTTAGCCTCTTAATCCTTTTCATGTACATGTCTAATCACCATCTTTCTGTGACTACCTATAGGGCATAATGCTGGCTAACACCTTTTATGTCTTCCTGATTTAATTGATCTCCAGCTGGTTTTTTTCAGCCTCTGGGCATCCCAGCCAGTCTGTCCCACTCAGCTGTCCCTCCTCTGCCCCAAGTCCCACGACCTGGTTTATATAAGCTCAGGCTCCCAGATGTTGTTCCTTTGCAGACCCTCTAAAGCAGAGGGGACTGGTTTTGATCCTCAACGCCTGGAGGGATTCCTAATTTTAGCCTTCAGAACTTGTTCATGTTGATTGTCCAGGATCAGCAGTTTATCTCTATTTTAGAAAGGCTGTAGGGGAGCTAACATGGAGAAGAATTCAAAGTAGGAAACTTGGACTACGTGGGAGAGCTGAGCTGTGTTACATCTGTAACATAGTTGTATGGAAGCTAAGGACCTCTGCCGAAGTCCTGAATTGCTAAGAGCTGCTTTCCAGCTTTTTACCTTTTTCATTTGGCTTTTTCTGTGCAAGAGCCCTACAAAACTTAATGCTTCAAGGACTATCCTGCTTATCTCACAGTTCATGTCATAAATCTTTCTGATACTGAGGTTTTATTTAGCTAGAGTTGTCTCTGAGCCTCTTGATTTTCTACTGCTTGGATTTAAGATGCCTTGCTTATTTGTTCTGTTTTGCCCAGCAGGTTAATAACTGTATTTTTGAATCTTAATGTCACTTTACTGACTGACATTTTAGCACATGCAATTTCATATGTATTGTCTTGAAAAAAAAAAAGCCTATGCATCTCATCAGCACATACATTATCACATCTTAACTATTTCTAGTGTAACTTGCATCATGTTTTCACAGTGTTTTTTCATGCTGGTTGAAGCCAGTCTTCATATGCTAAAGGGAGAGAGAGTGTTTGGCATGTAGGTCCTTTGCCTAAGTCAGGAATTTGGGTAGCCCCTTTACAGGAAAATCATCTCTCAGATGGGGCACTTTGCTCTATGGATGTCCTGTCCATTTCCATTATCCTCTTCAGGAAGAGCTTATGGTGTTGACTCTGCTGCTGCTTCAAGTTTAGGCATTTCTGTTAGTCCCTCAGTTTGGTTGAAATAGGAGCAGAATTCTCAGCACAGATAACTCTTGATTTGCCACCTTCTGGCATCAGACTTAAACTTGAAATTTGGTGTGTGGAGAGCATGTTGTATCGCACTGATCATGCAGTTGCTAGGGTTTGTATGGGGGGGAAGCACATTGCAAGGAATGTAAATTGCTAATGCAGATGGTGTTAGTGTGGTTCCCTGTCACAGGTGCCAGAGAAATGGATTTTTAGAAATCTCAGTCCTGAAATACCATTTTGCTGTCTAACACAGAATTTCCAAGTATAATATCGTCTAACTGTGCCCGTGATTATTTGCATCAGTGGTAGTGGAACTGATCACTAAGTAAAATTACTAGGCTATCTAGGCCAGGTCAAACTAGCAAATTTTGTTTCATGACCTAGAAAGCATCTTTGACTGTCAAATGTACTGTATAAATATTTTAAAAATGGTAAGATGGCAAAATCAGATATGTCAGAGTTAATGGATTAAAAAATGGACTATTTTGTCTATATGAATTTTGATTAGGCTTTCCATGGCACAGGATATATGTTTCTAACATAGGTTGTGTTTCTCATTCTGTACCATTGATGCATGTCACTATCTAAATAAGGGTTTTTTAAAACCTGTTTTTTCTGCTAATCCATGTAATTCAGTATATGGTTCCATGTATTATTTATTGCCCTGCATTCAAATCTTGTACTGAGCACAGAAGTAACAGGAATATTTATTATTACTATTTAATATTAATAAAGAGTTGAATGAAATGTGGTCACTGTCGGATGTGACCACATCCTAACAATCTTTCTGTCAAAGTAAGGCAAGACACTGAATTCCCTTTGAGTCAGTAAAATTTCAAAAGAATTAGAAGACACTTAAATTAAATAAAACGTTTTCTGAAGATCTCCAACTCCTTACAATCATGATTTATTATGACTTTTAATACAGATACCAGATTTTTGGTTGAATTACATGTCTTCTAATAAATCTAATACATCTGTCATGATTCTCTTATGCCACTCAAATGAGATATAAGTTAAGCTCTAGTTCCACTGTGTGGCCATTCTGTCCTCCCAAGGGGACAGTGCCTTGTGGAAGCCAAAACGGTTCCCATAGAGAAGGGCAGGTTAATACTTCTATTGGCCTATTTGGAAATTAAATATCTTGTATCAGTTAAGAAATCCGGTCACTGCAGGATCATAGGTTTTTACCATTGTGGGCAGAATGGGAATTTGCCATGGGCAGAATGGGAGCTTCAGACAACGTTTATTAGCGAAGCCTTCCGTCTGAGTTATGGGGTGCAGAAGAGAGCCCTTTGCTTTCCAAGCTCCTTCTCAGAGAGGAGTCTAGGCAGAGCATTGTGCTACAACTATTCCCCTGCAAATCACATTTTGCGGAATGGAAATGAGATTATTGCCAGTTTACCAAATCCAGGAAATCTGAGATTTTACTTCACCATATATGCTTAGAGCAAGGCTTCTGTTACAGGTAGTTACAGCTGTGAATCTGTAGTGCAACTCAGACCTGAACACCTCAAGTTTGGTGGTTAGAAGAGCAGCACTATACAATTAATGATCAGCTGAAAATGTAATTAGCATGATTTGCCTCATGTAGGAATCGTACATACAGTTGCTGTATCAGCAATATGGGAAGCTTTATACAGGAGCTCAGTGGCAGATGGAGGGATGAAGCACAATGCAGCATTGAGCTGTTTTAATCTCATTTCTGTAGGGGCAGACTTGGGTCATACCAGTAGAAGATTTATGCATGTACCAACTGAGCACGTTGATGCTGAATTCTGAGGTACACAGGTCCTTTTAAAGCCTGTTCAGAGCCACGCGCTTGGGAGAGTTGATGGTCAGGCCAGACAGGGTTGTGAGGAGCTGCCTAAATCTAATCCCACCACAGCCATCTGCCCTGGATCCAGCACCTGAAGTGACCCCCAGAGATTATCCATGGATCTCAGCTGGAATAAGAGCCACTTCCAGACAGGTGGCAGTAACTTTTATTGAATAACCTGGTGGGAGTCACCTCTCCTTACTCACCGGGATGTATGGTTTGTGGAGTGAGTATTCCTTTAGGATTCTCTTGCCCAGGCTTGTGCTGTTCATGTATTTTACATTATGCCTATGGCTGAGTCACTTTGAGCGCCACACTCAGTAGATAAAATGGAATCCAAAACTGTTTATATTTTAGAGATGATAAGCATCAGAAAACAGGCTCATAATGGAAAGTGTAGTACAAAGTTAGCTGTAGATTACCCTGTGAGTGTTCACAGGCAGAGGTGAATGGGGATGGAGCAGGCTGCAGCAAAATGTTCTTCACTTTGAGTTCAGTTCCACTTAACCCCTGTGAAGAGGCACGATTGCTGATCTTGTAGTTTAAGATCTGGATGGGAGAACTGTGTCTCTGAGGTATTACACTGTTTTGGGTGATGATATGATGATGAAGTTTGTATTGGTACTTCCGTAATTCTCATCCATCTTTACTTTCCTCAGCTGAAGTTCTGCTGACAAGTCTTTGTAGCATAGGACACATTTTAGTACAATTTTGAAGAAAGATACTTATAAGTTACTTATAATTTTCCAGAGCAACAAAAGTTCTGTTTGTGATTTCCTGTTAAGAAGACTTGTATGATGCAAGCTGAAATTACGCAGGGTATGGCTGCATAATATGTGATGTACAGAAAACAGGATTATTGAAGAGGAATATGATTGTATATAAATACACCTTTTTAGATATAAATACACCTTTTTAGCAAAGTAAATTGCAAAATTTATAAGTATTACAAAGTATATATATACATATGATGTGTATCTGTGTATTTATGATACCAGATTAATAGGGACACTTTATTATCTATGAAGCTATCAATAAATAATCTGTTAAAGATGCTAATCCCTGCTCAGAGGGTGTAGTTTAAAGGAACATTTAAAGGCTCTAAAGAGAGTAACTGTCATGTATATTTAATTCTAGATATGATTTTTTTTCTTGCCTTATTCTATGTGGAAGAGGATTTGTATAAAATTGCAATGAAGCAAATGCAAACCTTTGAAAGTGCCAAACCATCCATATAGGCAGTTCTGTTTCCAGAATCCATAACAGTCCTAGGAGCCTCAAATGACCTTTGAAAGTGCCTCGTAGTTACGGTGTCACACAGCTGGGCATTAGTGTTCAGACTGGATTCTCAGTTAATTAGAGAAATTAAGATTTTGAAGATATAGTAAAACCATCACTAATTCTGCAAACCCTTGTTTGGCCAGCCAGTGTACTTAGAAATTATTTGGACCAAAACATAGCTCCAAATCCTGTTTTTCTGCAAAACTATCGACAGCGTTCTCTAATATCATTAACTTGCTTTACACTAGTGAAGCTCATGCAATTTGTTTTTCTTTATACTCATGAACCTTACGCACCGTGATTTCCTTGGTGCTGGGGCAGACCTGAGGCGGCAGCTGTTCCTGCAGCCTCCCGTGGTTCTGTTCCCTGCCCTGGATCGCTGGAAGGCTTGTGCCCTCTTGTGGTACGCACATCCCGGGAAGCGCCTGGCATCCTGTCCCTGTCATCTGCTAGGGCACAAACAACAGTGTACTGGGAAACAAAATGAACAAGGGCGCTGAAAATCGTGAGCTTGTGTAGATAAAGACAAAAATATCCATTGTTTCATGCACAGAGGTAAGTCAGGTAATAATTAGCCCCATTAGCACCGCAGTCAATTAATCAATACCAGCAATAAATCTGTGTGACATAACATATCAAGTTAAGAATCAGAAGAGGCCAAGAAAAAGTTATTTGATCTAGTGTTAACATGCTAAGGCTGGGAATGTTTTTAAAAGTGGGTGAAAATCTAATTTTCTGATTCTGTAGTTTGTAAGGTCAACTTTAGCTGCATCTTCATTAAAATGATAAGTTGTTAGCAGTGATAATGCTCCCTGTTTTTAAGTTGTGTATTTACCTGTGCTGAGTTGGAATATAGCCAGCCTTCAGTTTATCCTTTTTTTTGCAGTGCTTGAACAAAAGGTTTATTCTAGGGAGAGCTCAGTAGCACAGGCAGTTAGCAGAGGAAAAAGATATTCAAACAACCTTTAGCAGAGAAAAAAATATTCAAACAACCTCAGATGTGAGACTCAGGCACTGTTAAAAGTATTCCTAATTCTCAGTAGTATGTATGATAATGAAAGAAAAGATCCCTGTTAAAGAGAGGTTCAGGGTAACATCACTTACTTTACCGTGCTTAAGTGTACTGAACTTCCAGCTTTTCTAAAAAATAAGGAATATCTGTCGAGCTATTTGAATAGGCAAACAGAGGCAGCAAGAGTAATTTCAGGCCCTGCAAAAAAGAAAATAGGCAAAGGCTGTATGGTGGTGGGAGGGGGAAGGGATGTGGCTTGTGGTCCTCTAATCAAAGGCAATTGCTCTGATCTTCCCTCATCCTCCCCTTTTCCACAGTGACGTATCCGAACAAGTCCAGTATACTCCTGGCAGTAAACAGCAGG
Organism: Orthonyx spaldingii; assembly: GCA_013397795.1. Classification (NCBI taxonomy): domain Eukaryota; kingdom Metazoa; phylum Chordata; class Aves; order Passeriformes; family Orthonychidae; genus Orthonyx; species Orthonyx spaldingii. The sequence continues at coordinate 60,248 of VZTJ01000790.1, forward strand.
TTTTTAATATCATTTCAGTGGATCATTACATTAAGTCCTTTTTCCCTCCCTTATATGTTCCTTTGAAGAGTGAATGCTTACATTGAATGGAAGACGCCAACTGGTGGTGACCTCGTACAATGTGAACTATGTGGGCAGTGCTTTGCTAAATACTTCCTCTATTTTATGTGTCCCTTCAGAAAACAGCAGTGGGAAAAATACTGAAACAGCAGTGGAAGACCTGTAGGTCTTGTGGCTATTTGGCTGTAAATGATGTGGTAGCTTCCTTTTCTCAATTACGTAGGATGACTCCTGCACAGAGCTTATTACTGAAATGAGTGTTGGGCGGAACACCTGCTCCCAAATGTTTTTCACACTGTTGCTCTCCTTTGTCCCTTGTAGGTATGGAGAGTGCAATCACACTGTGGCAGTTCCTTTTGCAGTTGCTGCTAGACCAGAAACACGAGCACCTCATTTGCTGGACGTCTAATGATGGCGAATTCAAGCTACTCAAGGCAGAAGAAGTGGCTAAGCTGTGGGGACTCAGAAAAAACAAAACTAATATGAATTATGACAAGCTGAGCCGAGCGCTCAGATACTATTATGACAAGGTAAATTTTGTTATTCTCATGTAGACTAAGAAAGTAGAAATGCTACCAATTAATATTTCTCCTCTCTGTGGAAGCTATTCAAAAGTTCCTCTAACTAGTCAAGATACTAGAAGGAAAGGATTGTACAACACAAATACACAAATATTGTAGAACACAAATCTTGCATATTCACGTTTCTCAATTTCAGACTCCAGTAAATTCAAGGAGTTTCCAAATTGTTTCTGCACCCTTTTTTGGATGAATATTATATTGCTTTTACTAATAGATATTAAATCTTTACAGGATTAGTTCTCCTTAAATTGATACTTTTCACTAAGATATCTAAATTCCAAGTTATTAGGTTTTACTATTTCCTATGTTCTTGAAGATTAAATATTAATATCAAAGACGGTTATAGATTTTGTATATTAAAAAGAAAAATTTCATAGTCATGCTTAGTGGCCTGTTCTCATCTTAATTTTCAGGAAAGGGGGTGAGATGAGATTATACAATGAGTAATGCCAGTGTTCAGCACAGTTAGGGCATGTTTGCTGCCTGCACAAGGCAGAGGAAAGTAGTTATTATTTCTGGACTGACCTTAGGGTACTGTTGTCATGTATTATTTGTAGTGCACTAATTCTTGATGGTCACAGTGGGGCTGAGTGCTATGCAGTCAATCTAACACAGCGATCAAAAAACATGTTGACTGCCAATTAAGAATGGGCAATTTGATGATCAGACTTTTCATGACTCACAAGGACTCCTCCTGAAAAAAATTTTTTAGTTTCAGATTTAGAGCTGTTAGTGTTTTGTCCACTAGAAGTCAGAGTTTCCCACTTAACATGTTTCAAAGGTGGCCTGACTGAGAAGGCACAAAAGGATTCGGTGAGGACAGTGCAGCGGATGTTCCGAGCAGTTGATGTGATGAATCCCCTTCACTAAGTGCTAAAAAGGCTTGTGCTCAGCATGGGGAAGCTTGCTTCATTATATGACTCCAACCCCTCTGGTTATAAACTTGTCTGGGTTCAATGGAGACAGAGTACCTGCTGGTGCACGAACAGCATAGCCAGGCAGAGCCCAAATATGCAGTTAGTGACTGAACAGACATTGCTTAAAAACAAGGAACAAGGTATTTGTAGCACTTGTGCTTTGAGATCTCTCTGATCTCTTTAAAGTAATGGAATATAATGGCTCCTTACCTGAGACTCTCTTGCTTCTTTTATCACTTAACCTTTCTTTTTTAACCCCTGTTCTGTTTTCAGTTCCCCGCCCCCAGCACACCCACACCTTTGTCATCTGTTTTGTCTCTGCTCATGCAGCATCTGCCAGAGTGGCTGTACAGTTTTTTCCTCAGAGCTCTGGGATCGCTGAGGCAATTGCTTGCTGTTTGTAGACATGGTCTTCTGTCTGACATTTTTATCTAAGGCACAAGGATTTTGGCCATTTTTTCAGGAGTTCTGCAGTCCAGTGGAGGTCATAGCTCCTAGATGGAAGGAAGGATAAGTTCTTTCTTCCCCATGTATTGCAATCAGGGTTTGAACCCCAGCCCAAACCCATGGCTATGTCTATTTAAATTGAAAGAGTTTAGAACAAAACAGTGGGAGCTTCTCACTCTGTGGATATAGTGTTTTGTGTCCTGTAGGTTTCCAGACAGTGGAGAAAGGTGCATTATTGGGAGAGTGAGAGGGACAGAGCAACTTGCTGCAGGTTTTGAAGAGTGAGAGATAATGGCATAAGATAGCAGACGTTGAATCCTTGTAGACTGGCGGGGAGTGCTCCCCAGTGGGTTCAGTCCTAAACGCTTCCTCTGCCTCCAGTTCAGTCTGTACTGCGTAGCGCAGAAGGGAAGAAGTCAAGACGGGGAGGAAAGGCTCCCCTTGACATTCTTCCTTCCCTCCTGCAGAACAAAAGGGGAAGGACTGGAGAGGTGAAAGAGCCTCTCTCAGACTTGAATGCTCTTTTCCTTTAAACCATTCACCATTCTGTGGGATAAACCCAAGAGCAGTCTAAACTTTGAGGTAGCCTTAAGGAACCTTCAGAGATCCTTGTTCCCTCCCTACCTGTGTGCAGTGATGGATGTGTTGGCAGCTGGGGCTTCTGGGGCAACTGGGATGCACACTGAACAAATGGGACAAACATGGAGCTGCAGATGGGGGAGTGGTAGCAGGAAAGATGAGGCAGACCTCTGGACAAGACTTCATTTGCATTGTGGAATTATTGATAGGGATTTCTCTGCTTATAACCTAAGTGATCTGGAAGCATGTGAGTTTGAGACAAGGGTCAGTGATTTTTTAGAAATTATGGTAGCACGTGGGCTGGACCTTCCTTTCGTGGACTGTCCTCTGCTCTTACTGCATACAGCTGACACTGAACTAATGTTTCATGGTTTATCTTTGAAATTATTCACCATGGAGAAATAAAACCTGATTACTGGATAAATGGGGGTTTATGAGCTCTGCCTTCTGCTTGGGGGGAACACTGGCATGCTAAAATTCATCATCTGATTGATCTGAACTTAAAAGTAAATTAATTCCAGTACTGGAGAAAAATAACACAATTAGGACAAGTTCCTTAGCCTGGCTTTGAAAACAAGCATGACATGCTGTTGAGGCTGATGGCTAGATTTATGTTAAATTCACATAAAAACACCCCAGGAAATGTAGAGTATGGCATGTCTTGATTGTAATTTGCTACCATGATTCTAGTTGCTAAAGGTTTGTAGATAATCTGAAGACTCCATTTCCTGTTTCATTTGTTCCCCAAATTCCTCCCTCTCTCCCTGCTTCTTATTTTTATTTAATGCATTTCCCCTATTGCCTCAACAGAGCAGCAGCACAGATGACAGATAGCACTGAGGAAAGGCATCCTGCACTCTGCCTACAGCTTGTGTCCATCATGTCACACACTTCTGCCGGTCAGAAATCTCTTGTAATGCTTTCAGGCAAGGAAACACTTCAGCACTATTCCCACACAGAGCACTTTAGCTTGAAGTGACATACCTTTAAAAGTAGGGTTAATAAGTTTCTTTTTTTCTCAAGTTGCCCAGTTATTTTGTTTTTCCGGTAGCTGTAATGGCACATATGTTTTGGAAGTCACTAGGGGATTCAAGACTACTGAAAGTCCCTATGAATATTCCAAGATGACACCACAAGAGAGAAGCTAGTGAGTTTTCCCATGAGGTTTTTTTTTTTTTTTTTTTTGAGGGAAGGAGGGTGAATCCAGGAAATTACATGCAGATACTGACATTAATAGGATGTAGCAGTTGTGGAAGTCAAGTCCTCAGAAGTTAGGAAATACAAGAATCACAGTTCCCTGGATAACCCTAATGTTTGCATGAGTTATGCTGCATCTTTAATTACACAGTCACACACTGTTGTGATGAGCAGCTATTCAATATTTCTGCATCCTCTCTGAACAGTATGTAGCCCCAGGCTTTACTCAGTGAGTGCAATTCAGTCTGTTTCAGTTTTAGTTTCATTTAATGGCTGCCCACTTGTTTAGATGGCTTGGCAGTATGATGTATAGTATTAAAACAATATGGGCTGCTTTGTGCTTATTGCAGTGCAGATGACAGGATTTCTCAGGTGCTCTCAGGATTCAGAGGTGCCAACACATTCACTCCCCTCCCGTAACAGGTCAAACCCAGTAACCTGGTTACTGGTTCCTATTTTTGATGTCCAAGTGTGGGTGGAAGCATGGAAGAATTGTTTTGGGCAAGCGTCCCTTGCTTAGGTGCTTACAGAACTTCAGGATATAAAGTGAAACTGAAAACTATTATTTTGCTTTTGGAAAGGTCTTCTCTTAAGATACGTCAGGGGAAATAGAATCCTACAATGAAACAATAGCAGTGTGATTGTGCTGGAGTACCAGCTATACATTTTGTAGTGGTGCAGGTAAGAGGCGTTACAAGGAAATACTTAAAGGAGCATTAGAAAGTACCTTTGTAGAAAACTGGAAGGAGCTTCATCCAAGAGTGGTTGTGGAAGTCAAGAAAGTGCCTGGCTGAAATGGCATAAATGGTTATATAGTGCTATCCATATAGAAAGATGGGAGTAAAGAATTTGATACTCACTAAGAGGTGATGGGTAGAGGAGAAAAGCCAAGAACACCCGCCTCGAAAAGAGACATAAAATAGTTCATGTTTGATGTGAGAGGAAGGGGATGTCCAGTGAGCTGCAGCAGAGGGGGCGGAGAACCTGGTCATAGCTGCCAGCCAGAGAAATAGCCTTTGTCTTCCAGATGGAGGTGAGTGAGGAAATACTGAAATCCAGCTGAATGAGAGCCTTGATCTTCCAAAGGTCAGTATAGGTGCACAGTGTAGTAGCATCTGTGCCTGCATCAAAAATTTTACAAAATCTGGCTTCTCCACACACAGTATAATAAGCATAACTGCATAATCTGTGATGTTAGCAGAATCTGCCTGCCTGCACATGCTGTTGTGGACACACCCCCATTTTTCAGAGCAAACCATCCTGCCACAGGTACTTCCTGCCAGAATATGTACTTCAGACACGAGTGTGAGCAGCTCTCTGTGTGGGTAGGAGTCCCAATAGCTGGAAGCAGGCTGGATAGAGTTCTGTGAGGAATTTGTAGCCTGTGTTCCTACCTGTGTTCCTACCCTCCGTACTCTCGGAGCCAGGGAACTTGCAACACATCCAAGTGGGACTTAAGAGCAGCAGCTACAGCTCTGGTCTTTCTTCTTTCCTGACCAGGGATGTTTAGTACCTACAGACAAGTTCATCCTGCTGTGTCATAAATTTTGAGAACTCAGGCATCCTGATTATAGGTCACTTCTGGGAGGAGGGAAGAATGGTCTTCCTGCTTCTGAGGTCCCTCACTACTCTGAAGTTCGACTAGGAAGTGGATCCCATGTCCCAGCTCAGTCTCCCAAGTGGCTCCTGCAGCCAGCAGACTTGCTAGCTAACAGGTTTGGGCCAAGCCACTAAAAATCCTTCAGTCACTCTGGTAGTATAGTTACACATTTGCTCTAAATGGCTCAAACAGGGAGTAGGAATCAGAGTTGATGAAAATAAAACACCAACACTTGATAGATTTCAATAGTGAATATGCATAGTTGACACAAGACCTCCCCAGTATAGTCTAGTTTAAGCTGCAGGGGGACCCAGTCCACCGAGCCTTTGGCATCCAGCTCAGCCAGCTGCTCTGTGGAGAAGGACAGGGGCAGAAGAGACCCATCCCTGCAGCTGGTGATTCAGAGCTCTCGGGTGAGGCTGGTTTTGGAGGGGCTCATAAAGCGAGTCCCTTAAGTGGTGGGGTGTGAATCAGCCTGAGCTCCCAAACACGGCTGATGTGCTGGAGCAGGCAGCAGGCAGTGCTCTGCCGGCTCGTATCAGCAGCTTTCTATGCACTTCTGACAAGGTGGGGTGGTCACGTTTGCTGTAGTCACTGTTCTGTACACTGGGGGCAGAGGAGGGGGAGTGTAAAGTGTTCAAGTGAGGAACAGTCAAGAAGCCAACAGAAGAGGGGCATTCCCTGCTGCCTGCCCTCTCTGAGAGTGTCAGAGAGTGCTGTCTCTTGGTAAGATTTTTTTTTTGAAGCTGTTGGACTGGAACCCCCTCTTGTCCCGGTTGCTCATTTCTTCTCTGCAGCAGCTGCATGGACCCAGCAGTCCTTCCCTGGCTCCCTGCAGCCCTGGCCAGCAGGCACTAGCACCCACTGCAAGCCTGCTCATGAGGGAATTTACCTAGAAAATTCAAACAACAATAAAATAGGGCTAAATACTCACATGTACTTACTGTCCTGCTACCAAGCAAGTGGTCTGGTCTTCCTGCAGATGCATTCTTTGCCCTTTCAAACTGCTTGTTGTGGTGCCTGTCACTGTCCTCTGTGGTTTGAACCATCATAGCTCAGAATGATTCTGACAGATCACTGAGGTGATGATAAAAATATGCTGCTTTTTACCTTCAATTATTTGTCAAAACAATATAGAAAAGTCGGTGTCTTTCCAAGGCTCTTCATTAATTTGTGTCCTTATTTTGTCTTGCACACTGGTGGAGATTTCCTCAGGCTGCACATTTAAGAGAAGCCTGCAAAGTGCTTGAGGGAGCTGCACTTGAATCTTTTCATCTCCAGCCATCGTTAAGTGGGCCTTTGCTGCAGGCTGGCAGAGTCAGAGGAGCAGCACTGCGACGTTCTTAAAATACAACTATATTTAATAATAACAAAGGAAGTATAAACTCACCAGCCCGTTCAGTTGCTTTTTATAGCAATGTTCCCCCATTTAAAGCCTGCATCATTGTAAAAGTGCAGCCCTTAAATACATTTAATCTTATTCTGCTGGGAGTCACATTTTCCAAGGAGGATCCCAGTTGCTAGCGCTTGATGTTACAATAACTCAAAGTTGCCAGGAGCAGAGGAGAGGCATTATTTTAAATTAAAATATATATTAAAGAAAGAAAACAAAAATCCAGTTGGGATGGGTTTTTTTCATGTGTGAGTAGTTTGGAGGTTTTGCTTTTTGGAAAAAGAATGCAATATTGAGAGTGCAGAAAAAGTGTGTTCATCCAGTGTTGCATCTAATTAGCAGTGAAAAAAAGATCTAGGCCAAGCCCAAAGCCGTGGGAATTAAAGCTGATGCAGATTGAGATTCTGTGGGCTAACTATTGGTCCTGAACCTTTGGAGGGCAAAAAAAGACACTGCAGCATCTGCCAGGTGGGTAGATGTGTGTACAATTCAGCATGGAAGAGGGCAGCTTTGTGCCTTTAGTCTGAGCTTGCTGAATTTAATTCTTCTCTTCACTACATGTCCCTGTTATCAGCTTGGGAAACAACATTTTTTATTTGTGCCACAGCTCCTGCAAAGCTGCATCTCAGGGTTCTTTGTAGGGTTAGTTTTGTATTCAAGAAGGTGCCCTGAATGAAATGCCAGGACATTCAGACAGATGAATTACAGAGTGCAGTAGCTCAGCTGAAAGACAGAAGACGTTCTGATACCCAAGTGCAGATTTTTCCTTCACAAAATGATCCTTGCTTTTGTGACTGAACAAGTGTAGTGCAGGCACGAAAGCACCCAGCACTACGTGTTGTCCATATATATAGAGAGATGATGTTTCTATTCCTTTTCCTTAATTTTTGTTTCATTTTTAGTCAGTTTAACAAGTGTTTCCACTATTGGTGTCAGAAGCTGTGGTAGAATGAAAAACCAATCAGATTTTTAGGAAATTTGTAAATATTTACATTCCCATATGTACAGCAAAGCAGATGTCTGCAGAACACCAGCTGGAGGTGCAGCAGATGTGCTGGACTAGAAGGAAGACTCTTGGAAAAGGTTCTTCAGAGGGGACTTAAACTCTCCACTAGGGTCTTCAAGAAGAGAGAAATTAGCATGGAAATCTCAGGACATATTTCTTCTTTTGTTCTGCAGCACTTGGCTTAAGGTGGCAAATGTCCCAGTCCCTAGGCCAGGCCTGTGCCATAAAGTGCCTTTGTGGAGGAGCTCACATATCCTTGGGGATGTCAGGCACTGTGTTACAGCAGGCAGCCAGCCTGGGTTTGCAGGAGGAGAGTAGGACTAGAAACAGGACACTCATAAAAAGTCTCAAAAGGAATCAGTCCTTTCCACAAAGGGGACACTTTAAGAAAATAATAAATGGTTCTACAAACCTTTAAAAGGTTTGGGATTTTCTCAATAATTAATTTCCATAGTCCGTTTAGACTGATGAAAACCTTCTGCCTGCACCAGTGAGCATCCTGAGCCTAATGCAGGCCTGGAAATAGGGCAGGGGATACCGCAGGACACAAGTACTTTTCCAGCCTGTGCAAGGGGTTGCATTTTTCACAGACATAAGTTCATGATCATTAAAAGAAGGGCAGTCACTGTCAGTTTAGTTCAATCCTTTCCTTACATGGTAAGGAACAGAGGGTAAATAACTGGGGCCAGGAGGCTGAGGTGGTTTTGTCCCTTGCAGACATTCTGAGAGTACTTCACCCTCAGGGTAGTTAATGTCAGTTTTAGGAGGCATAAATGAAGGAGTTTGCCTTTATTGTGGAATGCAAGTGGTGGCATGACTCGAATCCACAAGGCAGTAGAATTGCACTTAACATAAAGAAAACATTCTCAGGCTGCTTCAGAGAAAGCAGAAATAAAACAGGCCACCAGTAGGTCTTTGTCACCTAGTGATGGTGATTTTGTTGGAAATCATGAGGAGCTGGGAGTGGACTCCCTGGCTGAGCAGAAAGAGGTATTGGAATAAGCCAAGGATGATCAGTATTTGGAGCCCCACAAAATGACCTACGTGGCTTGATGAGTGAGCAGTGCCCCCCACCCTTGTGTTTGCAGTACTGGCTGCCTCTAAAATGATGATCTTTCTAGCACTTTCTTTGTATTTGCAGAACATCATCAAGAAAGTGATCGGACAGAAGTTTGTGTACAAGTTTGTCTCCTTTCCTGAGATTTTAAAAATGGATCCACATGCTGTGGAAATCAGCAGAGAGAGCCTTTTGCTGCAGGACAGCGACTGTAAGGTGCCTTCGGAGAGCAGGGATCAGCACAAGCACAGCTTGTCAGCACTGAAAAGCACAAGCCGTAATGAATATATCCACTCTGGCCTCTACTCTTCTTTCACTATCAACTCTCTGCAGAACCAGCCAGACCCTTACAAGACAATCAAAACAGAAAAACTGGAGGAGAAGTCAGAAGGAAACACACCCGTTGAAGAAGTCCGGACTGTTATCAGATTTGTGACAAACAAAACAGACAAACAAGTTACGAGGCCCATGGTGTCGTTGCCTTCTACTTCTGAAACTGCAGCTGCCTCTGCTTTCCTCAACTCTTCAGTATCAGCTAAAATATCTTCCTTAATGCTACCCAACAGTGCCAGCATTTCATCTCCATCATCATCCTCCTCCAGGTCACCATCTCTGTCTCCCACCTCACCGCTCCCTACAGAACACAGGAGCTTCTTCCTTGAGTCCAGTTGCCACGACTCAGATTCACTTGAGCCTCTGAACCTCTCCTCAGGCTCCAAGGTTAAATCCCCATCTCTTCCCCCAAAGGCTAAAAAACCCAAAGGCTTGGAAATCTCTGCCCCGCCTATGATTCTCTCCAGCACCGACATCGGTTCCATCGCCCTCAACAGCCCAGCGCTGCCTTCGGGATCCCTGACTCCAGCTTTCTTCACTGCACAGGTAAGACCTGCCTGTCTTCAGGCATTCTCTCCATGTGGCCAAGAGTGTTAGTTCTATAGGTTTGTCACCATCTGATGGGAAAAAACCCCAACATATGGGAAAGAGGGAAACACAGCAGTGCTCTGAACAAGGGGGTAAAGTAGGTTTCTCCTGGCGTTTGTTCCTAATTGAGTATGGGGAAAGCCATCACAGTTTACAGACTGCCTGGAAGGAGATGGGTAGCCATTAGTGAATTGATTATCTGTTCAAATCAGCATCCAGATCTACAAAACAAACAGGAAAAAAACCAAAAAGAAAACTACAGGTTTTGTAGATCACAACTGGAGCATGTGGGATGCTTGGTGAGATTCCTCTACTAGATGTTACATCCATGCAAACTGTGTGACCTTTTTGTTAATTTTTGAATACAGAGCAAACTAAGTGGTTTCTAAGGCTCTGAAGTCAGTTTCAATTTCTGAAGTTGTACAGATCCACAGACTACTTGCCAGAGCTTCCCTTCAGCACAGACCTACTGAATAACCAGAAGGTTATTTTGTTCTTTTTAATAACATATTTGTGGTAATGTCAACAGCAAGTTCTCATTTTCAAGCAAGTCTATGAAAAAAACCCCAGGAGCTGAGAGCAGAAGAGGAAAATCATATAGATAGGAGTCAGTGTGTTCATTGGTGAGTTTTGTCTTACAATACCACCTCAAAATTAGACAAAAAAGTCCAAGAGTAAAATTATCCCAATGTGGAACATTGCCCAAGATCCCCAGCCCTGAAATAGCAGTTGATGCAACTATTAGCATTGAATGTAGCAAACCAGACAGTAAATAAATAAGTACAAAGGTGTGTTACAAGCCCTCACTCACTTCAGGCTGTCTAGGAGACACATGGTTTCCAGAATCCCATCACCTCTTCCCTGTTTGAAGGTGTTGGAGGTGTTTGATGCGGGCAGCATTGTGTGCCTGCACGGCACTAAGGCCTGGCAGAAGTGAGAGTGTTGGCAGGTGCTCTTAGCCAGCACAGCACTTGCTCTTCCTGAGCTTTTCACCTGGCTGCAGAGCGAGTTTGTGCAGCTCAGGCACACCTGTAAGCCACCGAGATAAAAAGTTGTGTCACCAAGAAAGAAGTGTTTGTGGGCTGACACCTGTCATTTTTGACATCATAAAGCCTTTAAGTGAAGTTATATTTGGCAGGAAGAACAGAAGTGTGGCAAACCAAAACTGAGATGCACTGACAAACCTAAAACCTCTAACTGTGGTATAACCACAGTATTTTGTTTGTAGGGAGCAAATCTGACAAATCACATCAGATGTCAACCAGACACAATGATGGTGTGAGTTATTTCAAGCTCACTTTAATCTGCTGCTGCCCCAAACCACAGTATGAACAGAGATTTGTTTCCTCATTTTGTAATTCTTTTTTTGACTATTTAACTTTCACATTCATCTATAAACCGGTGTGCTTACTGCCCTGAAAGATGTAGAAGGGAATTATGTTGAGGATTGTGGCACTCCTTTAGCAGGAGGGATGGCTAAGGCTGTGATGAGTGTTACTCAAAACCATCACAGATCTTTTTTACAGGTTGTCCTATCACAGAAGAGACATATGACAGCTGTGTAGGATAGGTCCTGGGTCTAATTATTTAAACTTCTGGCTATACAGCAACACAGCTTTTATCCTCTTTTTTAGCCTTCTTTTTCTAGTGTGGATAAGAAGCACCCTGCATCCTAAACACGTCCTAGTGAATATAAAATGAAAACTACATAACAGCTGTGTTCTGATAACTGTAATATCACCATGCAAAATAACTAAAGCCATAATTTAGACTGGAAATCTGCTGTTCATCCCATTATCCAAGGAAGAACATGCATCATATCTCAAACGTTGTCTGATTTATCAGATCCCAGTGCGAAACACCTGCTGCCATGGGCAGGTGCAGAACAGGATGTCTGTTCCTGGAGTGATGTAGGATCTGAGAAGGTGCTGCTGCCTGAGAGTATTTCAAATGGCTTTCCACTGTACCTGCTGGTCATGAGGAATACCCTCAGGTGGAATGCTGTGAAAGGGCACATGATACATGCAATCAATTTCAGAACAGAAATGTATGTGTGACAGCACTTGCCTGTTTTCTAACAGCTAGAAGTGACAAGATTGTACTTACACACGTTGTCACAGAAGTCAGGAGCCATGAGCATCATTGCTTAACATAATCCTCTCTGTGCAATGAATTATTTCTATTTAAACTGTTCCTGTGCTTAGATTATAATGACGTTTTTTAAGTAGGAACTTCCCAATGGGTTCCACATCTAATATCAGATGTACAGCTGCACGTGGGCAGAAAATGAAGTGACACATCAATTTCCTCATGTGATTTAGGGATAGCCTGTTCTGTGGTGTTGTTTACACTTAGATTTCCTCTGGTGGTTTTGATGCTTGGCTGTTGGCAGTACTGAGAATAAGCCTGGGAGGCCCTGCACTCTTTTTGCATTAAATATTAAACAGATTTGGAGGCTTGCTTTGGCTGGCTCTTGCTTCTGGCAGAACTTGCAGACATTAGTGCTCTACTCATCAAAGGATATGAGCTTTTGCTTAGCACTGTTGTTAGGCATGTTAGCGTGCTTCCAGAGATGAATGGAGGGCAACTCAATTTCAGGTCTCTCTGAAGACTTGCTCTGGCTGCATCCAGATAGGAATAAATACCTCCAAATTTTCCTCATTATTTTCAAAAGACCCCCATAAGAACTGCACTTTCAGTTCTGGATATCTGCAGTTTCTTAGAGAAAAAATAAATAACGGAGACTGCTCACTGGAGTTCTTAGTACCGTTGGCACAATGCTGTGTCCTTAGTTGAATGTTGTTGGGTCTTGCTGCTTACATCTTTGGCTTTAAGGTTAGTAGGCTCTTCTGTAAGTAGATATGAGTATTTATCCTGACCTAATTCAGTGTGTTGTCAGTCTCATAAATCTCCATCGGTAGCCTCCTGCCAATGGAGCATCAGTGTGAAATGCGGCACAAGAAAGGGGCTCTCACTGCTGCTGCTGATTGCCTTTCCCATGAAAGCACCATGGTCCTGGGAAGAGAGTGTTTGTAAAGGACTCTTGACAAGTGCCTGCTTGTCAAGTGGTTTGGTTTTTTTTTGGTTTTTTTTTTGACAAGAGCTGTCACTTGATGAGATCAAGACTGAAGACTTCTCCTTGCCAGGCCTCCACCCACTCTTTGCCACTTTTGTTGTCATGCAGATATATCCCAACCCTGACTGGTACTCCTGTGACCACAGGTTTATTACTCCTTGGGACAAGCATGGTTTCTTCCATGGGGTTTGGTGTTTCTGATCCACCTTCTTCAGCACAAGGAAGGTGACAGGGCCCTTTCTCTGCACATTTCTTCACAAACCCCACTTCTTCTGAGATTCTTAGGAAAACCGTTCAAGAGCAGTCAAGGTCTTTGTATTGAATAGCCTTTCAGAATCAGCAGGATAACTTTAATGTTTGCTGCTCCTTGTCTTTCCCATCTCTTCTGCTGGTGCCAAGCTAATTGTTTGACCCTGTTGTGAACTGCAGCGCAAGCACGTCCCGGCAGGTCTGTGCTCCCGTGCGCCTGCACAGAGCCCCAAACACCGCAGCGATGCCTCAGGCACGGCTTGGCAAGTGAAGTCTGTGATCCTAGCAAGTGCAGATGAGCCGTGGCAGTGCCTGTGTGAGCCTGCTCTCTGCAGGGTCTGGCAGACAGCGGGCTGTGATGGGCCCTGATGTCAGCAGCTGCTAAGGGACACCCCCAGCTGCAATTGCCCTAGGTGGGAGTTTGTATTGCTGGCCCAGTGGGGAGCACCATAGTACATGACTAACACTACAGGGAGATGCAGATACTCTCTGTCTTCTGTCTTCTCTTTATATAAACTCTGGACAAATGGATGCCTCAGTTCAGCAATGCACTGAGGCAGTTGTTCCACACTCAAAGCACATGCTTGCTTGCTAAGTGTGTACCCAAATTCCATTAAGTGCCTTGCTAAATAGGACAGATTTTGATAATTGATGTCAACATTACTGGTGAGATCAACTCATTATGCCAAACACTTTTTTCAAAACTATCACGTTCTTTTTTAGAATGATAAAAGTTACTCTGGATACAGAATAATTCACATAATTCTTAATTTGAATGAAGATTTGCATGTGCTCTAACTGTACCTCCCCTCCAATTGTGCTTTAAGAATGCTGAGGGCAATCCCAGCAAATTTTGTGCATCATGGCACTGGAAGGAGGCACCTCTGAGTTGGGAAAAGCCTTGGATTCTAAGTTCTTGCCATTTTGGTTCTTTTCAAACAATTAGTTGTGCTCTCTGCTGTCTCCCTGGGCACCCAGCCCATACACCTGCCTCTCCCTGCTCAGCCCATGCACTGCCAGCTTCTTGAAGCCTCTCCCATTATGAAGAGGCACCATCAGGGGAGTAAAGGTCAGAGGACAGCAGTGACTCTTCCAGCTCCACACACGATTGCAGTAATGCTCCAAAAGCTGCAGTCAGGTCAAGGAATTGCTGGCCTTCAAAAGGTAAAAGCTGATTCTGAAGGAGACTAGGTGGAGTTGGCAGGCACTGGGGCACACATGGTATTATTGTGTATGTTACACAGTTGCATGAGCGTGGTTCAAATAAACAGTAACTGTGCATCTCGTTAATCAAGTAGAAATTAAATCAGTTTGCATTTGGAGGACTATTGAATGTGCAGGTATCCAGTACCGGCCACTGCAGAAGACTGGCTGCAGGGCTGGATGGGCAGCTGCTGCTGACCATGCTGTATGTCTGAATTCACTGGGAAACAGAGCCAGTAGATGATGTGTAAGGCTTCAGGGGTGGTGAGTGCTGCATGGAGCTGTAACTTTGAGCTGTGCATCATGAAGTGGTTTTTGTCTTGCAGACCCCCAGTGGATTATTGCTGACCCCCAGCCCGCTGCTGTCTAGCATTCACTTCTGGAGCAGCCTCAGCCCTGTTGCTCCTCTGAGTCCTGCCAGGCTGCAGGGACCAAACACTCTGTTCCAGGTAGGTCTTCCCAAGGCACAGGTTTCATTGCTGAAGGCACACTTGTGGAAGAGACATTGGGGGAACATCTCCTCACATGTGTCTGAAGTTTTTCAAACAGATCAAGAAAATACAGGCATTAACAGGCACTTTTAAAGAGAGGCCTACTTGTACCCTCTGCCAATCCTTGGCAGCACAGACAGATCCTACAGGGCAGTGTCTGTGCACCTGTGTGCTGTGTGAAGGAAAGAGAAACAAATGCTGTGAGAGCAGGTAACTGAGCTCTCAGAGCTGCAGGAACAGAGTGCAGACCAGTCAGTGACCAGGCAGAAGAGGGCTGGAACACAGACTCTGGGAAAACCAAGACAGTTTGGGTCTCACCCAGTGAGGTGGGTGTAGGTTTAACCTTTTGTCCTAAAGAGCTACTTATCACTCAGACAAGGCGCTCTGAACTTGAAGGCTCCATTTCCAGTTCTCCTACCAATTATCCATGTGTCCCCAACCAAGGACATTCCTCTGAGCATGACCTCACTGTATGTAACAGCAGAAAGACAACTGCCCACTCTCTCCTGAGTACTGGCAGAGTAAAATTCTCAAAGTTTTATAGAGATGTGGTAAATGCAAAAGTTATTAACTATCCCACGATGGCCACAGCACTCAGCTGCAGCATTTGCCTGAGCCTCAGGAAGAAGATGGTGGGGATGGTATTTGCAGCTCCAGCTGTAGCTGCTGCAATACAGCTGATTCATTAAGTCACAGAAGAAATTGTGTTCATCTGCTGGTTGGCAAGAAGCACAGGAACCCAGTGGCCATCTGCACAGCTGAAGAGTGCAAGGACACCCCTGGAACACCCCGACTGCTGTGGAGGGCCAGCACTAACAGATGAGAAGGCTACTGCTAGAGAGGGACCCTTCAGAGAGGCTGACTGCCCAAATCCAGGGCTGGGCTTTAGCTCAAGTAGTTGCTCAGGTACTGTCTGCACTGGGATAGTCAGTCTTTCTACCTCAAGCTGCACATGGAGCTCAGGGCTCCTTATTTGTGTTTCAGATAAACGCATTAATCCCTGCTGGGCCTTAGTTTTGTACACATGGGTAGAAACAGCCAGACATTTCATCTGAGAAGTGCCTGTGCCAAGGCTTGGGATAAGCTTGTACGGACAAGTGCTGGCCATTCCCTGGGGGATCTGAAAGTGAGGAGTGGCCTTGGCTTTCCCTTCTGAGAGACCCAAAGGGCCGTATAAATGATGTTTGATTCAAGTGAAAGCCACAATGACAAGTTGTAGAGCACAAAGCCTTATTTTAACAGCAAATAGGAACTGAAAACCACAGCTGAGGCCTGGCCAAGCCCACCGAGAACTGATGGGTCAGCCAGTGTAGGCGTCGGAGCAGAGCTCTCCTCAGGCTGCCTGCACAGGCCAGCCCACACTCCATGCAGCTATCCAGGGAAGAGCCTGTAATCAGGTTCTGTGTTTTAATGAATCTTGGCAGAAGTGATGGAAGTGTTTCCTGAGGTTTGGTGTGGTTAAAGCAGAGGTATCAGCCAGTGCAGGCCACACCAGGAGCGTGGTGCCAGACCCCTGCAGCACCGCGCTGCTGAGCCTGCGCCGCTCGGCCCGACCTTACACGGAGTGGTGGAAGAGAGGTATCACCCACTACCATCTGAGTGGAAGAGTAAACTTGTTATGAGCTCATTATCATATGCATGTGGAAGGGGTGGTTACACCACAGTTGGCTGTCCAAGGACTGATCTGATGGGTGAAAATACACCAGCTGCTTGAAGTTGTTCAGCTCTGTCTCCCTCAAGCCAGCAGAAACCCAGCACCGCTCACGGGGCTCATGGAGCCTTGAGGCCAGATCAGTATCTACCAGTGGGGTAATTCCTGCCTCATGCTGCAGCAAGTTCATTCCACCTACCTGCTTTACTTTTTCTCAGGTCAGATGTTAAGAACAAGTCAATACCCACCACTGCAGGTAAGGCACAGTCACGATACCGTCATGAACTAGCAATAAATATATAGCTTCTGTATTGAATGAGATTTTTTTGTGCAGTACTTCAGAAGCAGCAGGTTAATATAAATGATGATACATGCTTCACATGCTGAATGTCCCGGCATAGTGATTTGTTCTTTCTGAGTGAATGCAGAAACTGTAATTACTTGAGAGTAATTTTCCCCAGTTGCCCTAAAACTACATCTCAGCTTTCACTTCTGCCAAACTCTTTCCTGCATAAAAGAAAGACAAAAAGGATGTATTGTAATTAATAGACTGTAGACTGAAAAACATTTTTGGAAGCAGAATGGATGGCAAAGATTCCTCTGTAGTGTTCACTTTGCCAGGGTGATGATAAATGTGTTATGTGGACTTTTATATAAAATATAGCAAATAACAGATTTCTGTATCCTCATGCGTTTATGAATTACTCAGGTTTTGTCCTCTCTTTTGCATTCCTAATGACTGATGCAGGCATTTGGTATATGTCTTACTGTATAGACATCACAACTCTTGAAACCACCTGGAGCCAGTTGCTAATGCTAAATCCATGTGCTTCTTGGGCTGAATGTTTTGAGATAAAGAGTAATTTTTACCTTTTGGCCTCTTACAGTTTCCAACTCTGCTAAATGGTCACATACCAGTGCCACTCCCCAGTCTGGACAGAGCCTCTTCACCAGTACTGCTTCCTCCAAATGCTCAGAAATCCTGATAATGCCTCATCACACCAAGGATGTATTGGTGGATTTAACACTTCATTCCTATGGGCTAGTTTTTCCTGTGTCATGAGAAGGACATTGTGAAACCCTTTATTACTTTGGTTTGCACTTTTCATTACATGGATAATCTACTTTTATTATGTTAGCATTTTTCAACAGTGTTTATATATAAAAGTATATATAAATCTGTTACACATTAAATGAATTATAATTTTTTTATATCATAGCTCTCAAGTGTTGAACACTTCTGTTGTTGATGAAGTACTTTTCTTAATGGATTGCAACAACGTATCTAACAGGGATGTGAAGCTTCTTTTTAATCCCTTTTTCTGCATATTATGCATTGTGCTTGTGTAAACTATAACCGGCTGTGCCTTCTTTTGCATAAAGTCTGTAAATGATTTATATATTTTCTAGTATTAAGATAAAAAGTTGAAAGAAAAAAACTAGTATTGAACAGCCCTATGGTAGTATTTCAGTATTTTCTCCACGGATAGGCCATATGATGCAGTGTATTAATGTAACTTTGTATTAAGTGCTTTCAAATTGTATAAAAATAGCCTTATAATTTTTCTTTGCTGAAGTGAAAAACATAATCCACGTTACAGCCAGGAGATGTAGTTCAGAGTAGCAAAGCCACATTTACGCCCAAGTTCTCCTGTCAAGTTGCAACAGGGAGGAACTGGGCGGTGTATGTTCATGAGACATTTCCAGCATTTGAGAGTACTTCTGTAAAAAAAGACACATTGCTCAGAATTTATTTGGCCTATACTTCTTATGAGCTGTCAACATTACGGCTGGAAAGAGTGCAGGTAATTTCTGTCCTCCCAGGGAATGAGGATCATTCCCGGTAATTTCCAGGTGCTTTGTTCAGCTGTGCCAAGTGCCTTCTACTAACTTCCCTGGAAACACTATTGTAGCTACTCAAGCTCAGAAGGTCACATTTCCCCTTCCCCCAAAGCTGGAAAAGTTACAGGTCTGTAAATTGATGCCTGGTGCTTGCAAAGAGGCAGAGACTGTACATGTGGGATGTTTATGTATAAACAGCTGAATTCTGGATGAAAAAACAGCACTGTGTTACTATATACTTGCAACTTGAACTTACTGGGTATGTCCTCTACCTTGAGGGGATGGCTTAGTCATCTAAATGTCAGGTTAGGATTAGGCCAGACTCCCTGGCACCACAGACTCTAATCCTGGCAGAGCTGATGCAAATCTTCAGTTTCCTGAGGTGGCTAAATTGGCTTGAATGCAGCTTTACTGTGTCGGTTTTTCAGATGAGACCTTAAAAGCCAACCCCAAATCCGATTCCTATTTGTGACAGGTCATTGGAACCTCTATTTTGCTTTCTGGCCGAGCAGCTGGCCATGGTTCGTTCTTTATGAAATGTATGCAGTGAGTTGTCTGCTGATTTTCTGCTTGGATGCATTTCAGTGATGATGTGTGTAGTTATTTGTAAAGTGCTTTTGGATCCTTCAACCTGAAAGGTGCTAAATAAACATTTTATTAATGCAGTTCTGATGTTGGAAAGCCATTTTTGGGGGCAGAGGTGGTTGACAAAAGCAGGAATTTTCCTCAGGCTCCTGGGTTGCACAACCAAAAATGCCTCCTCAGTTCCACTTGCAGTGATAAAAACCTGCTGTATCCATGTAAGTACCAGCTGATAAACACAGCAATCACGTGCCAGACATGAGGAGAACGAATGAAGCGCTTGGGACATCATTTGCTCGACTCAGTGTTTCAAGAGCTCGAGATGGAGCCACCCCACAGACTCAAAAGTAGAAGACGAACCTACGCAAAATTTATGAGTGAATGCAAATTTTATACAAAGTAGAATCAGAATAGGTTGGAAGAAAGGGCAGTGTGTAACTGATGGGACTGACGAGGCCAGTGGAGATATATCACAAGGGTTTGCAGACAGAACATTTCTCTTCCACTGCATTCCTCCCAGCTACATGGAATATTTTTCAGTAACAAAGTTATAGAGAGGCAATTATTTCACACTACAGAGCTGACTCCTGCCTCATTTTTAAAAAACCATGAATACTTGCTTACACCTGTAAGCCACGAACAGCAGCATGGAGTCTTGTCTTGTACGTGCCACTACAGCCAATGGGAGAACCCGGCAGTGAGACAGCATTTATCAGTTTAAAATGCAAAGATGAAAATGTACTAGTATTGAATATTACACTGCAAAAAACCAGTTGAACATGTGAGGAGGGAGTGTGTGACAGAGATTCTAATAAGTACCCCGATTCTCATCATTTTATTTCTTCCAAGATTTTACTATTAATAAGGAAGATTTTTTTCTTCTCAAAAGGTTCAACACATCCACACCTTCCCTCCCACCCTCCAGCCCTTAAATGATTCTGGACTTGTTTTTAAAGATAGCAGGAAATAGGAATTCTGGGACAAAATCCTATTTCAAAAAATTACTGGAAAGGATCTGAGAGAATCCAATGAAACAATGGAAGACACACAGAAACGGGGAAGAAGTGCTGTCTTATCTTTGAGAGAATAAAAATAGCAAGAGAACACATCTTCTGCTGGTTGACTTTTCAGTTAAAAAAAATAGGCTGTCAAAATCTGCCTTCTAAATCAGTCAATAATGGAACAACATTTGTATAAATACTTCCCAATAGAAAAAATTTAAGTCCAGCCTCTCAAGTCTAACACCTACATGAAATATTAGACTGTTATGCCTTATGCTTTGAAGAAAATATTCTATTGGTAATCTGAATTTTATTAACAGATATATTTTTAACTGTAGAGAAAATCAAATAAATGTTTTTAAATAAATACTGTGAAAGTGTCAGTATTTCTGTGGCATGGAAAGCTCCAAGCCAACCATCGTGGGGAACAAAATGGGAGTTATTCTCTCTTCAGTATTTTTAGTAGTAATTGCAATTTGATCATACTTGGGGGATTTATTGTAAGATTTACACTTTATTCATGCTTCAGCAATACACAAAAAGTTCCCAGTATTATGTAGGCTGGGTGCATGATTAGGATATTTTTGGCTTACCTGCACCTTGTTTTTTTCAGAAAACCAAGTATCCCCCAGAAGGGCCACAGCTGCAGGGGAGCTTTGCCAAGAGCTTGTGCACACCTTTGGCCCTGGCACAGGTAAGCGGCTCCAGTTCTAAAGAAAAACCTTCAAGGTGGGGAAAACAGCGATGGGTGATAAACTATAGGAAAATACCTGACACACATCCATTACGCATGAAAGAACCATTTGTTTTGTCTGAATAAAACTGGTCTCATCAGACAGGCACTTACCCTCTGGAAATACCTACCAAAGAAGCGAAGAACTGTCAATAAGATTTCTGTTTTAAGGGGAGGTGGTCCTTTCAAACACGACTTACAGGGTTAATTTTAACAGAACAACTCTGCATTAAGAGGCTGTGTGATCTCGTGCCTACAGGAAACATCTTCAGAAGCCATCATGACACCCAAATGAATTTAGAAAAGGCACAGTAAGTACAGGTAGTCTTTTATGTAAGGGCATAGCGATTCCCTTCTGATCTTCAGACTGTCTGTATATCCTGTAGGATAAACAAACACGGGCCTAAAATTGAAGCATATCTCTCCAAAGTCATCAGAAAACTACAACTTTTAAAATGCATTTTAGCCCCAAACTATAACTGCTCTTACCAATTAATGTGTGAGTGCTCTGCCTACACAGATGGAGTATAAACCTATTTCTTGAGGGCAAAGAGACTGACAGCACGAGTGAGAAGCAGTATGAATTTATTTAAATGAATAAAGCAGAATGAACCTCAAGCAAGGACTCTGGAGCAATCAGCATCATAGCCTGCCGTGGGTGGGGGCTGGTATTTGAAGAAAGCATCCTAGAAGAGAGGATTCTAGGATATGTTCGAGTTCTTTTGTGAAAGATTCCCACCAGTTCACATTCACTCTGCAAGAAGCTCAAATGCATAAATGTAACCTTAATTATTCCTAACATGGCTTCAGGCCAGCTACCCCCTCCTGCAAATCAAATAACAAGACAGCAAAGAAAGGAAAAAACAGTCTTTGAAAAAACAAGCTCGGGGTGTGAAAGAGGAGGGGCTGGTGACGCTGCATGTGCAGCGATGTGCAGACGCTGTCATGCCAAGGCCTGGAGGGAGGTGCTCTGCAAGAGCACGTTGGAGATGAGACAGGGAAGAGCATTTTCCCTGGTGTGCAATCCACAGCAGTGGTAATTCCATCAGCAGAAAGATGTCACTGCAACAAATGAAAGAACTTCACAGCTCCCTGGGGAAAAACATGTTTCAAGGCAGGGCATCTGAGCCAAGTAAGACTCTTATTTCATTAGGAGGACCATGGAAGTGACATGCCCACACAGGCCTGCTTCTTGAGTGAGCTTGGAGGATGCAGCCAGCACAATAAATTAAGCAGCTATTTACCACAGTAGCATGTGTATGTGTCCATTCACAGCTTAAGTTTGCTCAAAAGTTGCAGAACTTCAATGAGTTAAAGATTTTAGGAAACATGCAAAAATAATTGGAAATTGTTCATGTTTTCCACTGACATCAATCTTAGTGAGAGGCACAGTACTGCCCAATGAAAGTCACATACAAGAGATTAAAAGAACCAGTGCAGAATATATGAACTCTAATCCCAGTTCTGAAAACAGGTTCCCACTATGGCTGAGAACAGGGCTATGATTTCTGTGCAGCTGAACTCCATAGATGAAAGAAGGTGTATGGTAAGAATTCCAAAACCCATGTAGCTGCTTGGCTTTTACACTTTTCACAATCATCCCACCTGTACAGTCAGAGCTTACCTACAAGGTTCCAGCTGTTACACACTTCCTTTATGTTTCATAATCACACTTGTTACCTTGCCAGTCTCCTAAATTGGTATGACAGGGGTACTGGTGAGATACATGGATGTTGCTGAACAACACACAGGCCAAATGGGAGCATTAAAGCTCTAACAGCCCAACTTTTGAAAAAGTAAAAACCTCAAACTGCATAAAGTAAGCATTCAAGTTCCTTCCCAAAATTAAGGTATTTCATAGAGATGTTACATTTGTTTTAAAGCCAAAATTTCTGAAAGTAAATAAGGTACTGAAATGTGTTAACAATGTGCATGAATTACTTCAAAATGATCACGTCACATAAAAGGTAGTTCTGATTTCTCCTCAGTGTCACCATGATTTGTTTGGATTTCTTTCAAGTCTGACCTTAATTCCGAGTATTTCCTGGGTTTATAATACTTAGCCTGGGGATATTTACCAACATACCTTTCATATATTTTGTTCTCAATAACAGAATGTATTCTTAACCTTAATTCCATTTTAACATTGCAGAACAGAAACAATGTACCTTTACTACATGGAAAAACTCATGCACAAACAACAAGCAAGCAGCCCAAAGGATGCTACCTTGCAGTTTTTCAAATGATTTGCAAATACAAAGTATGTTGATTCTTTAATAATTGTTTATTTTAACTTTTATTGCCCAATTCAGGGATACACTCTGGCTACTTAATGCTGTGGTAAAGCAGCACAAAAATAACACAGCCATGTTGAGATGCATGTTCCACTAGAGCATTGCTGAGCTGTTGGTTTGCCCCTTCCATCTCCCACCCTGTCCTATCAATCCCCATCCTGCACCCACCCTCTCTCCCCTTCAACCTTCACCTGCACGTGAATGCAACCGCATCACCAGCACCTGCCTCCGTCCTGGCTTCCAGCCCACCTAACTCTGACACACACCTACACCCATACCTTGCCATCCCTACCCTGGGCTAGGTGGGACACACCAGGTATCTTCTAAAAATAACTACCTAAAATCAGCCACGACTTGCAGGCCATTTCTCATTAACTGATCACTCATCGTCACGCAAAGGTGGTCACACCAAACACTGAAAGTCATCCATTTTTAGCAACTCTCTGCTTCGTTTTCATCACACTGGAGGTCTTCTCCCAAAAAGGCCAACATTCCTACAGTTCTTGGGGACAGTGAAACCAAGTCCATAGCACCTGACTGCCAGACAACAGGCAGAGCACCGAATTCCATGGAAAGGATGTCACAGATGCCCAGCAACTTCAGACTTGCTGACTACTGCCCCAAACAGGCAACTGCCACAGAATCGTCTCTGCTGATGCAGGAATTTCAATAATAGACAATTTTAAAAAGCCCCAAACTGGCTTGACCACAGATGACAAGTATCTTAAATATGTTCTTTAAAGCTACCTCCTAACAAACACAGATTGACTTGTAGGTCCTTAGAAAAAATTTCTTTATAAACAGACTGCTTCAGTTTTATGGAAGATCTTTTCATCTGTAACAAAAGAGCTGAATTCCTACTTAAAATGGAACATCCTTTTATTAGCTGCGGCTGATCCCTTTCTAAGTTCATTAATGCACTTCGTTTTACCAGGTAAACCTTTAAGTCCTTTACTCATTAGTGTCACATTATTACTTGTTCTTTTATGACCTATAAAGTATTACTGTTCTAGAAATGCTAAATCCCACATTTATCCACAGTGAACATTTAGTCTATCTTCACTACTTTGGTAAAAAAGGATGTCTTTCTGATACTTCTTTCTTCAACACCGTCACATCTACAATGTATTTCCTACAAAGTTAATCAGTATAAAATCTAGATCAGATCCATAGCAACTATAAAAAAATATATAACAACTATGTCAGGACAAGGGTTTTCATCAGTGCCAACTCAGCGTCTCCCACACACGCAGCTCTTGCACTGGGATCAGGGGGAGCCCCGCGGGCGTGTCCCAGACCCGCGTGACACTCCCGGGCTGTGTGACACGCAGGGCTGGCTCACCCACAGGGAGACCACGCTACTGACAGGGTCCCCAGATGATCCCCATGGTCACGGATGAGCCACGTCACTTCCACTGCCACTACTCCTGCACTGAATGAACTAATGGAGCGGCCACAGGTGACCCTGGGGGCTCCCACAACACACGGACCTCGCTAAATGCTTCCAACAATGCCCCAAGAACCGCAAGTTCACTTTGTCTGTATTTTTAACAACACAGGGCTTTTGTTGTTATAAATTTCAAAACAAAACCAAAGAATTCCACATAATATTTATACTTTCAAAAGTACAATATTAATACAGGTCGGTCAGTTAGAAATAACAGCAGTTTGTTAGGTCTACAAGGTTTAACGTAAAACCGGTTTACAAATGCTGAAAAGCAGTAGTGGTCCAATAGTCACCGTTACACATGAATTTCTCTCTTCCAGAAAATAAAATTAAAAAAAAAATCCCAATTCAAATTCACTAGTATCAATGAAATATTAATAAAACACCCCCAAACATGCCACAATCACTATTCACAAATAAAGTTAAAATGAAATATACAAAAATTCACTTAATACTGTTAAATAACAATAAACTACAAGATTTCCTGAACAGAAATGGTAGGACCCCTGAACGTTTTACAGTGAATGTCAGGAAAAATTAAGTTACCTATGACTATTTTCATGATATACCAGCCAAAGATTTACATGACCATTTCAAAATATACCAATAAAGATTTACAGTCTCTTTAAGATGCACTAAACAAATAGGTTCATAAAGGTGAACACAAATGCTTAAAAATACTGTAACCATCACCAAGGGTGTACTTATGATACTCACTGAGATGCATAAGCATAGCAGTAATATGTTTACTATCTCTGGAAAACAGGTAACACCTAAGATCTGAAAAACTCTCTAAGTTCCCATTGTAAAAGCTCTGTAGCACAGTGAGTTCTTCTCAAGTACAAACTTGCATCTTTCCAGTTGATTTCAAGTGAATAATGCACAAATGGGACAGCGACAAGGTGGGAAAAGTGTGACATTATTCCCATGTTTGTGTAATTAGTTGTCCTGTTCCTCTGTAATGAAAAGTAAGCCAGGGTCCAACATATATGAATTGTCTTTTTACTATTTGTATTTCTAAGTTAAAAACAAGGTAAAAAAGTTACTGTTTCTGCAGGCCCCATATGCACAACAATGTGCAAATACGTTATGCTGGAGTAAGCCTGACAAATGTCCAGCCTCCATGCTCTAATTTATCAATAACTAACATAGGATCTGAGAGCAAATCATAGTTACTTTTCACTTGTTTGAATCAACCTTCACACCATGTGCTTTTCAAAAACATAATATGCATTATAATTTTTCAACTATTTCAACACATACTTCCAATGTTAAATAAGGAATTAAGTGCCAAGAACGTAGAGCATTAAAGATGGCTCACCTATAGCCAAGCAAAGCTATGTTTACATTCCAGGAAACACTGCAGTTTAAGAAATACAAAAAAACCCCGCAGCAGTAGAACATTTTATCAAGAGAAACAGATGCATTCACATATTATAAAGCCATTGCAACTTCTTCAGGCATGGAACTGTTGTGTTAACTATACAGACAGTAGTTATTTAGCAGCAATGATTCCGCAATAAATAATGCACTGTGTTTCTCAGTCCTGCACAAAAATTGCAGCTACAGTTACATCAACAGCTGTAACCTACTGGCTCTAGTGGCAGAGGAGACCTTAAAACCAACTGTACAAAAAATTGTCACACTGTGACAACAAATATAAAAACATAATTTGCAGGTTGGAAATAAAAAGACTCCACTGTTAAGAGGACAGTGTAGACAAACTGCGATTCCAAGTCCACCAAGAGAAAACACTGCCTTCGGATCCGAGTCCTTGATCGACAGGATAGGCTTGGCCTTGACTCTGCACTGCCCCCTCTAGAAAAGCATGCTCTGCCTTCTGTTCTTCCCATGTCCTGCAACACAACACGGGCCATGGTAAGAAACCCAAGCATTTGCACAACAGAGTATTCAGCCATTATCCAGATCTCCATCTTACTTCAAGGCACCATCTCTTGTGCTTCAACCAGCACCAGCATCTTTCTTTTAACTGTGCTCATTGCATTGGTTTTTCACTTTGCCACCATTCACCCCCAACTCATTTGAAACTCCAAACTGTTCTCAGGTTCACAGTCCCTGCCCATCCCTAGTAACACTCACATCTTTTTGTGCACTTAGCTTATATGTTTCTCCAGGAATCTCAGTAAATCATTCTGGATTTTTTTTTCAGTACATTCACACAAACCGATTTAACAATGCATTTTTCAATTCCAAATGCCTCTGGCACAGCATTCATTTAGCAAGCATGAGAAAATGTAAAGCTTTCCATACCGGTCTCTGGGTAAGTGGAATTTCGAAAGCCAGGGTCTTTTTGCAATTGAATCTCTTTTAGACTAAATATTGAAACACCTGAAATGTAACAAAGAAATTAATTAATATTCAAACACAACTGTTTTATTGACCAAAATTATATTCTTAATTATATCGTTTAGAGAAAAGAAGTTTCCAATTCACAAATACTTAAGTCAATAGATATCAGACTTCTTTAACAGATAAGAGATTTTTCTTACCCAGTGTACTTAGCTTTAATGCACTATCTTAACAATACCCTGCTACTTTAATATGCCTCTTACTTTCAGGCAGAGTGTGTATTCTTGTTCCAAGACTTCTGAAGTATGCGTGTTTCATGGCCTCTTCTGCTGAAATTCTCTTCTTTGATTCATACTATTAATATAAAAGCATACAAGTATGTTGGTTTCCATTAAAAATCTCTTTGCATCAAGTGATTTCATCAATGGGAGAAAGAGTTCTATTTACTCAATATTTCCCATAACTCACTAGAATAATTTCTTTTCATTACTTTCATTTCCCACACGAAATCTAACGTGTTATCAGAATATGCCAACATATAACAAGATTGCCAAATTAGTAAAAATAACTTCTGTAAATGGATGCAGGTCAAAACTACACCTAATCATTACGTATAGATGGTACAATGATTAGATGTCTCCTGCTTGGCATCTCTGCAATTCTGGACATGGATGCAGACATTTAAAAAGCTGCATAAACGTAAGTTACAGTGCTGCATTTACTCAAAGATGCAGAAGTTGGCCTTCCATCTTGTTTCTAGCTCATTTTTAATACAGATTCAAAGGTTAAACCCACATACCACTTCACCTGTTGAATACAGTTGCAACGTCAAGAAATAATCTTACATTTTAGTAAATCCTTCTCTAGTACTAAACTCAGTTCGCCATTACAGAAATTTAGCATTTGTATTTAAAAGTTCTGGTTTAATACCGTATTTCACAAGAGATTTAGTTTTCTCAGGGCTAACATAGAATAATTCTATTTTTACAAAAGGTAGTAAGAGAAGAAATCATTTTTGGGGGAAAAAAAAAGCAAGCATCAGTTTTTGAATTCTCACACTACGCTGGCTTCTTCCCACATCTGTCACCCACTACAGACTCAGCTACAAATTCCACTTTGAGACAGATCTAACAGATACTTTGGCTTCTAATGCATTTTGTACATCATATATTAAAACTCTAAACTTGCACCTTTATAAAGTAAAGCCACAAAACACATCTTACTTGAAGGAACTTCGCTATCAATTCAATTCCTTCCGTGTCTAGCCTAAAAATAAAAATATTTTTAAAAATTAAAACAGTTATTGAACTGTATTTATGAAAGTAAAACCGCAGAGGAATCTACTTAATTAAATGATATCAAACCTGAAAATTATATCTAAACATGGAAATGTTTTCACCTAAACAACATTTACTCATGTTAATATGAATACATATGAGTCCTAATATCTCAGAGCAAGACTATTTGGAAAACACTGGGGACACACAAATCCTAAGTTTGGATTGCCATTTACTAGGTAGACCTGGATCATTTATTTCAAATTTTTTAATTATTTCTTTAAAGCTTAATACTACTCATTTTCTAGAGGGACACAAGGTTAGATCTTCCTCTTTGAAGTTGACAACAAATGTCTTTGTTATTAAGTTTATTTATAATAACTGCACAGACCCTTCAAATTCCTCATTATGGTTTTAAAATTATTACAAGAAACTGCTCAAGGAAACCTAGCCATTTTAACAAATGGCCTCGGTCTAGTATAGAACCAGAAGAGAATTTGTGTTCTTCAGGAAATGCTGTGTGAATTCCCCTACTGTGGATACATTATTAATCGGAGTTTATCGTTCCACAGGTCATTAAGGAGCTGTGGTACCTAGAATGGTATTAGAGAAAGGAATCACATAGTACTAGGTTCTGCTTTGCATTATCATCTGCCCACAATAACACAACTGATGAATAGTTTTACAGCATTCAGTGGCAGATTGTATGTAGAAATGCATTCCCACTTAGGAATATGCAAAGCCACAAGGATGCATATTTTCTATTAATAAAACACGAAGTACCTTGGTGCATGGTTGATGAGAGGTTGTGGTTTGTATTTAGGAAAGTTGTAGTTTCTAAATTCATCACTGGAAGAAATGCCTGGCCATGTTTCTTGACATGGAGTTCCTGTATTTAGAAGCAGTAACATATTCAACTTAAAAAACGTAAACAAACAACTTTGACATAAAAAAGCATTTACTCCTGTAATTTAAAAGAGAAAGGGAAAAAAAATCATTAAAAAAACCTATGTTGTGCAAACTCAGCTGTACACACAGCTGAATAATTTTTCATAACCTTGACTACAATGCAATATAGAATATTGTTCTGAGATAAAGACCTACAGTTCTCATAGAAACATGGTGCATTAACATTGCTAAAAGTATCCATTTACCAAGAAGTCTGAAAATTAAGTGCAGTTCATCTTCAACAGTCGAACCAGGAAAAAGAGGCCTTCCTGACGCCATTTCAAAAAATATGCATCCGACGCCCCTTTATAAAGACAGAGAAAAAGATAAAGCAGAAATAATCCCATAATTTCAGCTCGTAAAGATTTCTGGGATTTCTCTTCAATTGAAACAAATTATTGGTTGTTATCCAAACACTGCTATTAAAATATTTAGAAAGATGTGTAGCAATAGGAGAGCTGTCAAAGCCTAAACAGAACCTGTGCCATAGCTATATTATATCCTCTTCCTTCAGATGTTGAGTTAATCAATTTTATTAAAATTCATGGTAAAATACCATTTTACCCTGTCATTAGGAGAAAAAGGCTTGGTTTTTTTCCCTAATACTGTGGGTCTAATGCTTGCTTCCTCTGAGCAATAAAAAACTACTCTGCATTTTCAGGGAGGAATAATACCATCCTCCTTGTCTACCAATCCTTTCCCTAAAAATCTAACTCAGTTGTAGCCTACAAAAATTCAAAGGTTGAGTATTTGAATGTTACTATTTAACAGCAAAATTGACGTTTTTTTAAACATGACTCAGAACAAAAATTTAAATTAGACAAAGCTATACAAACCACATGTCAATTTGAGTTGAATACTCTGAAGATCCAAGGAGAACATCAGGTGGTCTGTACCATAATGTGACAACTTCATTGGAATAAGTCTTTGTAGGAACAGACTTCGCTCTTGCCAATCCTTGATAAAAAGGGAAACGAAGAGTCATGTGCAGCTTGCTGAAATCCTTTTTGTATGAAATTGACAAAGTATTTTAAAGACCTTATTATACTTGCTAAATACCTTCTCTTAATGTTATTTAAGGCCCTAATAAATACCTTTCTATTGCCTTTTGGTATTTATGGCAATCTCACGGTCAGCATTTTTAAGCACAGAAGAATGGTAAACAGATCAAAACCTGGACTAATCCCATAAATTTCATTAAATCAATATAGCATTAGATTGATATGACACCTCCCTGCTGCAAAAACCTTCTACACTGTTTCTGGAAAATTACATTGCAAAAGGCAGAAGGTAACACAGAAATAACTAAATGGTGGAAACGGACCAAATCAGTGTTGCATCAGCAGGGGTTTTCCATCTTAACATTGTCAATTTATCAGCAATATCTTGAATAAAATTCAGGTCTATCATGTTAGATGCAATCTTCTGAGTAACCTTCATTCACACAGAAGGGGTAAAATCAGAGGCACAGAGCACAACTTTCAACAGATCTTCCAGACACAGAAGGTAACAGGAAAAGGTGAATGCCCCACTCTACTGTAAATCCCAAGGAATTTGGTGTATCAGTGATAGTGCAACACCTGACAATTTAGCACATGAAGAAATCCTTCCTCTCCCCTGTCATGGTTACCTTGCTTTAGAGTGACTGTGGAGTGTTAGGAGAAGCAACATGAGCTCCACCTTAAGGATCTGACTAAGTATCAATTTCACAGGAAGCTGTAAGACTACTTTCAAATTGCAAGTTCAGTAACAGTATTACCTATAGAGGTATTACTATGATTGCTTATACCCTGTAAAAGGCTGACTTTCATTTTCCATTTGAGAACACCCAAATACACTACAGACCCAATGTACTCATTTCTCCTTTATAAGGACAAATGAGTTTCTTTTGCTGAGGCAAAAAAAAAAAAATTGTTACAGAGTAATTTCAGGCCATACCAAAGTCTGCAAGCTTCAGTTCTCCTTTTTCATTAATTAGTAGATTT
Organism: Orthonyx spaldingii; assembly: GCA_013397795.1. NCBI lineage: Eukaryota > Metazoa > Chordata > Aves > Passeriformes > Orthonychidae > Orthonyx > Orthonyx spaldingii. The sequence goes on from VZTJ01000790.1 coordinate 91,095, forward strand.
TGTGGCTTCAAATCTCGATGTAACACCTTTCTCCTATGACAGTATGCCAAACCACGAAGAATCTGATATAAAAATAACTACAAAAGAGAACATTTATATAAATTAGACAAAAAATGTTAATCTACAGATTGCATGGCTAGAATAGCCCATTTGGGCACTGGAGAGTTAAGTACTGTAAGCAGGACAAAATTACTTCTCAAAAAGTGAGTTACTCTCCTTATGAGCAAATTCTGGACATCACCATTATTGTTCAAAGATTTAAAATCCTTTCATGCTAATGCACTGCTTTAACACCATACTGTACAATAAAGACTTTAAGAGCAATTTGCTCTGTTTAACTGAAGAGAAACACAGGGCTGTTTATTTTCAAAGTAAGCATTTACCACTGTTCTTTCCCACACTAACGTCTTTAAAACTGTCTCTGACTATATATTCAAGTTCCCTTCCGCCACAGAGTCCCTTCTGAAAATGCAGCTCAGCAGTGTTTCTATCCAACTGTGCTAAACTACGTAAAGAACATCTTGGCCTGCTACCGGAAAAATACACATAGATTCACAAGCTTAGGGAAGATGGAGAAATGGGTAAATGAGGATTATTAAAGCAGCCCAACTGCCTCTGGCATTTACATTCATCCCCTCACCTTGACACACACAGGTTTATTTTAATCCTTTGGAATAGCAAGCCAAGCAAGCAACTTCAGTCAAGTGTATCAGTGCTGCACATACATAGATATAAAAGTAGTACGGGATGAAGAAAGGTTTAGCAGTGGGCAGCCAAGCAAGTTTAATGTATCACTTCATTAAGAACTAATACTTTGCAGTTTCTGTATGTAGAAAGGGTCTGATCTTGAACATGGGACTTTGGGGTAGCCACTGCTGGCATTGACCACACAGCAGTCCTCAGTCAACATAGGTAAAAAAATGTACAATGAAAAAATACAGAGCATTACAGAAAACAATGCGACAAATTAATCATGTAACAGGACCTCTGAGGAAAAACACTAAAATGTTTTTATATGACCATGTTCTGACACATCGGTTTATTTTTGCACCAAGTGACACCACCGAATTCTTTTTCATAAACTGGACAAATACACAGCAGGTGTAGCTACATCCATCTGTTCTCAGTCTGCTGACATGGGATTCATCTGTGATAGAAAAACAGGAATTGGGATTGATTTCTTTCTCTTCTGAAGAGCAGAACAAGAAGCAACAAGTCTTGTTCCATCCACTCATACCCATACTGTTGCAGGGGGTAGTCAGTCCCAAGCTTTATCAGCAAGACTTCAACAGAATCAGTGCCCTTCCCTAGTGTACCCTGGGACTGCAAGGATTAGTCAAGAACGCAAAGCAGATTACTTTACAGAAATTGGGAAGCTTCACCACAGTTGGCAGGGATGCTTTTGGAAACGCACAGGATGCCATGTATTAGCTAAAATTTTGGTTAAAACATTAATACCTGCAGAGATCACACATATCTTCATTTTGTCAAAACACAAAAACCTAAAATTAGCTGAGGAGTGTGAAGGAAGTGATGACAGGGAGGTCTCTCAAATGTTAATGATGACTCAAATCCCCACAGTTATTATAAGGCAAGCACCTACAGCTACTGCAGCTAAGCAGCTGTTCTGGTTTCCCAGTGCCAAAGGTACTGACCATATAAATTTGCTCTTTGAGCATAGCTTAAACCATAGGCAAACAAGGAAAAACAGTTCCTCTGCTTAGCTCAGATTACCACAAGCAGATTCTGGCTTGTTCTCTAACTACACTTACTGTAAGAGTCAGGTTCCCACTTAGAGCTTTCCCTTATTTTTTTTAAGCTTAAAGCACTGCTTATTAACTTGCAGGTAATTAAAAACACAGCGTAATTATGATTTTTGGTTGCCTCTCTGAAGTAGAAACAAATTACAGAATTTCCCTTTGCAGACTCTCACAGGAAGCAACAGAGTAGATTATGGGCAGATGTCTTTCCCTAAAGATACTTACAGTACGTGACAACAGAATGAAAGGGAAAGCTCATCAAACTAATCAATATCTAGCCTGAGTGCCAAATCACTTCACTCATTTCACGACAGTACTGTACTCTGTTTGGAACCTTGTTTCTAAAGCCTTAAGTATTAAAGAACACCAAGAGTTATGCCAGTTTTCCAAATAAAAGCCTGCTTTTTATGAGAGAAATAACACTTGACCCTGAGTTAGCTTCAGCAGGCCAGACTGGAAACTGAGTCACTTGACCTGGCCACAACCATAGCTAAAAGAAAAAGCAAATTAGGCCTTAAGAAAAATTACCTCCCTTTTCTTACTAACGGAAAGATGAAAATCACTTATTTTTAAATATATATTTTTAATTTCTTAATTGTGTGGTGGGCAGTGGCACCCAAAAACACATTCATGATTGAGACTACATTTTCTTCAGTGTCCATATACAAATTTGAGAATGTATCAAACTACAGGCTTAGTACATGAGTATAAAACAATGGAAGGCAAGAAGAAGTCAAAAGAGTTATGAATGTATTATTTTTTAGGAATTTTAAAATTTTATATATGCAACTTCAAAGAGAATGAAAACATGAAGTTATATAATCTCTTTTTTCAATGTTTTTAACACTTAAAACAAAGAGACACCATCTGATGCCAAATGCAGCTAAGTCAGGCCAAAAAGGAAGTTGAGTTTCTGTATTTTATTTTTAAGGAGACTAAACCATATAGCTCCTGATTACTAAGTTCTCTGAAGTTCTTAGGACAAAGCTGGAAGGCAGTCACTGTCACAAAAAACACTCACCTTTACATTGTGCATACTCATGATGTTACCACAGTCATCCATGTACTGCTTCAGGTCCTTGTCCTATCAAAACACCATCATCATGGTTCAGTAAAATGGTGGGCAACAAATTACATGAATATTACTTACTGTTGGAACTGAAATGATTCATTAGAAAGATGAGTTTTCTGCTAAGGATATTAAAGGATAAAAAACCCAAAAGCCTGGACACAAACACCCCTGGCTTTCCAGAGGATAGAAATACCCATTTTCCAGCAAGCTGCACTGTCTCAGGCAACATTATTTGCTATTGCCTTCTCCTCTACCTATGTATGGCACAGTATCTTATTGAATTGGTATATTCTCCAATTACACTGAAAGTAAGCTATGTCACAACAGAAAAATATCATTGGAAAAACAGTGTGATTACCATTTTATACCATTAATGATTTTGGACAAGTAGAGAGTTTGCTCAGGCAGACCATCACTATCAGTTATTAATGAAACTCTGAAATAATCGCGACAGTATTTACTAATTTACAGCAATTTAAGAACTGAATACACTTTTCTCATTTTTAGCTGAGTGATTGTAAATGCAGGTGAAAACTCAAATAGTTCCAATATTTTTAAAAAGAGTACAGAATTTTGTCATATTTCTGTTTCTTAGAAACAATAAACCAAATGAAAAGCTCACTAATTGTTTAAGCACTTACCAGGTATTCAAAAACAAGAGTCAAAGACTTGTCTGTGTGCACAATATCATGTAACGTAACAATATTTGCATGTTTCAGATCTTTTAATAATGACACTGCAAGAGAGAATAGTAAGCATAAAATAAGTAAGTGCAAAACACATGAGTAGTAAATGCAATTTCTAGTTAAGTTCATACATACAAGCTATTTGGGGTTTTTTAATTAAAAAGCTATTTTTAGAACATAATACTCATAGATCAAATTAATAAGAAAGGTATTTATTCAAAACACAAAACACACACTTGAGTAACAAGCTTGTATTTCCTAAATGATACATTTCAGACAGAAGTAATTTTATAAAATATATTCTGAGTCCCTGAAAGTTCCTCATTAACAGCAGTCTAATTCAGTATTAAATCATCCATTTGTAACGCTGCATTTGAGATCACAACCATAAAGTAAATAAATTTGACACAAAACTCTGAATATGCCTGGACTATAATTTTCCTCATCAAAATTAATACCAATTTCACTGATGTCCCATGTAGCCTATGTATTTCCAAGTACTGATGGTACTTTGGTCAAAAGAAATCCAGAAGTATCTGAAATCCTAAGAATTAAAAAAAAGAAGTTACCACCTTCTCTTATGGCTGTGCATGGTGCTCCCTCTTCATGTTCCAGGCGGATTTCTTTCAGAGCTACCAGATTCTCTGTCAATTTGCTTCTCCCTTTATAAACTGTTGCATAAGTACCCTATAAAATGGAAAAAGAAGGGAACTTTTATAAGTTGTTCCTTCATCAAATTATTAGTTAAATAAGAAAATATAAACGTTTGTCTGAGGATCTAACAGATTTCATTTTGGATATGAATAGTTTTTACATTATATTCTTTTGACGTATGTAGAAGTACAGAAACATTTTTTAAGCACAGGACTGAACTCACAGAAGCCACAGGGGATGTATATGCTTAACAGCTCTGAAAATTACATGGAAACCTAAATACCACAGAGTTACCAAAGAAGTCAGATCAGGTAGCATTAAGTTCACTAAGTTCACTGCTGGGATCATTTACACTCCTGGAAGTCTCTCTCAGACTATGGATACTTAGCTCGGGTATCTCTACACTGTGCTGCAGTTATGTTTCCAAAGGCTGCAGACATACTCTTCCACAACCTTAAAGAAAACATGTAACTCTTTTTGATAGCTTCTTGTCTTCATCATATATTTTTAGACAGCAAGAGATTCAAAACTCTCAAGGCATGTTAAATTAAGACAAAAAATTCTGACAAAACAAGTAGGCAAAACTGATCCTTGCAAACGCCAAGAAGAAGCAATGAAGGTACAGAAACTGCCCTAGATCACTACAGTGCTGTTAAGACTCCACAGAGGGATCTGGACAGGCTGCATCCATGGGCTGAGAACAATTTTATGAGGTTCAACAAGACTGAGTGGCAGGTTCTTGGGTGACAACAACCCCATGCAGTGCTACGGGCTTGGGGAAGAGTGGAAAGATGATCAGAAGAAAAGGACCTGGGAGTGCTGGCTGACAGCAGTTGAACATGAGCCAGCTGTGCCCAGGTGGCCAAGAAGGCCAATGGCATCCTGGTCAGTATCAGCAACAGTGTGGCCAGCAGGACCAGGGCAGTGATTGTGCATCTGTACTCAGCACTGGTGAGGTCACACCTCGAATCCTGTGTCCAGTTCTGGGCCCCTCAGACACTGAGATGCTGGAGTGTCCAGGGAAGGGCAATAGGGCTGGGGAAGGGTCTGGAGCACAAGTCCTATAAGGAGCAGCTGAGGGAGCTGGGGGTGTTAGCCTGAACAAAAGGAAGTTCAGGGGGATCTTATTGCTCTCTACAACCGCCTGAAAGGAGGTTATAGCCAGGTGGGCATCAGCCTCTTCTCCCTGGTAACAAGTGACAGGAAAACAGGAATAGACTTCAAGTTGCATCAGGCAGGCTTGGATTTGATAACAGGAAACTAAAGTGTTTTAAATGGAGGACTGATCACAACAGTCACAGCAGAGATGCTGACCAGCCCTGCTTCCTTCTGCAATGTTCACTGCATCCCATTTCAGTGCTCCTTGTCCATTTTCTAATCCATTGGTCAACCTCAATCAAACTGGACAGGAATGACACTTGGCCTCTCCTGCATTCCACTGTTTCTCTGGAAGTCAGAGGCTGAGTGGAGGGGGAAAGCCACTGCTGCCCCCCCAGAAGAAAAGACAAAATCCAAGTGCTACATGCTTCACTTGGCAGCACCTGGCTGCCTGCCCAGCCCAGGTGTGCAGGCTTCTTCTTTACCAGAACACGCACAGCTATTGCCTGTTCCTTGCAAGCACTGGTGTCTAGTCCATCATGAGTGTTCCAACACCTAAGTCATGGCAGGACACCAGACTGAACTAGTGTTATCATCAATGGAATGATTTTGTCTATCTGCAAAAAAAGCCAGCCTATGTAAGAAGGTTTGGTAATGGAGTCTTGCTCTTCCCCAGCTCTACAACAGTTTCCCTGCATTTTTTCCCTTTTGCTTATTATATATGCATAAATATTTCTGTGGTTGTGACATTGTTACACAGGTTGAATATATGTGGTTTACTGAAAAGATAAATTCAACAGGTGTTTTGAGGGATGGAAAACTTCAGTTAATGCTTACACAAAATTTTACATAGGACATCGTCATCATTCCAAAAGAAAGCTATACATACCTCTCCAAGCTTTTCTAACTTGATATAAGTTTCCATTTTTCCAAATCCAATTTCTGACTGCAATGAAAAGAAACGGAAATTTGATCACTAAAACCAAACACTTCATTTATACGTCATTTAATGAACAGGCTAAACTTCATTTCAGAAAATTACCTGACAATACTTGACTAAACACTGCACAGTTCTGGTACTTTAAAAATAAATTAGCACATTATGATATAACTGCATCCAAGCCCAGTGCCCAGCCTGTTGGCCAGTCTACTGCGCATCCTGGAGGGACTGTGAGCTGAGTTACACTTAGACCAAAACCTCACTTTAATCTACCTCCTACTTTCGTCCTCTCCACTCTTCTGATCTGATTACTACTAATGAGGTTGTTACAGCTTAAAGCACAGAAATCATCTCAAACTAGTCCATGCTTTCTCTTGCTCAGCATAACCATATGCTGCTGCTTTTTTCAAAGTAACCTTATTTGTTTGCTATGTTCAAGATCTTAGCTCCAAATTTCCTCTCCCATTCTGATGTCTCAATGCCTTTTGGACTAAAACTTTAGCAAGAAAATCCCTAAATATTATTTCTCTGCAAGCTTCAGCTTTGTCTCAACAGTTCACATTTCATACCTCTTTGTCTCAACAGTTCACATTTCATACCTCTTAAGTCCAAATCTTTGTGTATTTTACTTGGATCTATTTATTCACCTTCTATTTTTTTGGCACCAACTTAGCTCTTCAATGCAACCCAGAAGCGTGTGCCTGCCTATGTAACACATTTACTTCTGAATACTGTAAGATGATTACTCTTTTCCTGTTCAAATCCACTGCTACTCTCATATTTAACATGGTTATCTCTCACAATTATCTTCTCATAAGACCACTGTCAATCACACCAAAGCTTTCTATTGTTCTTGCAGTGTAAAGCATGCTGAAAGTATGTAAACATGCAAATTCTTGAAGCAATTTATAAAAGGCATATAGCCTGTACCCTGTCAAACTCCAAAATTTATAGGCTTCATGGGGTTATGCTTTACTGACAACTGAACAGACATTGTGGCAAAAGTGCCAGATTTTCTCCCTAGCATCATCCCCTCTTTTCACTTCCTAACATAGCTCTTCACTGGCTATTTCTTTCCAAGGAACAATCCTTTGATCCTAAACTGTCTTCAGCACCTGGATCTACACATCACATGTTGATTTGCTCCTAAAAATCTGACGGATTTTAAAGTTTTCTACTATTTCATGTTAGCACAGTGTAACTGAAGTACTGCTGACTGTATTAAGATTTGACAACAATATAATATGAAGGTAAGAAAAGTTTAATTAATGATTAGTTTTCCGAAAATATGTATGAAAATACATCTGAACTAAGGTAAGATCTTGTCTGCAAACATATTTGATACATCTAGGGGAAAAAAAAGGTCTGCATAATTACATTAATATCAGATTAAGAGCAATTCTGCTTTATTAAACTAGTGTTAGAACTGAAATGTTTTAGAACTGTGTAAGGATACTTTAGCACCACACATATTTAGGAGCTCATGGAAGACAGACTGTTTAACTCAAAATACAAGCAAAGCTGGTATTTGCTACTCTTGTAACTCAAATGAGATTTGAAACATACTGTGATATAGGTACAATGTTAGCAAAATAAATATCATGTTTCCAAAGTGCATTTTGACCTACTTAAATAAACATATCTTGAAGTGAGTATTAGATAGTATTAGAATGAAAAAGACAGTCTGCTTAGTTTATTGGGGAAACCAAAGAAGAACTCATAGCCATTGGTCTTGCTATCACCAGACAGTCTGGAATTTAAAAGCCTAATTTTGAAGAAACCTCAATGTTTTTCATTAAGACTCATAAACTTAGTATCTTTTTAATACAATAAAATCATACAATATTTCCTACATACAGAAGACAGGTATTCTTCAAGATCTACTTTACAACGTGTTTAAATTTTTGATCACGTCTTGGTTCCTTATCGCTCCTAAGAAAAAATAAGTTTTACATTCCTCAAGATCAGTTTCATTTTTTCTTCAAAATAATTTTGGAATTGTTTCATCTTTTTCTACAACATGCATCTATCTTGACTTACAGAGAAACACTGGTGCACCGTATTTATGGTTTTTTACTTCTAATGACTGCGCATACAATACTGTACATATATACACAAAAGGTAATTACTGTAAAAACTGATTTTTTTCTTGTATTTCAAAGAAAAACACCAGACAAGTATAACAAGTCCTCACCTGGTACTTTTTATAGCCTTTTCCCTTTGATTCCTATTAAGTCTTGAAAAGAGACATGCCTTTGAAGCAGAGCACAATACTCATCTATTGTAAGTCAAAGTCTGCTAGCAGGCTTTCAATGACAATTTTAGAGTAATGAGTTCTTGGGTTTCTTTTTTTTAAAGCTTAGATTGAAATCACAGCAAATGCATGCATGCATGCCACAGCATTGCTGGCAGGTTGCATTTTGGACTTTTAAGCCCTCTAAAAATGAAAGCATTTTAAAAGGCGAAACAAAACAACCTTGTGACGGGAAGCTGATTCCAGGCACACACCACATTCATTAGAGGGCACTGTTTTTCTGTCAGTCTTCTCAGAGGTACAGAGGAGAGAACTTCAACTGCTCTCAGGGGCCACCGTTAAATGAGCAAGGGGATTTAGATTTATATGAAAAATTCCCCTAGACCCCAAACACTTAACTCCACTGGCAAGGTTCTACTGAAAAGGTATTTTGCCAGCATCTGAAGAGAGGTTTGGGGAAGTCTGTTCCTCAGTTCCATTCTACAGCAGCAACTAAGTGGCAAATGAGCTACAAAATTCTGGCACAAGTATTTAAGCCTGATACATTATCAGTACTTCCAGAGTTTCACTCAAATATTTTCTTCTTTTTTTTTTTTTTTTTTTTTAATATTTTTTTGCAAAAGGTGGCATGCAGACCAGAGCTTTATTAGTCAAGCACACTAATTTTTTTCTTTCAGGGTAAAAATACATGATAAAACTCAAACATTGCTTTGTTACAGACATTATTCATAATGAATAAAGATATTTTACAGTTAATAAACCTATTTCACTGCACGTACTTTCATATTTATTTTTCAGCAGATAAGTAATTCAATCAAGAAAACAACAATGTGCACTTCATAAACTTATCCAGCTTTTCTCTGTGACAAATTTCTCACCAATGAATTTAGTCAGGTTGTCAATAACAGTCTAGCAATTCTTTAAGACCTCAAGACTAAAAAACACTAATAGCTGAAACTGTGACTGAAATGTAGCAGTTTTTTAAAAAATAAGACAATAATATTTATTTTTTACTATTCCAGGGATGTGCATAACTTACATGTACAAATAGCCAAGTTTTCTAGCACTTATACGCTAATTACAGTATAGGAATCCTCATTCTGTCATCAGGAAAAGCCTTACTTTTTAAAGTAACCCAATAATCTAAAATGTATATGTAAATTTATTCCTTCATTCTTTTAGGAAATCACATGTGATTTAAAAAAGAAAACAAAAAACCCTCACAAACACCCACTATTGTCTCCACAGCAATTCTGAGAAAGAATTGTTATCAAATACAAAAAGAACAGTGAGGAGGACCTGCCTTCATATTATGCTGCTTTAGGGCCTTCCTACTAAATCACGAGGGGACCCAGCCTTGACCTAAGACTGTGTGGCCTATTTGCTCAAACAGATCATCCCTGCTCTAAAAGGCAGAAGGATTTAAGTATGTACTTCAGGAGTTGAGTTTAGCCACTGATTTCAGTAGGTCAAGACCTTCACTGAGAAATATGACAGGGCCAAGTTAGCAGAAGAAAAATGAAACAAAGTGTGAAGTTTTTCATTGGATTTTGCTGATGCTCAGGAATAAAATGTCAAGCGCAAATGAAGCTGAACTATACCTATGGAATACAGGCCTGTGCATTCAATGGGTTCTGAAGAGCTGAGAGGTTGGTTTAGAAAGGCAGGGGCATCACACTTACTAGAGATGCTCGACGAGAACGCCGACTCATTGGCTGGTCAAAGGGCGGGCTGTTGATCTGCAGCTTCTCCAGGTAGCCATCGGGTATCCTGATGTCAGCGGGCAGGGACAAGCGCTTGTTCAAATCCTGCAGCAAGTAATGTTAAAAAGAGAAGGGACAAGTAGAATTCAGAAGTTCCTCAAACATCTTTTAACACCTCCATTGTTACTATTTAAAAGTGAAATATTAATACAATGAAAAATAATCTCACAGAAATGATTTTTAAAACATACTGTCTTTTTACAGTACCTCAACTTGCTTATATAACAGGTTAAAAAATCTGTGCAAATTGAATACTCTGACAAGAGGAATGAAATATTAAAATGCAATTAATTACACTGTGGATAAATGTATTGAGCTTACTTGAATACCTATACAAACCTGCAGTACCAGAAACTGAGAATTCAGAGACTTGTGGATGCATTTATTTTCATACAGCAATTACTTTAGTATAAGAAGAGATTTCCAGAATTAAAAATATATCATCCTCTCTTTCATTTGACTACAAAAAGCTACAAACTTAGTCCATTTTTTCCAGTCTAACAAAACAGAATCACTTCATTATTAGAGCCAACTATTACAAATCTTACTACATTTCTTTTATTTATAACTCTTTACTACAGGATCTTTTGAAAATGAAAATGTCATTACATAAGAGCTGTTCTCCCTGCATCAGATTCTGTTTTTCCCCAGTAAATTTTTCCAACAATAACATACATTATTTCTAACATAAGAGAGCAACAAAATCCTCTTTCACCAAAAAGGAGGGGGGAAAGAAGATTTTTTTGGGGTGACTGCATGTTCTTACTGTTTTTATTTTCAGTTTGGCTTTAATATCAAACATGCCAAAAAATCAAAATATTAAATATTGTCTTAAAATGGCCAGTCATCATTTCACAAGATAAAAGGACAACATAGCCAGACTCAGAAAAAATGGGGAGTAATTTCTGAAACAGCAGGAATTGTTTTTCAGTGTAGGTAATTTATCCAAGTAAAGAACGTCATGCTCAACATCAAAGTGCACAATCCTCCCACAGAGATTCTACCCTGAAGTTGAGGACATCTCTGGAAGCACCACTGTTTTCACACTTTTCTCCAGCACAGGAGGTAACTCTGTATTTCTGCTGGTAGACCTCAGATTTAATCAATACTGACCTGAGGGCAGTAAACCCTTCTTGAAGGTACCCTTTTCTATCTTACCTATCACCTCCAGCTGGGCATCCTGAGCTAACCTAAATGTTGGCAGCTACATCCCTGTTCGGTTCCCCTCAGGCTTGACCATGTGCTTCAACTCATGTCTTTGCAGCAGCTTTGAACTATTTCAGCATGCTAAATCATCAAGAAACTATCTCAGGCGAAGTGCACAGCTTCCTGCCAGCTTTGTGCTCCAAACAGGTTCAGTGTAAGGTCAGACAAGCTCACAGCCTGAACGCAGGGCCAGGGAGGCACAGCAGGGCAAGCCCGGGAAGCCGGCAGCCAAATTAGCTTAGGCTGACAAAGAACTGGATCATCAGACTTTTCAAGACTTGAGATCTTGGGGAACAACTTGCTAAGCTTCCAGTGATGAGAATGTATTTGAACCACATATATGCATGACCTGTACACATACCTGGAGCAAAAGCTAAGCAGAAAATAACAGTTAAAGAGATATACTTTGAAAAAACCTATGTAATTTGGGAATTAGCTGAATCTCAGGTAGGACTGAAGGGCTAACATATATCCCCCAGGATGATTTACATATGCTATTCACTATGGCCACCTGATACAGGCAGACTTTTTGGAAAGACGCCGGCAAAGCTCTAATTTCTGGCAGCTGATCCTCCTTTTCTCCTTTTGCTCCTCACACCTCCTTAGGTACGCAGCACAGTCTGTTAGCTTCTGCTTTGCTGCCCAACATGAGCTTCTTTGCACAACTGCAAAAATCAGTGTCTGTTTTTTATCTAGTATAGAAATTTTTAATTGTCTTTAAACAAAAAAGCGCTGTTCACAGAATGGCAGCTTTGACCAACATTTTGAAGCTAAATTAAAAGAAAACAAAAAGTATGGCTCCGTTTTGGCACAGTTTCTAGTTTATTAACTCATTTTCAACTTGCATATTTAAAATTTTTTAAAACACTGGCAACTGTAAAACTGCCTGTGTGGTTTTTGGGAGAGTGGTGAAACTAACTAATTGTAACATGACCTACAAGTATTCCCTAGAGTAAAACGGTATTTTCCACTGCAGTATTTTCCTTCTTTTTGCCAGGGTCTGCTAATGCGTCTCTTCTACTGGAGGGAGTTTCAGATTATGAAAAAAAATTATTTCATCCTATAATTTACTGCATTCTTCAGAAAATTCTGGTAGCTGTTCACAACAGCTGAGCACAAAGAAAGGCATGCCATGTTGACTTAAAGAGAGCAGCTTTGACATCTCACTGCAGAGTAAAACCACAAAACTGCTGGAACAAAACAGGGATGACAGGAAAAGGATCAGCATGAGTCTCTACATCACCATCCTAATGTAATCCCAGATCAACACCGGGCTAGTATACTGATTTGATTTTTCTGATGGCTCAAGAACAATTTGACAAATACCAAAACAACAGAAGAAAAGATCAGTGAGTTGAGTTTTTCAACATAATTTCCTGAACACAGCAGATATATCACCACTATCCTATAAACTCTGTGACAAAATAGGTTTTTCCTACTCTTATCTATTAACTCTTATGGCACAGAAACCTGTTGTAGTGCTCTGTTCTCACTGTCCCATAGTGCTTCTTCAACAAGTCTGTTTATAGGGATTTTATAGAAAATGTTTATAGGGATATTGAAGTTATGGACCTCAACTCAAAGGCCTCATGAAATACTGTCCTGATGGTACCCCAAAGCTCTCCACATGCATGTTCTCTCCCCTCACAGCACTCATTGTTGGCATAGCCGAAGTGGTGCTTCAAGCCCACCTCCAGAGCCTCCCAGCAGCATTCCCAAGCATACAAAGTTGATGGGTATACAGGAAGAAGGAAGTAAAGGCAGCCTTTAGGCTGCAACAAGCAATTTGAAAACTATGCCATTAAGTGCGCGCCACACGTGCCATCTGTAAACGTGTACCTTTTCAGATGGAGGGAAAGGGAAACAAAGCAAGTCTAAGATTCTACACAGGTACAAAGAATCCACTACTTTGAAGCCCAGTTACCATAGAAACAAGACAACACTATTTTGTTTTTATTAAGAGAATATATGATAATGGGAGGTAGATGTAATTCTGTTATAGAATTCCCATTCCTTCATTCTCAAAACCTCTGCCTATGCCATTTTTGCAATAGGCCCCATGACTTTACTTCAGAGATTCATGTGACATCCTCAGTTCTAAACGACGCTTAAGCTGTAAACTTACATTTGTTGCTCTACAGTAGGTAGTACAGTTTGAATGTAAGTACTTACTGCTGCAAAGGCCAAAATCTGTTCCAATTTGGTTAAATCCCCCNCCCCAAACAGTAAGCTACTTTTACACAAAAGAACAACCCTCATCTGCACCCCCTGCAACGTCTTTCTTTAAAAAAAAACCTGAACAACACACCACAACCTGAAGGGAGAAGGAGACTTTTTTTTCAGAACTGGAATACCTGATGTTAGTAACATTTTCCCCCCTATATTTGTAATATGATAGACAATACATGACAGTTATTGCTCTTTTTTTTTGCCTCAGGAAAAAAAAAAAGTATTAAGTGCTGAAAGCCTAAATTTTTGCCATGTTGTAAATAAAATAAAACCAGTATCTGTTCTCCTTAACTTTCTGAAGAAAGCTGAAGAAAGGTTCTTTTCTGTGAGGAAACCATAATGATTTCATGGAAACTGCAGCAGGTACTTTATAGATTTTTACTCCTAATGATTTACACTACTATACTTCCAAAACTCATGCATATTTGGCTATGTTAGAATGTCAACCAAGCCAAGACTTCCTTTTTGAAACCATATATTAAAATTGTTACCTACCAATCAGAAACCTTTTATGACACCAGTATTTGAAAGATCACAGAATTATATATAAGAAGTTTTCTTTGTATTACAATTTTCCTTTACCTAACTGCCTAGAATAGACAAAATTGAAGAAAGTAATTTAGACTACAAACCCAAGTATCTGAAAGAAAGAAATTACTATGTCTTGTTTATCTGTACCACCTTAATTCCTCCCAGTTTTTGCAATAATTGAAGCAACCACCTCTTGGGAAAAGCAAGCAATTATAATTAAATGCTATACAGTAACATGAAAGGGGACTCATTAGATGTGCATGAGAGGAATAAGCACAACATTTCCTACTGGCTAAATAGAAAAACTGGAAACTAAAATTACATCAGTCTGACACAGTTGAAAAACCCAGTTAATTTAACTGAGATAATGTTAAAAGAAAAGCAAGAACGTACCACACACCTACCAATTTTGAGCCTTAAGTGTTCAAGACCAGGCAGTCTGCTGACACTTGGGCAGCCTGGTCATCTGATGGCAGCAGACACTTGTTATCCCACTGTGAGCTGACCCTGGTGAACAGTCAAGCCTTCATCCAGTGGAGTGCTCACTCTCTGCTCCCACAAAATGCAGAGAAGACTGAAGGATGGTGAGGAGACTTGTGGGTGTAATTAACTGCAGTTTTATAGAGAAAGCAAAAGCTGTGTGCCCTAGCAGAATGGGAAAAGGAATTGATTCACAGCTTCCTATCAGCACACAGGTGTCCAACTGCTTCCCGGAAAGCTGGGCTCCAGCTTCATGCACGTGGCTCAAGACGTGGAAGACAAATGCCATAACAAATGCCCTTCTTCCTCCCTCGTGCTTCAGCTTTTATTGACGAGTGCCATGCCAGATGGCACAGAATAGTTTCCCTGCTGGTGCTGACCAGCCTTTACGGCGAGTCTGGCCTTGGCGTCTGAAGCCCAGAACTGCCTGTTAGACACAATGGCCATCTCTGCTCCCTGTGCTGCTCCTGCAGCCATCCCACTGCAATCCTGCTTTGCTGCCCTACCAGCACCAAAACGTGCTCTTCTAAACCACATGGCTCGCTGCTGTTTTGGTGTGACACCAGGCTGGAGGGCCAGCAACAGCAGCAAACGGATTTTTAAGAATTTCTAATTGTCTTAAATCTCTGTGGAATTCCGTGAAGCAATGAGAGACTTTGTTCACACTTACTTCAATGACCGACTGAATGTAATGACCATGAAAAAGAAAAAACTGAACAACTTAATCCAAGGTATAAAATATCTTGCAACAATGCTGTTTAAAAAAGTAATAAGGAAGCATGTAAAATCAATGGCAGAACTGAATTTTCCCTATGCTCTTTAACTTTTGAAACGGTCAACAGTACAGAGTTAAATGTCCTTTTTCAACACTAATTTTGCATCCCTTTATAAATCATCTAAACTTTTAAAGGTAGTGAATTACAGTAACTCCCTAGATTATTTTATATATTCTTTTTTAAACATAACAGGTGCATAAGTGGTGTACACAGAACCTCACCTATGCAGAGGGAATCTGGGTACATTCCTTTATAACTCGTAAGAAGCAAGGGTTTACTGGAATGCCAAACCTTGGCTTTTAGGGGCATAAAAGTACTTCAGGTAAACCACACCATCTTTTAGGGAATTGAAACTATATTATTTTCTTGTATATCACTTAAGATTTCTTTTTCCACATGAAGTCTAATTTATGAAAAAGCTTTTGTCAATTCATAGCATTTTCTTGTTAATTCTTTTATGGTTATCTTTAGGGTCAACTTCCAACAGAATATATCAGTATTCAATAAATGTGGTACTTTAAATGATCAAATGCCTACGGTTAACTGTATGTTATTTAATGAGCTATTTTTTGATCCAGTTAGAGAGCATACTCCGGAGAACATATTCAGGCACCATTTGATTTGTTAGGGGAACTGGAATGCTTGTGGCATTTTCCTCCTCCTTCTACAACTTAAAAACACATTTTCTATCCTCATATGCAATGCTTATTCTCAGTTTTGCTTTACTACTGGTATTACTGGCAGAGAAATGCAATCTATTTTTATAATTTGTCTGAAATGAGCTTCACATTTGTCCTACTCTGCTTCATGGCAGATAAACATGCAAGCACTTGTGACACTAATACCACTTTGTTTTCCACGGAGATGAACTACCCTAACTTGTGCTTATCTTTACCATCTATTTCTAATGCCAGCTACAGCAAATGCTCCAAGAAGAGCTACACTTTGTCCAGCCTCTTCTTTCATCTGGCTAACATCCAACTGTGCAGCTGTAACTTGATGTGGAAGTTCTGTCTACCACCAACTACTTATACTTGGTCGTAAGAAAAGGAGGCAGGAATTCCAATTTAAATTCTGCAGGTTCTTTGAGCTGAGCAATTTGACACTAAGTAAACAAACCTGTCTTCTAAACAAAAAACAAACAAACAAAAAACAACCTCACCCCCAAACTTGGTCTGTTTTTCACACATGTAAGTAAACCCCCAAAATCCTAACTTTTTTTATTGCATTATCTCTCGTCCTCTTCTGGGTAGCCTAAAATACTGTTGCAAACATCAACTTCTTGACTTGCCACCCACAGTAAATAATTCACAATACATTAATACTAGAATTTTGTTATCACATTCTGTCTTTCACCTCTGACTGTCAACTTTTTCCTTAGCTACCTATCCTTTTCTCATCTCCTTTCTCCATAATACAAACTTAACAGCTATTCCCCTTTATAACTGCCTGACTTGACTCATTTAATATTATATAGTGTCACATTATGACACTTTTCAGAAAGTCTCATTCCTGATCAACAGGTAATTTTCACTCCTCTTAACCCTGTCAAAAAAGTACATAGTTTTACAGAATAAACCTATTTTTATTTGTGAAAAGAACATTGTTAATGTTTTCCACTTTAAGTCAAGTGTTATAACAAAAAAACTTCTGGATTTCCTTAACTCATCATTTTTTTTTGGCTACTTAATTTCATTGAATTTGATAACGATGATTCTAACTCAGGACAGACAATGTTTGAACTATACATATTAAAACTGCTCTAACAAGAAGCAACTTGAAACATTCACATTTCTTAGTTTGTCTTCTGACAACTCAAGTCATTATGTCTTTGACTTACATAGCACATTTAGACAATAAAAACTAATATTTTTGACAAAACAGAAAAACCATAATTAAACATAAAATACATAACCAGAAAATTGCCCCAGGGAAGAATTTTGTCTTCATGAGTCCAGTTTTAACTACACTACAAAAAGCCAAAACGAAAAACAGACTACTTTTATTTTTAACTGGTAACAAATGTGCCAATTTGCAGAGTGCTTCTTTCTTGCTTCAACAGCAAGTCTCTCTCGTACCTACTGGGCTACAAATGTGGCTAATCTTTGAACTGCCAGGCCATTTCAGACTGCTACCACACTCACAACTGCAACTGCAGCAAGAGAAGGAAGATTTGTGCCTCTTGTCAGAAAAACTGGAAGGGAAAACCCTGATAACATCAGCCTCAGTTCACTCTTATTGAAAGCTTCATTTAGCAAACCTAACAGCTGAGTATCTCCAAAGCCAGTATTTCACTGCCTGTGGCCAGATGTTCCCATTCCTTTTGGATGAGAATGGGCTGGGTATAAGACAGTCTGGTAACTACCCCTTCCAAGCAAAGGAAGTAATTATCCACTGATAAAAGATTGAGAGCCAAAGGGAGTAGGAAGCTGTCTCTGTCAGTGGATGACACAAACTATATTGCCAAGCTACACCATTATATACCAAACCTTATTGCTTTGGCTATTCCGTTTATTGGTGAGTTACATTTCCAGACCAACCACTACTTAAGGTACGTACTCACTATATGGCAGCAGACAACTTGCTGGTTACCTCTCCCTTAAATTTTAGTTTATCTTCTAGGAGTTGATTCTGCTAAATTCCATCCATAAAATTTCGTTATGGCCTCATAAAGAAAAAAAGAATTGTTCTTCGAAGTCTACAGACATCAGTCTAACAGCCCAAACAATCCACTGTGGATCAAATGAAAATGCTCTCTTGTGTAAGCATCAGTCTGAATTAGCCTTCTCACCAGCTTCAGTGAGCACGAGCGAGACAACTCGGCTGCAACCACAGGCTGATCACTCGCAAGTCATTGTGCTTTTGTTCACTGGAGAATGCTTAATGACATCTAGAATGCTGCATCATATAACCCTCTATGCAACACAGTTCAACTTCATGACATGCTTACTGTAAAAAAAAAACCCAAACCAACCAAATTTTTACGCTATTCTTTCCTTACATATTTTAACTAAGAATGTATATTATGTGCTTCCTCATGATACACAAAGCAAGCAAATTAATTTTAAGACATTAGCTTATGCCAGTGAGAATTGAAACATTCTAATATTCTTTTAAACATGTACGTACTGTATCATTTTAGTATCAGATACCATGTGGATTTTTTTTTAAGGTTGCCTTATCAAATTTCAGTGCATTTTTGTCAAATGACAGCACAGTTGAAGCCAACTGGATCCTCTACAGAATTATGACATACAACAAGACTGCTAGAGGCAAAATTAAATATAAAAAAACCCCTCAAACCAGAGAACATATTTGTAAAAAACTGTGTTACTTGGTCACAGCTCTGTAGACCTTTAAGGTCTTGAAAAAAACCCACCAGTATACACACCCATCTAATGAAACCTATACCATCCTTGCAGCACACTATTTTAACACCTTTATAAATAGGCTTCAATTACTGTAACCAAAAAGACTATTTTAACAACTGCGATGAGTTATCTATATCAGTCTTCCTTATACGTATATAAAGCCATCATCATTCCCCCACACAACTGACAGGTTTAGCTATAATTTCATTATGATGCAAAAGTGCATTTTTTTCTGCCTTCAGCAGCATGATTTATATCTGAATATCACATTTCTTCTTTATACTTGAATGTTGTTATTGTTATTATTTTACTGAAAACATTAAATCACAATTAATCAATTACAATTCTGCTAAACTTGAGGAAAGGGTCATCAAAGAACCTCTTCTTCTGTTAGCAGCAATAATGAAAATACAATAATGAAAATATAATCTTAAGATCCATCTACTAAGGATCACTGCTACATCTCACACCACAAATCCATGCTGGTTTTCAGCCAGTCTGTTGAAATGCAACACAATTTAAGAAAGTGTCAATTTTGAGAACTGAATCAAGTGGCTTTTTACATTTAAGACAGAATTGACCCCAAATATGGAATTCATTCGTTATACAAATCAAAAAGTTTTATTCCAAATATGCTAATTGAGTACACAAAACACTTGCAGGTATTTTATCTTGAGATTGGGTTCACAGGTTATTTCAGACTCAGAAGAAATACCACTGACCACAGACAATGTATGTTCTCTGCCTCCTGCCCAACATAAACACAGTTTGTCAGACTGGATTTTGACATACCAGGAAAAGACTAGGAGCCAAGAGTAATCAGTGAAATATTATTACTACAAATTCTAGGGTTAAATCTTTGTTTTGGAACAAGGTGTCACATGTTCCCAGCACAACTACGATCACCTATCCACAAAGCAAGGACTTTATTGCCAGTAGCTGAAGAAAGTTATCGCCAATATCTACAGTAGCTATGGCTCTCAAATAAAAATATAAAATTAATATAAATAATATAAAAATTAAAAGCATAGAAATCAGAATTGCAAGCAGGTATCTTTGTTTTTATTTACTTTAGCACCATGAAAAACTTATCAAGTGTGCTAAGCATCTTTTCAGTAGTATTTGCAACTACTAGTATTTTTGAAGGCACAAAATTAGAATTATAGGTCAGTAGGTTTTCCTAAGCAGGTAAAAATACGATTTCTGAACACTTGCTTTTTCAAAATACTTTCAGTGAGAATTTTCATTTCATGGATATGCTGCTTAGTCTACCAACTAGCTGAATAAAAACTGCTCTTTCACTCTTTAAAAAAACCCCACAGGCTGTTATTTTATTTACTTCATATCTCCCATTAAAGAGAAAGGTTTAAACTGTTCAGCACAAACACAGTATTCACAAACTGCATTCCAGGAGCTTCTATTCACAACCAATGAAACCAATCCAAATACGCGTGTCATAAAACCAGTTTTGAAAAATATGAGAAAGGAGAAATGAGTATCAAATGTGAGACATTAACTTTCCTTTCAGCAAATATATAAATGCACAGGGAATTTGTGAGAGATTACACCAGAAACACTTGAAAATTTCTTCTTCTGGTTTTCTTTGGTTGTTTTTGTTTATTTTTTTTTTTGGTTGGTTGGTTGTTTTGATTTTTGCTTTGTTATTATTTTATTGCATCAGAAAGCTTGTAAGGAAGTGAACTTAGATAATATAAGGAAGAATATGAAAAACAATAATGAAAACTATAAAAATATCATGTCTGATTTTGTTTGCCTGCTAAATTATACCTATCAAGATACTACTCTGTAGCATTAGCCTCAACATAAATCCTGCTGAAATTCAGGGTCTCAGGCTCTTTGACTCAGTGGTAGGTGCTGGACAGGAACAGAAGCTAATAAAGCAAGCTCTGCCTCATTTACTACGACACTCTCCTGATTTTTAAGTACAGATTTCTGTATGTTTTAATCAGTTTCTATAACATAGTAGTAAGAGAAACTGCCCTGAAAGAAAAAAGGCAGTGTAAGTTTACCAGTTTGTAAGAAAAATAAGGCAGAGAGGACGGAAAAAGAGAAACAGAACATATCACTGCAAAAATGCAAACTTGGACCTTTAAAACAGTTCTGTGTAACATTAATTACTAATACTAGCATTTACATAATCATCAATGCTTCAAGTACCAAAAGGGAAGTCCCATGAAAAAACTGGGTAATTAAAAATAAACCAATTTCTTGCATACGAAAACAGGAGATCTGACTGTCCTGGACAAAAGTGTGGCTGGAGTACAGGGTATGAAACTGCACCCAATTACTGACTTCTCATGAGATGAATTTCTGTGATTACTAGAGATGTGTTTTATACATGACTGAACATATCCAATGTGATACTAGACTACACCTAAATGGAACTTAAAAGGAAATCCGAATCATGAAAACACAAAACCAAAAAAATCATATATTCCATCCTTACAGAAAGAATATGACCTAATGCAGTAACTTTATTCTAAAGGAGCATTTGCAAGTGGAATGCAAGAACTTTAGCATCAGAATGACAAAGGTTCCTAACAGAAGGGCAAGAAAATGTTAATTGCTGATAACAAACGCAGTTACCTTTTAAAAAGTCTAGTAAAAGGCACGTTAAAGTCATCTGTTATCTATGCTGAATTCTTTTTCTTGCTGCAGTGTCAGTTTTCTTCTGTAGAAGAAATGAGTCTGCCAATCCCCTGACCATAGGCCTGGGTCAGTACTGCATCCAGTCTGCTGTTCAAGCATTTAAACAACTGAACAGAGCTGAGAGTGCCCTCATTTGCACATGAGAATGGGGACCTACGAACCACATTCTAATCTGAAGCCTAGGAACAAATTCTTAACACTTTTATCAGCTGAAACATCAATTAATTTTGTATATTTTTCTTAGGAGAAGGTACACTTGCCCAGGTAGACCAACAGCATGTTGAGTTACTCAGGCTGTGTGTCAAGACCCCCTAAGCAGTTACACTCCTGGTAAAGAGTGAAGCTCACAAAAAATTTATTTCTCATCTCCATTCTTGCTTTTGGAAGGTGACCAGCACAACACACACCTGCCTACAGCATCAATTCATAGCTTTTGTATTTCTTTCTCTTCAGCTACAAGTACTAACCCTGCAGCTAATCCTCCCAGGGAAGAATTATACCCTACAGCAGTGTGGTAGGAGCAGTCTGATCTGGAACACACTTCTGTCACTAATGTGACAGTCGGATGGATAAGAACTGTTTCTCAGGATAAAATATCTGGGAAACAGGCTGGTGAACAGTGGGTTATGGCCCTCCGCCAGTTCACATGCTAAGACAGCTAACAGACTTTGGACTTCTGGGAAAGGGAAACAGATGTTTCAATTTGCACAGACTGTTTCTCCTTATTTTTTATCCACCACAGCTCTTAATGATGCACTCACTATCCAGTGCATGGGCACAGGGCCCCTAGTGAACACTTACAGCTTGTAACATGAATTTATATTAATGCATTACTGTCCACGTCTTCTTTTTCAGCAAAATCAAACTGAAAATGTTTTAAGCTATAGTTCCATGATCTGAAGAAGTGTTTCCCATTGCACGATGAAAGCACCTGCACCTAAAATAGATACATGTAGACATTCTTAAGCTGAATTGCTTCCGACACTTGAAAAAATTTCTCCATCCGTTTTGTTTGATAGACAATTTTACTAAGTAAACAATCATTAATATTAGCATGAGAATAGAAGACATTTTAATTAAAATCTAACAGCTGTTTGAAGCCAAACCCTTCACACAATAAATGCTCACACCTACTGTCAGCATGGTTCCTGCTTGAACAAGTGGAAGGAAGGAGAAAGAAAAAGAAAAAGCAACTGCTTTACTGATGATTTGTAGCCTGTGGATTACAAGCAAAATAAACTTTATCTAGGCAACACAATGAGATTCTGGTATTTTCCTCTTTGTTTTTTAAGCACACGATAACAAGGAACAATCATTAAAAAAAAATATCTAGAACCACAACTGCAGCGTTGTCGAATTCAGAAGCAAGCGCATTATCATCTCCCTGTCACGCTGGCCTAAATTATAAATCATGGGGGAATGGGGGGGGGGGGGGACTCTGACAGACTGAAAGCTGCTATCTCCATGGCTGCTACTGTGGATGGAAAGTTTTCACCCCAGCAGACTTCTCACTGCAGAGCAGGATTCTTTCTCATTGCACTATCACCATTTCATATTTAAAATGCTTCATATTTAGGTTACATTGCAATATGATGATTTTCTATCTAAAGCAGGGCAATTTAAGGTTATGAAATTTCAGCTTTCTATTGCTATGGAGATTCTGCTACAAAAAACACATTTTCCATTTCATTCTCCACTGTCTATTTTCTGTTTCTCTATATGAAAAGTTTAGAAAGATCAAGTTTTATTTCCCAACAGAATCTTTCATATATTCTGCAGCAGAGAATATGTCTGGTTTGACAATATTTTATTTGTAGCTCCACATTATCTAACTGCAGTGGGGATGAGCACTAAAAATCAGAATGTATATTCTAATGGACAAAATATGTCAGGAATATTAATACTCAGTTTTGCTAATTAGCATATTGAGTACAGTATGCATGTTTTTAGCAAGGATTTAAAAAACCTGGGTTGGGTTGCTAATTTTCAGAATTCAAGAGGAAGTTCAAGCTGAGCATGACAAATTTGGTTATATATACAAAATTCCTATAAGTAAAGAGGACCATTTCAAGGTTTCAACTTTACCTGAATAGTTACCTTCAAAAAGTTAGGACTTTTGTCAATTCAGCAGAGAGAACCAAACATATATAACCAAGAAATCATATACATAACCATTATAAATACAGCGAATATTGGTCAAACTAAACACAAGGACACAGCCACAGTCTGACAGGCACATTCATCTTAGTGAGAAGGAACAAGGAATATTGCTTTATCGCTTTTATCCAACCACGTATATTTAATCAAATACATTCGACAATGGATTTCAACTGGGACTAATGACTTCAGCAGGCTCCAGCAAAAGCATACTGTCACACACATGCTAATTTACTGCAATCTGTGGTGTGTGATGTAAAGCATACGGCTATAACTCATCCTAAATGGCTATAAAGGGAGTATGTCCTCAGGCTACCCAATGTCTAGAGACGACAGATCCCCCCACCAGCCATCAAAATAAAACTGAAATTGCAGAAACTTACTTCACAACAAAGGTTGTTTCTTTCTCTTTATGTAATCACATTGCTACTGCTGAATCAGTCAGCTCCATGGCACAAATCACAGAAGGCATACAGGCTCAACCTTCTACAAGAGGAAACTTTGCTTTCGTTCCCTCAAAGGCCAAGGAAGCAAGTGATCCCATTCCACAAAGAGCAAAGTGAGTAAAAGTGCATCTTCTGTGGACTTGTATCTTGCAACTCAACTCGTATGTCGATATTGTGGTTTTTAACTAGCAGTGGATACATTAGCAGTATCTCCCAATGCAGAGGTTTTTTTCACAGAAATTAACAGAGAATTAGAATCGGAGATTTCTAGCCATCTGTCAAAACCGACAGAAGACGACCCATGGGATAAATGGAAGGAGGAAAAGACAAGCAGACAATGTAATCACTTAAAGCCTTTTCACTTAGGAAATGAGAAAGTTGACTGAAAAGATTATCATTAGAAAGATATTTTAACCAAAGCTACAAGACTGTTATATTTTCCTCCCCCTGGAATGCA
Source organism: Orthonyx spaldingii (assembly GCA_013397795.1). NCBI lineage: Eukaryota > Metazoa > Chordata > Aves > Passeriformes > Orthonychidae > Orthonyx > Orthonyx spaldingii. The sequence continues at coordinate 115,645 of VZTJ01000790.1, forward strand.
CAAGCAGGTACAAGTCCCATCTACTTTGCTACAAAACACTTCTAAGAAGCAAACTTAAGTCCACCAAAAACATCTCGCATTGATAGCATTCTTAAAATTCAGAACTGAGACTGTTTGCAGACATCAGCATGAAATCTTACAGGAAAAGTCACTGTATCACTGTATCAATACTGCCATGATTTGAGGGAAACATTATAATGTTATAATCAATAATATACATGAATAGATGCCAAAAAGCATTCGTGCTCTCATTGATTGCGCCAGTCAATGAAGAATAATGTTAATTTCAACTGTCAGAGGCAAGCATTTGGGATTTGGAAGAAAGTGAGAAAATTAGCATTGCATAAACAAAACCTAAAAGCTTCCCAAAGCCTCTTAAACAGTAATATTAGAATTGTTTTACAATTAAAGAGGCAAATGAAAAGATGCCTCTATTTGAAAAAAAAATAACCTCTTGAAAAATTACACAGGAATTTCCTGACCTCTATTATTCCTGAGTTCTTTAGTAATTTCTTTTGGAGTTCTTGAATTCCAATACAAAAGAGAATCCTTTAATGGTTCTTAGCCCTCTCTGGAAGACTTGACAGATTTCCATTTCAGTTTGTTAATTTCATTATGCATCATTAATTTCTTTATTTCTTTCCTGTACTAAATACTAATTTCAAAATGGAAGGAAACAGACAATGAGCAAAAAGTAAATAATACTTTTAAATAATTTCCTTGATTTTTAGTTTCTCCAGCATACATTCTGATATGCAAGCTTTCACCATGACTTTTTTCCCTAATTTAAGTACCCTGCATAAACCAATAGGTTTATCCTGCATAAACCTTTGTTCTCCCAAGCAAACTTCAGCAAGCAAAGTTGGGAGAACAAAGTTCTTAGATCAAACCTGAGATTAACATACAAATTTAGGAATTTGAATACAAAACCTCCCAGGTGCAAGAAACTATATAAATAATTAATACAGCTTATTCACACTTTTTGAAATTATATCTGCACTACATGCTTGGACTCTTGGAATTCCATGCATAACAGAATACCTCACAAATAAAAAATTTTTGGCATGTACACCCTACTGTAACTTATCCGTTTCCAATCCAGTATTTGATATGAGGCCTTGAATGAAGATTCAAAATCTTACCACTATGCTTATTGCTATGTATAGTATAAAGCAGCAACTACAAAATTCTACATGCTTCTGTAACAAAGACATCATTATAACTCTAACTTTTATACACTCTAAAAAAAGGGAAGTGTTCTGTTTTAGTTCACTGAGGGAAATGACAACAAAGCAAGCACAAGGGTGGCTAGTATTCATAATGAGACTCATAAATAAAGGAAATTATGTGCACAGTTATTCATAAGCTACTTTTCCTCCTTTTGTTTACCATCCTGTAAAGTTCCGTTCATGAAAAAAAACAGGAAGAGAGGAAAAGGCTGAAACAGTCAGGACCATCACTGCTGTCGCATTAGTTTTGCAAAGACTAGAAAACAGAGGTAAGTAAAAAATGTCTAAACCATGTATCTTCTTGAATACATTCAGTGGCTTGCACACAGTGCGACAGAAAGGTATTCAAATGCTACACTTAAGAAGTTCCTCCCAAAAATTCAAGTTTCAAAATGTATTTAGATGTTCAAAATTAACAGCTCATAAACAATGCAAGATGTCACACATCGTTCTATATGACACATGGAGACAAATTTATATAGTATTAAAATAATGCTCTCTGCATGAAATATATGGCAGAATGGTTGGCTACAGTTAATTGAGAAGACAACCAGTTACAACAAACAGCTAAAGCAATCCCCAACTCTCTTGCCAATTTAAATGATCCCTATATGAAAAGTGATTTACCTCCATTGAGATTCGCCTGTGTATCCGGTTTCTGAGACAAACTCCTGTGGGAGACTGAACTTCATCAGATGACGTTCCAGAAGCCTGGTCACTTTCCCCATCCGAGCCCATTTTCAAATTTTCATGAACAATATCTTAAAAAGAATCCAAAGAATTGAAAATAGTTAAACAGCAATGTATCAAACAGCTTTTTTGTACACATGGGAAAGAATTGAATCATTACTGTACATTGAGTTACACAGCAGAGTCAAAGACTCATCACAGTCATGGTAGTCTTGATACATACTTTATATGGCTCAGTAATAACCACAAAATGAACAGGATTACTTTATAGGAATTCTATGCAAACTTATTTGAACTGCAGCAGAACTCAGTTTTCCAAAACAGAAGACAGATATTCCAATTCCAATTTTAACTCCCAAAAGCCACCTTCCCCCTCCCAGCTTCAGCTCCTAAAACCCCTCAGTACCACTTCTCTTTTAGCTGCTCTTGGACACACAATAGTACTGAGAATAATTAGAATTTTCAAATCAGATTACCTGATGCTAGTAACCTAAAAGTATCTTCAGAAAGCTTACAAATCCTCCTGAGAGGTATAGTATTCTTTTCAGAAATGACAAATACAGAAACTTCAGATATAAAACCCTCTGGCATCCCTGTGTGAAGTCATGGGATGTATTATGACCATCTAAATCAAGGCCCACGACATCCAAGTGCATTTGGTAGAGGACCTGACTTTTAAGAGCTATTAGGTAAATTCCTCCATAAGGTCACAAACTTCACTTAACAGACTCTTGAGTTATGTGATGTTGCAGGATCTTCACATCAACTGAAACTGGTAATTTTTAAACAATCCTTAAGATTCATCCGCATAAAAGTTTATGTATATATACATATACACTGCTTTTAAGCACTGAAGAATTTTTCAGACTTTGGAGACAAACACTGGAGTGAACAAGAGAAAATCAAGGTGGTGTAATTAATACCAAAAAAAGCCAAATGATTTGCCAAAGGACACACAGGAAATTGCTCATACAAGCAATTCACTATGAGTAATGCTTCATCATCACCTTTGAAATACCTGAACTCCAAAATTCCTCTAGAAATTAAATACCTACACATATAAAGTAGGTACTTCACAAGACACCAGTTTTCCTGCTGTCTCCTGATCCTTGTTAGTAACCATTATCTTGTACAAGGTGTAAGAGAATCTGAGGAACAACTAAAAATCTCAGAACTCTTTCCCTAAAAATTGGTAATATTAGCAAAACACACAGAGCAAAACACAATTCAGCCTTACCACCAACACATTTGAAAGTATTTAACACTTGCAAAGTATTACAGCAACTTAACAACACCACCCAAAACCAAAAGAGAAACTGCAAATTTCACCACCACCACCAAACAAGAATATTGGATTTTCTAGGGAAAAAAAAAGCCGTTAGGGCAATGTTTCGTTATCTGTACATCTTCTAAAATATTTGTCTAGTTTGGCTAACATAGTCATGCAGGTTTCAAAGGAACGATTTCTTCCTCAGTACAAACAATTTCCTTTTATGGAAAACAGAATGGATATAAAAAGAAAGATTAACTTGCAAGCTATTAGCAACACATTGTAACTCAAAGTACTGTAATTAAACACACAAACTAAGCATACATCTCATGCACAAAGCAAATTTTCCAGCAGTAATGTGGATTTATATTGGATTTCTATTAAAAATCCACACTGAATCAGAATTTTCCTTGCAAGTTATGCTCAGATTTGGACTAAATAAAAAAAAATTAACCTGCACTCCCCTTATATAATAAGCAATCTTCTGATTTCAAACTAAATACTTACCAGTGCTGCTAAAGGCATGGCAGTCTGAACCACAGGAAAAGATTTCCAGAAAGCGGTTCCTAAAGATCAGCCTTAGCTTTAAAGCTAAGCAGAAAAAATGTGACTCTCTTTTGCCAAGTCTCTAAGAAATGTCTTATTCTCTGTACTGACTTGACAGCTGTCTTTTTAAAAATCTCTAACAAACTGTGAAAAATTACTTTTAGTAATATAAAAGCATTATTGAAAACACTACTTGCAGCAAAGCTGTTATGCCAGCACTGTTATATCTGGGAAACAACACATTCACCCTATTGATTCTTTAATAAAAACTCTCTTTTAAAATACTTTTCTGAGAGGTCATATAATCCATTTTAGCAATTACAGCTCTTGAGATTCTGCTAGTAAAATGAAGTGTAACAGCTACTGACAATTGTTCCCCAATCTAGTTATCCTCATGCTAGAACAAGCCCATTGGTTAGGTACCAAAGTCTATTTTCTTTATGGAAGCTAGGCAAGGGACAGTTGTCTCAGCAATCTCACAAAATAAAAACTGACAAAATCAAAGTAGCACTGCATTTTAAGCCACAGTGCAATTACATAATTTCTTTTTTAGACTGATACTTTAAATAAGTAATTATGGGATTGATACTGTCTTATTTTTCACATTTAATTCACAAAACCATTTGTATTATGAAATCACTAGTAAAAAAAAGACAATTGGAAATGCAATGCTCAGAACTACATAGAGCACACTAGCTGACAAAGATAATTCTTCTGCTAAGAAGATCTCCTATGTAATAACACAAAATTAAGGACTATTTCAAGAACTAGTAAGACAAACCCATATATTTGGGACAGATAATGTAGCTGCAAGGAGATTCTGTTCTTTATAAATCAGGAACGTGAAGACAAAGAGGGTCTGTACCACTCAAGTCTAAAAAAGGAGTATTTCAGACTTATATAAGATGATGATTTGAATACCGTTGTGATATGATTAATTCTGGTAAGTCTGGATGAGCTACATACCCAGAACCAAGAGGGTTTAAGCAGGATACTGGCTGTAGCAACCAAAAATGTATCCTTAAGCACATGCATTTCCAATGGGCTAAACATCCAACTGCTCCTATCTATAAGGGTTTGCAGATCCTTTAATTATTTTCTAAACAGGTATAATTTTAAGCTTTTTAAAAATAACTTGACCGTGTTATCATCTGATATTAATGCATCCTTTTATCTGATTCAGTTAAAAAGGCATTAGTAGTGCCTTATGTTCATTATTTTAATAGCATAAACCCCAGACTAAGGCATTAACCCAGACTTTAACCATTTTTACCCAGGTGCACAATGATATTTGATTAAGCATTGATGAAAACCATGTAAATATTTCCTTAATTTCTCTAAGCCTTTCTATAGACAAGTTTACCTGCATCAAAGCTTGCTGGCTTAGTCTTCAGAGGTTTTAAACATTCAAGAATGTATTGAATTGCTTTCACTGCAATACCCAAGCCATTCTCTTACAGAGATGTTTATTTTAATGTACTCTACATATCTTATTAAATATCCAGAATAGCCATGCCATGAAAAGCTAGATGTAGATGACTACAACATAACAGGGAAACTACAGAAGCACATTTAAAGGAAAAGGCTGTCCTCATTTCAGTTGTGAGGAATGCACCACAGAAGAAATTAATACAGGGAACCTACAGTGCAGCAAATGAGAACTCCTCCAAGTGAGCCATAATCAAAGTCACTAATTAGTGCTGAGTCAGACTGCGTGATCTTTCCACCTTATTTCAAATTATTACAAAAATAATGATGTGACTTGCCTAATGGATTTCTTCCAAGGAGCACTTTTCCAAAGCTTACTTTTCTATGAAGTGGCTACATTTTACAATTAGTTTCACTGATAATATAATTCAAATTGAAGAAGGCCATAGTGAGGAATTGCCTTTGCTGTTACCATTACTGAACTATGAAAGCTGTACCGAAAGACCACTCCTTTCAACTAATATTTAGGACAATGAAACAAAACTTCTCCATAACTGTATCAGCACAACTGGCAAAAGCAAGAATTAACTCTCTCCTGGCTGTTACTGCAGTTCACCAGCTTCAGTTAGCTCTGCACATTCCAGGAGCCTCTCCAAAGGTGACATTAATATAAATATGGAACAAGGACAATCAGATTCGTTCTGCATTCAGCCAGGTCAGGTCCAAAAGAGGTTTATTAGCTCTGGCTTCATCGTGGACTGCAGCAGTTAAATGTTTCCAGAGGTACAAGACTGTAGAAGCAGTAAAGATAAAAGTGAACTAAAAAAATCCCTCAGCTAAACCATCATTCAGTAGTTTCACAATTTAGCCTGAGAATCACCTCTGTTATTTAAAATCATCCTGGTAACTGAATACTAAATTGAAAAATTGCTAAAAAAAATGAAACAAAGGCACAGTTCAAAATTTTTTCATTTATACTGCATTTTACAAAACATAAAGCTAACAGAGAATTTCCAAGTAGAAATTATTTTTAGGGTATTTTGGAATTTTACACATTACCACAACTGCAGAAACTCAAGTTCAATGCTCAAAAAGGAAACAAGACTCCAAAACCCTTCTGGGCTTCTCAATCAACTTTTATATTGATAGTCTCATTCAAACACAGGCAGCATGAAAATGCACTTGTGGCAGGTCTCAGTTTAATCTGGCTTTCTTTAACCAAATAACTATCCTTTACCTGCCATGATTTTGTGGTATTTCAAGGATACCTCTCTGATACCATTTTTATACCTATGAAATAGAGGAAAAACGGTAAAGAAAAGAGGGTGGATGAAGAAGTCAACGAAAATAAAAGTCTCATGTAGTGTAGCATATTTGACCGCTTTGTTTCTGATGTCATTATCCCAACAGGGGAAACCTCAGCTTCCTGATGAGTAATAACCATTCTCATATGGCAGGACCAAAAGAAAGAAAGATGTGAAAAAAGAGCAGAAAGAGGAGTTATGCTTGCACATACTTAGACTCCTGTTTTTCACTGCTAGATAACATGTACGAGTAACTTGTATTTCCATCAAATAAGGAGTTTAAAAAAGGCATTATCAAAGCAAAAAGAGCTGTTTAACATACACATACATAGCAACCAGGTCCAGTGGGAGGTGTCCCTGCCCACGGCAGAGAGGTTGGAACCAGATGATCTTTGAAGTCCCTTCCAACCCTAACCATTCTGTGATTCCATGATACACACTATACATCTATTCCATACTACTACAAGAAAACTACAAATTGTTGTTAAAGGCAACAAAGAAATAAGAGAGTACAGGCATTTCTGTACTCAAAAACATCTTTGCTGCTCCAGTACTTAGTTTACATGTATCTGACAAATAATCCATGAAGACTACATATTCCTAAACACAGATTTCTCTAAGTACTCAATTTTTGGTAAAACCCTGTCTTCCTGTTACTTGGCAACTTAACTAAAGCTTGGTTTGACAAAAATGAAAAAGCACATACTGTGTACAGGACTTGAGTGAAATCAGAAATTGATATAGTAGTCAAACCATGCACACTAAAACCCATTTTCTTGTGTGATAGCAACAGCTGCTATACTAAACTCAAAAGGATATAAGTCTTTTTCCAGTTTAAATGGTAACTCAAGCAGTAAAAAGGCATATTTTTGAACATGATGAGTGGCATTATACCAGAGGAGGATATAAATGGTTTGACTACTATCTTGAAGATTCATAGCTTTATCTTGAAGATGAGTTTATCACACTTCTAAAGGAGGGCAGGAGATTGGAAAAATAATAAAACTCTAATTAAGCTGTGACTTGCTCTCATTTTCCAGTATCAATTAATTAAGCATAATTTAAAATAACATAAAAGCAGGATAAAACATTAACGGTGACTGGAAGCAGCAACATGACAAATTATTTGAAGAAGAAAAAATATTTCATAACTTATTTGCTTCAGGAAAGCACAAATATAGCTCAGGACCACAACAAAATGATAATTATAGTTGAGTGGCCTTAATTTGTCACTGAAAAAAACATTTTTTCTCTATAATAATGAGAAGTAATATACCAGTTCTTTTAAAATTCCACATATAGGATGATTATCCTCCTTTTTTTTTTCATATGACATTTATTGTACTTCTTGCCAATGCTTAACTAAGACGGATACATGGGTTCCTTGCAAAGTATTAAAAAGGAGTATTTCGTAACTTTTGTAACTTTTAAACTTGTCAAAAATTCATGGGTGATTTCTGTGTTCTTCTGATTGCTTTCTTCCTGAAAATATTAAGAGATATTCAGCGCCTTAAAAACAAGTTTCTGGAACTGTCAAAAAAATTACTGCATACTCAGAGATTTATTAAAGTATTAGAATATCTGTACCTCTTGCTATGAATCAATACAAACATTATTTTTCACAGAAAAATTAATTTAAACAATGTAGGAAATTACCTAATCTGCTCCCATTTCTGGGCATTGCCATGAATGAGCCGAGGCTGCCCCCTATGACGCTGTGTGGTCTCCGTAAAGGGGGTTTCTTGAAAGATCCCGTGTATTGGTGGAGAAATGAGTGCATGCTGTGAGACGTTGGAGGCCTGCCATTCTTCACAATAGGCTCTACAATTCACAAGGATCAAAATATTCATTGCCACAAGCAAGGAGGATTGTCAGGAACATGCCAGAAGAAAAAAAAGAAAGAAAGAAAAGAGTTAGCAAACAGGAAATAACCAGTCTGGTAAGATTATCTTTCATGCTAACAGTAGACCATCATACTATGACCATTTCTCTATCAACAAACAAGTACAAAACATGGCATTAAGTGTCACCCAAATTTAATTTTACTGAATCCTGTCACTCCGCCACTGGACGAGTAAATGCCCTGAATATACAGTCTTAGAGCGTCAATAAAACCAGAACACTGTAATTATTTTCTTCTGTCTTACTGCACAATGCTTCATCTTTACTTTTAAACAAGATAGCTGTTAGACCAACTATGACGAGCAAATTAAACTGTAAGCCTGTGAAAATATTCTCCATCTCAGAATTCTTGCAGGGCACTAGTACCAAGGCCTTGCCATTGGACATCTTTAGAAGTAAATGTACCTGTCTATACCTCCCAGAGCGGTCATGCCATAATTAAGGTTATTAACTTACAGGGTAACAGAAAAACTAAGTGTTCAATTTTTTATTTTGGCTTTCTACTGGATTGTGTTCAGATGGTTCACAGAGATTTTTTGGAAAAAAAATTATTGTCATTGATAAGCACTTTCTAAAAGAATGAAAAGTTAGAAATTTTTATATCTTATTTACAAGTGTGAGCAGAAATTGGGTCTTCATGTTCCCTCAGCAACGTGACTCCTCACATGTGGACTAGCCCTCAAGGACTGACATTGTACTAGAAGCAGGCTAACTCCAAAAACATGAGGGGTTTTTTTTACCCCCAAAAGAAGCAGAACAGATGTCCACTTGCATAGACTGTCACAACAGTGTACTTAGCAGAACCACCAATGAAGTCACTCATACAAGAAAATAAAGACGAAATACTCTCACTTCAGAAAATGAGATCAGAGTCATCCGGCAGCTACATGCAAGCACTGTCCCTATACTAGGGAAAAGAACAGAAGCTATGCCCAAAGCACAGCTGAGATTCAAATAATTTTATTTTTCCATTACTTGAGTCTTGTTAACAGTACAGATTTATGTTTGGTATAATTCAGAAGACAGAAAAGGCAGCAGCCACGCACTGAGTAACCACATCGCGAGTGCTACTGAACGGAGCGGCACCCACAGGAGCCACTGCTCCCAGGGTGTGCTCAGAGCCTTCACTCATGCCTCCTGGGACAGGGAGCAGGCTGGGATGCTATTTCATCATTCTAACCTATATTCCCACATGCAGGGACCCCAAAATCTTGCTTTCCCTTCCAAAAAACCAGTGGTAAGAATAATATAGCTAGGAGAACATATTTCATGGAAAGAATTTCAATGGTGAAGGAAAAGGAACAGCAACAAATGCCTAATAAACTGTGGAAAACAGGATCCTGAAGGGAATCCCCTCCCTCCCCACATATACAAAAACCTTCTAGATGCATTATTGTGATTAGTCTGAAGCAAAGACAGAAGTGCACAGACAGAATTACCCAAGGACAGGTCAGTGACCTTAAGAAATAATTATGCAATCAAGTTTTGCATATAAACATGAATAACACAGTGAGACAAAAAAAACCAAAAAACATTAACTCAGCTGCTGTAGGGAAAAAAATAAAAGCCCTAGGGAAAAAACATGCTGCAGGGAGAAAACAGAAAGGACATATCAGCAGTGTTACAAACCTGCCCGCATCCTTTCATTAGTATCCTTCATAAGTACAGCTTCAGAGTGGGTGAACATGAAGAAAAATACACCATACATCCGTGTATGTTTGTAAAGTATGACCAGGGTCTTCAAACCTCTGCACATGCTTATTTCTGTTGTAATAGTTTGCATCACCCTTTTGACTTAACAGGGGCACCAACTTCTTTTTTGCATGCCTTCAACAGTGGATTTATCCTAGGGCAGCTGGCAGCAAACTCCTCATCAATTTTTAATAGAATCTATTACTACTTCCACATAACAGAACACAGGTTCACATTCAGCACAACTACTGCTTTTGGTAAGTTAACACTTGCGGTTTGCTTTCCAACTTTCTTGCTAATTAGATTTTAATTTGATAAAAGTTTCTAGTCTAAACACCTCACACTGAGTGTACATGCAGTGGTAAACAAATCAATAGTACCTTGTATGCTATGGCTTTTGTCTACTCATGCCAAAAGTAAGCTACCTTCATGAACTGTGCAGTACGCAAAAAAGGACAGGATTTATGAATACACTGTATGTCTATGCAGAGACTGAGTTTTATGTTCATTACTAACATGACAGTGTGATGCACAGAGATGATTATTTAAAAAAATTGGTTTTTCTCAAGGCACTAGCAAATTTGGATGTATTTTACAGTTTAAAACAAAATTCCTAAAATATCCTAACATATGCAAAGTTCAGCTCAAATATAAGCATAAATACAGATCACATTAATAAGTAAATTTATATAAATATGAAAGACAAATGGTTGATATAATAAGATCCAATTATACAGAAATAACTTTTGTCATCATAGGCAACTATTACCTTTCTTCACTGTCTTAAGTACTATACTAAATTGTGGAGCCCATTATAAAATTTTGCAACAATAATTTAGGTCATGTAGTAGGACAAGAATAACTAATGGCACACAATGAAGTGAAGGTTACAAAAACACTTCACATGACGCTGTATTTTTGACTAAGACAAGTATTAATACCATTTGCTTATAAACGGAGTTTAAAATCCTGATACACATTAATTTACAAAAAGGAGGGATCATATGGCATATGACAGTATAACACATAGGCTTACAGTTTGGAAAAGTATATTTGTTATAAACAATTCAGTGTGCATTGCTGTATGGTAGGAACTTCTAAAGAAATGGTTGCAAGAACTCTGCATTATGTTACCTCCTTCCTGCAAATGTGACAGCAACGGCCAAGAGCTGGAACAAATATTGAAAATGATCAAGCAAACTCTTGTTGGAAATTAATTCAAAAGACTGTTTTTTAGAGTTTTCATGCATTTATGAGATACAAGAGTAAAATAAAGTGCTTTTGAAAAACTACTTAACTCTCTCTCTCTCTCCAAAGATCCACCAGTACTTCTTTTGAAGTTACAATTTCATTTAATTCATTTTTTTCCAGAATTATTAATATGTTGAATCACTATAATTGAAGTATAACATTGCAATTCTAAGATGTGAGTTTAGTCAACTGTCTGGTCTTGAATAAAGTATGTCTAAACTGTAAAAGTTACAAGTTTTTACTACATACATCTATAAAAACTGCTTCTTATAATTTTATTTCTGCGATTATAACTTTGATTTGTCAAAAAAAGTCTCCCCTATGTAAAACTCACCAACATCCCTTACTTTAGTGGCACTGCACTTGGTAAATATAACTCAGTAACCACATGCTGCTATTGGTTCAATATTCAGCCACAGGCAAAATGAATGATGGAAATTAAAAGGTGAGTAAAAAACCACTAGAAAATTCACTGTGCAAGTGTGTGGATCTACTGCATTTTGAGATCATGCACAGTTCTGGTGTTCCTCTCTCACACAGACTAAAACAACAGAAGCATGATACAACCCACAGACTCGGTGGAGGGCTGAAGAGGGCACCTGGGAATCCGCTGCATCCACCACTTCCTTCAGCAAAAGAGTGAAAAAGCCAGTCATGGCAGGTTGCATACTGCACACAAAACAATTCTCTGCAAACTCCTCACCACAGGATGGTTACATCTACCAGAACCTACATGACTCAAGGGGAGACTGAACAAGCAATCTGCTCAGGGTTACTAACCACACAGAAACTTGCCTAGTTCAGGAAGTCTCTGAGCTAGAAACTGATACAGTACGCTGGGGAAATGATGCTGTACTGTGGGCTCTAATCTTAGACTTGCCCTCAAATGTCATCCTCAGAGACTGGAGAACAGACAGGCAGAACTCCAGCTGTCCTTACAGCACAAGACTTCTGCAGCACCTGGGCAGTTCACTTTTGTTGGCTGTCGCTGGCACAACCATTCCAGTAAGGGTTTTATTAATAATCTATCTGTTACCCTCTTTCCTCACCCTACTCTGTAATCTGTAACTCCAAACTGATAAAACAAACTGATATGGAAAGCAAGAGACTTCTGAGTTGTTCTTTTCAAATTGTATTGTGTCAGTTGTTATTATATTCTCTTCTTATTTTGGCTACAACATCACATAATCTTGGACTTGTCTTTCAAGGAATGCTATTTCAACCCTTACACTTCTTAGGCAGCCTACTAAGCTATCATGCAATTCTAGTCTTTAAGTGTGAAAAAAGTTAAATAACATTCTCAATAAGAATATTTATAAACATTATACTGATGTACAGGATGACCACATGGATTTCTGTTTAATGTCCTTGAACAATTCTTGCAATAGACACCCTTTTAAGAAATGTATCTATAGACACACATTAGTTTCATATCTATAAAAACGCACACCCCTTTTTTTAAACATCATGTCCATGTTATCTTGCTTAAGTGCACATCTTCAGCAAGGTTTAAAATTGAGCAATGCATGGTGACTGTGCACTGTTGTATTACTCGATTTTCAAGTTTGGTGAGTGCTGAACTAACCCTTTATATAATTTGGATCATTTTCTTGCACTTCTCACGTTCTGTCATTCAAACTTCCGTTACTATTGGCATAACCCAAAATAAAAATAACAGCACTATTCAAAGAAAACCCTGTTCAAAATACAATCAGCCTGGCTTAAAAATGGTTTAAGAGTTGCTAAATCATGAAATGTTTTAGAATACACACATATATTTTAAGAAAACATGGCACCCAGTAAGGTACCACTGAAATAATGCGAACACCAATGCTAACAAACAAAATCATAAAACAACTCAAATGAACCACTAAAATAATTAAATTGTGAAGTGGCATACATTTATATTTGAACATATGTGGAACTGATTTTTTTTACTTCATAATTATGAAAACTGCCAGAGTCAAGTAGAACAGCAGTGTATATAACCAAGAAGCCTGTTTGAGGAATTAACTAAACCCAACAATTTTATAAAGATGCTTCCTCTTCTTCCTTTAACTGCAATTTCAATTAACCACAAACCTTGATCTGAAATTACTGCTGAGTTAAGCAATTTTTCAATTAATCCACAATGTTTCTGTTCCTCATCCATCTATGATAACAAAGACCCACACTACCACTTTCTTTCCTGTGCTGGATTTACTTAACTGGATTGACTTAAGCTGAGCTCCAGAGAGCCTGCAGAATTGCCTGGCATTTCTTTGCACGGCCTCAGCAACTGACATACTGTCACACGTCAGTCAGCTGGTGGATTAAAGAAAGAAAGTGTTTTTATTAGGAATGTAAATGCATTTTAAAACACTTTTTATGAGTATGTATTATGACATACTCAACTAACTCTTTCTTTATGTCCCGTAAGTATCTCTATTATGTGACAAAGAGACCAAGCTGGTTTTCAGATTTCACTGCCTAAATTTTGCAATGATATTTGCTTCAACTAGCTTTAATAAAGAATTAAAATCACCAGTCATACAAGATGACATTTTCCCTCAAACAGAGCTGAGTATATCTACAAAAAAATGCTGATTCCACAACCACTATCCATTCTGGACATGTAAACCACATAAATACATACTTTATATAAATAAAGGTAAAATACACATATGGGGATTTTCTAATCAAAGTAAGAGATATTGGAGACGTCACATTTATGACTACTGATTTGGGTATAGAATCGGGATTGAACCCAGGCATGTTCGATATTCTAAGTAAGGATGAATCTTTGTGCCTGCCACAATTCACTGCTTCTACCAAAAACGTGGCTCTGCCTCCCCAACAAAAAAAAAGTGTAGTTTTGATTTAGGTTTTTGAACTAGATCACCATGGGGTTTACAGAACACAGCTGCTGGCAGAAGGGTGGAGGCAGAACCTCATTTAACACTTTTAAGCTGCAGCTTGACTTTGGACTGGCTCAAGAGTAACAAAACCTCACTAAATGTCTTGAGAATCCACTACTGTTTTTTATAGAACAGTACTCTATGTCATTTCTTTTTCACCACCTTGACCTCATCCTTGCTCCAGAAAACTTACAAGGCTGTTTTTTACCATTTCCAATTTGATAGAGAATGGAAAAATGTCAAAAATCTACATCTGTGAAACTAAATATTCATTCTCTGAACAGCTTTGCATTCATGAAGCTTGCAATACATCATCACAACCTTTTAAGATTATTTATATAGACTTCTCAAAAGCCACTGTCGTATAGCTTAATCATATTTCAGCATCATCTACTACACATTCATTTACCTGATCTGAATGTCAAGCTCTGTTAATGATTACTCAGTTTTTACATAATAAAAGCGGATTTTTTTTTGGACTTGAAATACAAAATATTTTGAACAAACTGCTGAAGAAGCTGTTGTCAAAAAGTCCTTTATTTCTTCAGAAAATGTAGAATGTAAGCAGGTGAATTTCTGATATTTTAGAGCTGGCATGCTGCACTGTATAATAATTACACTGCTGTAAGGCAGTCAGACCCACTCAGTAAAATTAGTTGATTGCAGGTGACAGCTTCCACAGGCGATACATTTAAATAACCCAAAGCAGCAATATGCTTGCTATATATATATTCTCCAGGAGCTGGATGAGGTACACTACAAATACTGTGTATTTATAGATTATTTTATGGGGTTGTTTCCTTGGATTCTGTTATGTGATACCCATGAAAACATTAAGTCACTCTAAAAACAGAGCAACCACTCAATACCACTTAAACCAGTATTTTTCATTAAACAGTAAGATGAAATTTTCAAACTATTGAATATTACAATTTTAAAAACTTGGCAAAGCTTCAAGGGATTCCTCCCATTGCTCAGATTAATCCATTTGAGTACAGCAGTCATTCCAGAGCAAATGTTCTTCACCTGGACAATACAAGGCAAAAAATATTGGTAGAACATTTGAAAACAGATGCTAATAAAACCCTGAAGAAACACGGACTTCAACTTCCTCCAAGAAATTAACTACCTCAATTATTAAAATAGCACTGTAATGTCCTATAAACTTTTTTTAAAATTTGGGACACAAAGGACAGAAATTCTTTTGTTTCAGCTACAAAAACAAAGCACAAAACCAAACTACAAATACACAAGGCAAAGAATGAGATCAAGACATCTAAAAAACACTACAAAAAGCCTTTCAAAGTTGACTTCACAGAGTGAAGTTTTGCCTTCAGTCTTGGTACCAAAGCAATAAAGATCACAATCATGTGAAATATATTCAGAACCCAAACCCTGCCTTTAAGATTTATGTATTTCATACTGCTTAGAAGATAATTCTCAGGTAATATTTTTGGTCATCAGAACCTGTACTGGAACACAGGCATGGTAGTTCTGTACCTCAAATCATATAAGCATAACACACCATCAGTTTAAAATCGTAACTGCAGAAGGCATCACACTGCACCAAATCCTTCAGAAATATATTTCAGCTACAATTAAGGCAAGTCAATACCACAGGCAAGACACAAGTATCCCTGGCCTCTATCCTTGCATCCACACATGTAGCTCCCAGTGCAAACATCTGTGAGACCACGCTGCCGACCAAACCAGGAAACAGAGGATCTGGCTCCTTTCTGCCCTACTTTCAGACATAAATGGTGTTGGCTAGTTATATGTATTTTACTTTGCTGTACTTAACAACTCCACCTGAATACCATTCGAGAACAAATCTCTGCATATCCGTCAGTGAGCCTACACTAACAGAAATCTGGTGTATTTAGAGAGTCCACTTCTGCATCTACACATGATGTTCTCCTGCCAAACTTGTACTCTGCTTCTAAGGAAAACACTTACAAGTGAACAAGACCCCCACACAGCCCTCCAAGACTATGGGTCTCCGCAGCATGCTTTCAGGCACTGAATTTTCATGCTCACTTTATAAGCACTTCCACATATGACCAGAGCTTCTAGGTTTTGTGGGAAGAAGCAAATTAAACCAGAAGGGAAGAAAGAACACTATGTTGTGCAGCATACGTGGGATGGAGAAACCATACTGAACAGTAATAACAAAAATGGATGTATACCACAGCACAGAAGGGTACACACAGGCTATAATAAAAACATTGTCAGTACAGCGTAAGGGACAGTACAAGGATCAGTGTTTAGCTGTGACAACTGCCAATTACTCACAGTAATCTGTAGCACTAAAATGAGCTCTAGCAATTCTGGGGATTCTTTTCTCCCCCGACCCGCCCACATTTTCATACTGATACTTTCCTCCAACATCAATAGAGAAATTTTACTGATTTATTACCAGTAAGCATTTCTGTGCTCATATTTTCAATTCAAGAACACTGTCTTGAAAATATGTTGCAACACACTGTTTTCCTTCCATACTCAAGGAATCATACATAGCAGATGGAATGGGAATTTCTCAGCTCTGTTGAAGATGATATGAAATGAGTAAAAACTACAAAGGCATTTGGATGTTCTGAGACAGTATCGCAATGTGTTAATTTTTATAAACATTCATCCCTCTTATCAGAGTATTAACTAGTCATTAATGCCTTAAACCTAAAAAACACTTACGCACTTTACCGTAGCTGATCCTTCCATTATTACTCACACCTGTAAAATTACAAAAAAATTATGCAAGTGTTCATGAGACTGGATCCTATGATCACATCACTGAGCTAAAAGAGACCAAATGGAGATAAGTATTATTTTACAAATTCATGTAGCCATTTCTATCAGAACTTCACCTTTTTTGGTTTATTATGTACATGTGTACTTATATGTACCAAAAAAAAAAAAACCCTTAACAAAACAGAATGCTTTCCAAGTTACTTATAAATTAATGCAAGAGCTGTGTACATATTTTGGAACGCGTCTTACAATTATTCTTAAAAGCATGCTTGGAGTTTGTGATAATGCATTTCATAATATTAGACAGTACAGCCACATTTTTTGCTTTCATTAAAGATCATATGTATTTGAAGTATTTGTATAAATTTTACGCTTAATTAGGCTTTAAATATGCATGATTTGGATGTTACTCCTAGCCAAATTTCATTAGTATGTCATTGGCAAAGAAAAATTTCAGGAGCAAATTTAGTTGTCAACTTCTACAAATTACCATTTAATATTTTTAATATTAATCTAAATACATATATTAAGGTAGAATCTAGAATTAAAAAAGCAAGCCAGCACACCATTAGTATGACAAATTAAAACATGGCAGAATAAAAATAAACAACAAATCCACCTAACTGGTTTTATATGTTGAAACATCAGAGACCATGAAAAGCTTTTGTACTTAGATAAAAGACTAGCCCAAAATATACTTCATACAGTCCACAGTTCATAAGGCTTCAGATATATTATTAGGCATTTCACTGGTCCCTCTCTTTTTATGGTTTATGACCTGATTTGGCAGCGCTTCCTCACCCAGAAGCCAATTATGATGAACATAATTTGTAAGAAAGGTTTAATTATATATAGATTTCTGGTCACTAAATAATTTGATGGTGTTCCAAAAACCCCAAACCCAATGGTTATTCTACATTCAGTGCAACAGCTCTGTGCTACTGCATTGAACAATATGGGTTGATCCCTGCTAATCCCATTTTGCTGCTCATGGATGAGTGATGCATACTGAGATTGTACTGACATCACAGATGGAGGAGGCTGTGTATTAAATGAGACTGCATACAAAAGGTTAGCTGATTCAGTGGTATCAATGCACTGCAAAGAAATCAGAAGTTATGGATCTATTTTTATGTCCGTGAACTACAAATGGGACAATTTGTTCTACATCAGGAGTACCGTTCTTTGAATCTTGAAACAACTCACTCAAAGCTGCAGCTAATGACAAGGTGGGCCTCTGGATGGGAGCTGCAGTTGCTTGAAATCACAGGCCATTGTTGTGGCAGAAGAAATATTTGGCAGGGGGCTGAACAACACAGGTCATTGCAAAAAGGTGACCACAAGGAAAGGTCCCTAGTACTATGCACAAGTGATCTACATCTGGAATGGCAATCCGGAACTGCAACTTATAATAAAGCTTTTACAGGATATATATATATTTATGTATATAAAGATTTTACAGGATAGATATATATATATATATAGGCTATAAATCAGATGGAGACGAGTCTGGATTCTAGGTTAGCACAGATACGGTTTTCTATGGACACAGTCTCTACAATCTCTATAACCCAGTCACACAGCTCTTTCCCAGGAAGGAAAACCACTACCATGTGTAAAATGATAACCTTTAGTGAACACAGCCATCAGCATGGAATGACAGGAGACAAGATGAGCGATTTGCTAGAACGAAAAAGTTAAAACAAAAAAATTGAACAATAACAATGGAAGAAAATTCTGCTGTAAAGGCCTTCAGGGTTCAGGGTCTACTCTTGCCTTCTGACCTGAAATGTACAGTTTCAATGCCCTTCAGCTCTCACTTCTCAAGCTCATGATGCAATACTTGAAAATAAAGCACATATGAAGAACCACTTTCTGAAGATTATTTGTATCCCTGACTTTGACTCTCTGTAGATTAATATATTGGCATGCCTTTGATTTACAAGAGAGTGCTTTTTAAGTTTCTTTAGGAACAGATTCAAAGCCTGTTAACTGGGCACATTTGTGTTTGTCTGTTCCACAGGGTAAAGGAGCCGTTTATTCTTAAAAGCAGAGCTAGGGAGACGCTTACTCCTGCCTCCTGAGATCAGCACCATCGCGGTAAAGGATGCACTTTCAAGATCTTAATGCAGCTATCACTTTATAAAACATTCTTCAAGAGACTACATCCTCTCGTGTCTCAGCTGGATATTTACAGTTAGTAGAGCCTTCTTAGCACTGTGATTTTGTAAGATATCAAGACAAACCTTTCTCATTTAAGCACTCCTTTGTAAGCAAATTTCTTTAAATGCCCACTGAAGGATTTTTTCCAGGTGATGTTCTTTACCAAACTGGTCTTTCACCAGACGAGAAAAATAATTTCGTGGCTGTTTTTCCAACAATTGTTGTTGCCCAAACCCCAATCCCTGCGGTCGGTCTGAAAAATACCCTTTCCAAAATATCTTCATCTGTGGGAAAGCTACAGCGTCCTTTAGAAAAGCAAGACTAGCTAGAGCAGCAAGCATTTTCCAACCCTACTTTCTAAGTAGAGTTGGAAAGGAAAAACAACGGAAAACAAAAATCCACAATGTAGTATCCTGTTCACCTCTGCAAGATCAAAGACAGGACAGGTACTAGTAAGTGCATTCTGGAAGAATCTGAAAAAGGTAGCAAGTGTCAGTAAAACTTTTTTTAATGACGTAAAATGATGAGTTGAAGATTAGGCACAGCGAAAGTACAGCTTATATTCTTTCCCTTCTTTCAAGAGGACTTACAACACCTCGAGTGTATTCAAGAAGACTGTACTAAGGCATTAGCAACATTCTGCGTGTGTAAGCATAGCATATATTGTTATTACAATTTTAACATGTAAGATTCCTTTTAGCCAATGAATTACCATGGAATGCAAAATAAGAAGTGCACTAAAAGCTAGATAAGTAATTTGTAATTAGGAACATTTCCTTGAATTGCATTTTTTACTTATTTTAACACTTTAAATATCTACTGAGAAGTTAAGCTTGTCATAGTTTGGCGACAAGCATGCAGACATCCAAAGTATTACTGTTTGGGATAATTCTCATATAAATATTACAAGCTACAAATGGATTTATAGATGGCTTAAGATGGCATAAGCGCATTCTTCTGTAAACAAGTTATCATGTTCTCTGTCCTTTGAGCAGACACCCAGGACATGATCCAGTTTAAGGTAAAATCTTTTTATTTTTCCTGGCTTCAATTTTCAATGAATCAATTCAGCAACCCAGTTCACTACACTCATTGCTGCCGGTAACAATTTTTTCATGCTCATTTCTCAGTGTGAAAGTAACATTCTTAGCACTTATTTACATAATGAAATCAATCTTGCAGAAGTATATACAGGTCTGAAAAAGTATGCATCAGTAACAAAGGCAAATACAAGTGAAATTATGTGGGAGAACTCAGTGTCTCAGAAAGCACGTAATAGGTATCAGTGCAAAAATACTGCAATTGTTGCTCCAAAGTAGACCTGTTGTATCAGCATATAAAAAGTTGCAATAAACTTTGTCTCCCAAAATACTGGGCATGACCCATAGTGAAAATGGGACAACAGCAGTGAATATAACAGGGATTAAAGGTAAAAATGAAAAATTATTAGCTTTGTTTTGCCAGAGGTAAATTCTGCTTCCTAAACCTTGGTATGAAATGTATCTTGAGCGGGGTTTTAAAAATCTGCAGGGCACATTCCATTGCATCTACCTCTGCTCAAATTTCCTGGCCCTGTCAATTTTCAGTGGGAAAATTCAGAATTCTTTATTGTTGTGAAGTGGGAGAAAAATAAAATTCGTATCACTTGATAAATGAGAAAAATCTTAGCAGCAGAGCAGAAAATAACACCAATCAGCATTGAAGATGAGATATGCTGCAGCCCAGGAAACAGAACAAGCAACAAAACGTCTTCCAGTCATTATTACTGCAGATTGCATCCAAAAGCGACATCATCATTCATGTGGACTTTACAGCAGCCAGCACGTTTATGGGATCAGCCAAAGACTTATGGAAGAATACAGAGACAAGCTGGTTATCCTGAACGTTTCTAGTCACCTTCATATTGGTGAAGAGAAGTACTACTGAGAGACACCAAGTGATGACAGAATTTAGACTAATGCACTGCAGCACCCATGTAAGGTAAACAGTTTTATACATAATGCTTAAGCAATTAGTCAATCTTACTACTAAATAATGATTCTGAGAACAGATTAAATTTGAAGCCATATGAAGCTGATGTGAGATCCACTAAAGTCATACAATGAGTTTGTTTACTGCAAGAGCATCTATAAGCCTTTTTGCATGACATAAAAAGATAAATTTAGGTAGCTTTGGATAAATGGCTGTATAACAGTTCAATATCAAAGCCAACCAAACCAATATGTAATAACATATCAACCTGTTGAAAGAACTAGAGCAGGGGAATGTAAGATAAATTAAAAAAAAAAGCTTAACGAGAAAGTCCCTGCAACTGTGAAAACTGAATAAACCCCAGCAATGCTCACTTGAGTGGGGCCTGACAAAAGTCTTACATTTTCCATAAAGTGAAAGATATGCTTACCGTTATCTTTGCTGCTGTTTTCTTCAATTGTCATTTGCTCTGCTAGCTCAGACAGTGATTCATCAATGGTCTGGCTTCCTCGCAAGGTCAAGGAAAGTCTTCTCTTAAATTTTTTCATTCTATCGATACTAAGTCTGGCTTAAGGAAGCCTGAAAACAAAAATAAACAACAAAAAGTGAGAAAAAATTAGTTAATCAGAAAATGAAGTTTAATCGACTGATATAAAAACGCAGGAAGGCTTACAGAAAATTCGGGCAAAATGCCAGTTATACTTGAAACAATATCCTTAAAGTAAGACGGCTCTACTGGATTGAAGAAGAATGTTTTGAGAGGCTGATGCCCATACACTTTTGCAATTTTTATTTCTGTTTGGAAAAAAAAGAACCTTTGGGATTTTTTTTTTTTTGAAAAACAGCTAACGTGATCATCAATTTTACAATCCAGTAATAAAGGAAACAGTCATCTGAAAACTGCTCTGTAGCCTCCTCCACAGCCTCTTTCACTAATCCCACTACGCAGAAGGGAACTGTAACTTTATCTCTTTTTTAGCCCAATTTTCTATGATGAAACTCCTCTATATTTTGCCTTTTTCACAAACGGAAAAAGGGGACAATGTTGAAAGCCTTAAACAGAAAAGCAGTTCTCAAACACCATTCCACCTAGGGAAATAAGACAGCCAGTGTCTGGTAACAATGACTAGAATGGATGTTTCTCTTGAGAGTCAAGCAGTAGGACGGAACTGGGAACAACATAGAAGGCACTTTCTCCCTGGAAAGTTGTAATCAACCAAACTGTAATAACAAAGGTCCAGGTCAATAAACGTGTTGCCGCAAGTCTAACCTGGTAAGTGAACTTTGTGGTGTGCCATACGTGTGCCCTTGCATAACAAGAGGCACAATTCTGTCTTTCCTTACTCCATATAGACAGTTCATCCTTGATGTTATTTCACAATAACTTGTTCATCTGCTCACAGCCTCCAAGAATCATATATGCACTGTTCAACACAAGAACAGGATACTTTAAAGTCTGAAATGCTCATATATATTTCCCTCCATCAGCTCCTTTGCCTTCAAAAATTCATAGTTCACATACAACATCAAATTTTCCTCAACGTTCTCCTTTAAACAGAGAAATGCAATGAGCAGTATGCCAAAGATCCACATTTAATAACAAATTGTGAATATGATTACTTCTATATTGACAGCATCCCTTTAACTATACACATTTCAACTGCAGAACTTACTTTTTGTTTAGCTATTCCATAATAAAAAGGAGAATAAAATGGTAGAACAAATCTGAAAGTGGCTGCTGGTGGTAGGAGAATGCATACATGGGCTAATCTTTCACAACACTAGATAGTTTAGGACAGCAGATGACACACTAGGGGTGGATAAAAGACCTTTGGGATATGAGCTCCAAAGTCTGAGATGAACAGTAAAATCACTGCCAAAACAACAGCTGCATCCAAGGGGAAAGAGGTGGATTACAAAACAGGGTAACTAACATCTTAGACAATCACAGCTACTATAAAGCAGAATTAGTCAGGCACTGGGTACAGATGTATCGGAAATTATATTAAAATATCTTGTGGCAGACACAGTTAAGGCAACAGTTTCTAAACTGCCCCTTTAATGCATTGCTGTATGTGCAATAAAGCTACACCTTAGTATGAATAATTTTGCTCTCTCTCACTCAAAAGCAGGATATTCTTATTGTTAAGAAACTGCATTCAGAGAACATTCCAAAGGGCACATTTACTTTTCCTGTTCAGGACCAGGCTTTAAAGATCTCACTTGAAACTGCTTTATTTCTGCATTTAAACTTCTCTGGAAAAAACGGCCCATGTTTCTCTAAAAAAGCCAGTTTTGTAAAAAATTTGGAAGGACACATCATTTATGTTTAGTTTTACTCAATTCTCCCATGATGTTTTTTGAAACCTGCATCTTCCTACATGTATTATTCTCAAAAAAGGACACATGCAATTTTTAGCTATGTAATGCCCTAAAGCTACCTGACAGCACAACAATTTCTTTCCAATTTTCCACTTGGGCAGTAACTGAAAAAACAGGTGCCTTCAAAGGGAAACAGGCTGTTCTTGGCTTTTGATCCTGCAAATACTTAAGCCTACACATTTTCTTAATCAAAAAGAAGGTCCACTGCTGAAAAATATTACATATAAATTAACAGCTATGTGGATTCGAAAATCCAGGAAACATTCTAAGTCTCAAGCTAATAAAAAAACCCCAAAGTATTTTGTTAACTATAATTACAACATTTCTCCTGTTATAGGAGGGTTTCATGGAGTAATGAAGTACCATTTTTGCTACCATTTGGAATTAACTCATGGCTTGATTTTCAAATAATTTAACAGTAAAAAGAGTGAGAATCCACATGTGAGGGAATGTTTTCTTCTACTGAAAAGTATGTCAGCTTTTTAAAGGAAAAGATGCTCACCAATATGAAACCAAATTTTCCTCCCTTAAAGCACTAGTATTCTTGCTCATTCAGATTTGTAAAGGAGGGGGACAAAAAAGGAAAAAGAATTGACTAGTATCCAGCCCTTAGAAATGTCCTCTTTTTCAATTCTTTATTCTCACGGCCAAAGTTGCAGAACCTGCTCAATCTTGAAAGTTTAAGACAAGACGTGAGTGAACACAGCTTTGAAAATATGATCCATACAATCCAAAACTAACAAACACTGGTTCTCTAAAATGACAGCCCTTTCACAGAAAAGTCCAAATTGTCTGATATTCATTTTCACCAGTTAATAGCAGATGCATACTTTTTATCTTCCTTTAACAGTAAATCTAGTTTAAATCCAAAATGGAGTTACTTGATTAGTAATACATATGTAGAAGCAATGTTTCTCCAAATTCTTAGTGACTGTGAGAAGAATACAGGTTTTTTTATATTTAGTTTTAAAACAGAACCCATAGGCTTGACTATTCTATTTAGTAAATTTCTCTACTCTAAGTCATACCCAAATCAAGTATTTCAGATGTCACAGTAGATAGATGCATACACTTGAATGCAACTAATGCAAATTCTAGTTTTGTGCAGACAGAACGAGGACAAGCAATCTGATATGACACTATCTGATACAATCTGCAAAAGCTGGCAGAGACATATTTGTTCAATCCTTTACTGATATGAAATAAAGGAAGCAACACTGTATTAAAGGAATTGCTTCTTCCTACAAACAAGCTGCAGTCTAACCCTGAAAAATTGGTCTTTTTGTCCTTAAATGCAATGTAAGTTAATCCTTGAAAACAACACTAAAATTTACCTTTTCTATTTTCCAACATTCACTGTCATTAACTCAGTTCACTTCACTCATCTTAAACTCAACGTCTTTTAAAAGTGATCTTTGTAATACAGTTCCAAAAACAAACACCATTTTTTAAATGATCCAGGTAAGATTAGATTTAAACAGGTGTGTTCTGGCTCACTTTGTCTGAATCACACCAATCCTTCCCACGATGCCCGAAGGACAGCATTTCTCATTTAGCACATACAAATGTTCACAACACCCAGGCTGTACAGCAGACAGACATGAAAGCATTTTGAATCCAAAACAGTAACTCAGCTAGATTCTGCACTCAGGTATTCACCAAAATTCAGAGGTCTTGCACTACCAATGGCCAAAATTCTCAAAAGTCCTACCACTTCCTTCAATTTCCCAGACTCCTGGTTTCTTGAAAGTGACAAAAGGAATGCATTAAGATCTTCATACACAATTAATATGTGTGCTGAATCCTTGCAAGTTTAAACAAATTTAGTTAAAATTTTCAAAACCAATAAAGCTATTTAACAGCTTAAATTTTAGTCAGTTTATTTCAGGAGGGTCACAAGTACCGAAAGTTCACTAAGATTTTGCTGATTCAAAGCCCTTTGAAGTCAAAGGGAATCTGTCCTTCCACTTCAATTAGCTTTAGATCAGTCTAAATGCTGACTCTTCTTCTTCCATAAGTTATATTGCATTGAGATCCATCCATACAAAGATTAAGCATTTTAAAATTACTTTTCCATTTAGATACAAACTGAAGTTGCAACCTGACTGTTTTTACAAGCTGCTTTACAAGGCAGTAGGTATTTTCCAAACATCTAAAGGCAGTTCTTTTTCTGGAAAACTCACCTGGTATAAGAGAGCAGCTGAAGTGAGAGGAAAGGAGGATCAGAAACCCTACCTAACAGCATGAGCAACAGCATGGGTGCAGCACGGCCCTTAAAGATGGGTTAGCAAACTAAAGGCCAGGCATAAGACATCAAAGAAAACAGGTAACAGCACTCCACATGAGCTCCTTGTGTCAGAGAGAGAGAGTCCTGAAAAACTCAAGAGTGCTGCAAATAGTATTAATTACAAACAGAAATAGGAAACACCTCTCAAGGATATTGTCCCCTTATTCTAAAAAGAGAACCAGCTTTCCATTATGTTAAACTGTTCTCAAACTATCTGAATTTAAAAAATAAACACAAATATTGACTCCATCAGTATGTTGCACATCAAATACAGAGCAAACCATTAATTACACTAATGAGAAATATATGGATAATTTATCCAAGATCATGAACAACCAGTTTGAACACTCATAAAATTCGCATGTAGTACAGATGCACCTCCTTACAATCACAATTCTACTCTACAAGAATGGATTATAAACATGGAATTTTAGTCATTGCATCTGTTCTTTGTATTTGTCTCAACTCATATTTGTTCACATCTGTGAAAAAAATTTTCTACTGCATTTTTCCACACTTGGTCTTCAGAAACAACATGAGACTGGTCAACTAGTCTCTCTTGTCAGGAACACAGCTACTTAAAAAATTATTAGCTTTATGCTGCATTGGGTGAAAGAAGTTTCACTGTACAGATATAAGCGACACTTGATAAACAAGGCCTCTGTTACTGATGAAAGAAAACTGTGAAGTCAAATACCACAGCTTAGTCTGACCTCCCCAGTGCAAAAAGGGCAAAAGGACCCTCACAGCCTTTCTCTTATGAATAATATTCAATATGGAACTAAACTTTTGCAGTGAAGCCCTTTTTTATGTACTTATAGAATCACAGTCAAACAATTAGTCAAAATTGAAGGTACAAAGGTATTCACAAAGGTTAACTTCTTATCTGAGGATAGTTTTACTACTTAATATAGGCAAATAGGCTCCTCCCTCAGTGAATGAGAGCATCTATATTCAGCTCCTGATCTAGATCAGCAACTGGAGGAACCACTCCAAAGAGAGGAAATATATGGAAATTAACGTCCTAATTTAATTTAGACTATGAATACTTTTCCTTATCTTCACCGCCCCACACACACCAAATCCCTTTGCCTTTAAAGAATAATGAAGGACAGAAATTAGTAGAAGGGGTTGGTGGGGTTTTCTTAATTAATCCCCTAAGTAAAAAAATATACTGAACATTACTATAGGCATATTTAACTATGCTACTGGTACAGAATTTAAACTACTGAAAACCACTAAATTTTCTCAAAATGTCAAATTTTGCAGTCCTTTTTCACATCCTATGCTTGTCTTCTTTCTCTGGACTCAAAAAGCTTTATGTAGGTAATCATAGCAAGTTCACATTTTTTAAAATGTAGAAATGTATTTGTTCCTGCGTGTTCAAGCAATATCAAATAGCAAAATCAACAGAGATGTACTATTTGATAGATCTCCCTAGATTAGATATGTCGTACTGATTAATAACTCCATGTTAATTATCAAAGGCTCTGTTCTCTCAACTGCCAAGTGAAAAAACACAGTATGAGTCTGGTTAAATTGGCTGACATTTAAGCCAAGAAAACAAATGAGCTGACTGGCAAAGCTTCTACACTTGCTGTCAGACCCATAAACTGAAAGTCTCTTTTCTATTGAAGGGGAAGGCAAAAACTAAAAGGTTACATGGATGTAGCATAAATACTACCAGACAGTCACAGAACTTTAGATCTCGGAAGATGTAATGAGCACCGGAAACCAAAAACAATGTCTGTAATTTTTTGAGCTTTGATTAATAATCATAAATGCTTAGTAGGGCATTCAGGAAAAAAAAAATATATAGAAAAAAGAGTTGTGTGCACAAAGCTTGCTGCTCCCTATTACTAAGATTATTTTAGCAACAGATTTACAGTGTTGCAGTATCACTTCTGGGACAATCTTCCTCAGTCTTGCAAACAGCAAGTCTTTGGAAGAACATCAAGCAGAAAATTCCTTCTAGGTTCAAGAAGACAATGTTGGTTCTAAGACTAAAAACCATCTGCAATGTGAGCCTGAGCAATTTTGTCAGCCTCTTCAAGGCTGCTTTTTTCTTTTCCCCATCACAGTTCAGGCACCAAATCAAACAATATCATACCAAAAAACCTTCTCCCAAACTCCAGTAGCTTTCAGCCCAGAACCACCTGTCCCTCTAAGCATCTTACACCAGAGTCTCCAATATTTGCTTCTTGTGCTAACAAAAAGGTTTTATTTACAGCCTGATACCTAAGGCAATGAAAAGCTTTCAACTTATTTCAATGTTCTTGAATCAAGTACCAAGAGAAAAAGACACCAGAGCAATATAAACTGAGATAAAAACTAAACACACACCTGTTTGGATGAACAAAGAAAAAGGATACAAGTTTCTAAACAAGTTAAAAAGTCAGTTTGGTCTTTTTCTTTTAGAACAGAAATGAATTGCACTAGGGAAGGTGTTGAGGAAACCTTATGATGGCCTGCTTGGAAATTAACCTCCAAGCGAGAACTTATCTCAAGAAAAAAAATTTTGTAAATGTTAAGACTGCAGACAAAATGAAGACTGTTGTAAAAAATCAGTTTTCTAGCTCATGATTTTTCCTTCAAATGTCAAATTTTTGGTTTATTACTTGTTGAACCTCTATACACATTCTGTATAGTGTGAACACAAAAAAGGCCCATCAAATAACCCAGAATGGCCTGACAGTAAAGCCAATCAGGCAAATGCAAAATCAAACCCTTCTATAATTACTGTATGTACAGCTGTGTGCCTGAGAATAATTCAAAGAGCCATGAATGGTTTAAAAAGACACAACTTTGGGTGCATTTCTCTTACACTCTGATGTAAATGCAGGAAAAAAAAAACCCAACAAGCCAGGAAAAACAAGTTGTTTCACAGTAATTGATGGTGTATTTTTGTTTGTTTGTTTCCTTTTTTTGTTTGTTTGTTTTTGGTTTTTTTTTTTAAGAAAGAATGATATAGCAACACAGGAAGAGTTTTTACTTGGTGAATTAAGAGACCAATAAGCATCATGGTACAGAACACATTCCACAGTACTGGTAACATATACGTATATTTCTCCAACAAGTAACAGGTCACACAGAAGATCTGATGCACTGAAGGCATTACACAGAGACACAAAAAAAGACATTACGAAAAAAACGGTATGATAAAACTGACACTTTTGAGACATTTAATGCATAAAATTTATCAGTCTCTTCTATATTCTGTATTTTTCTAGATCCTTCTGATGATAATAATATTGTCAATGGTACAACTACTATTCCTGAAATAACAGAGAGATAGAATACCTTGGCCACAACTAAGAAAGCAACTGCTGACAGAAACAACAGCCTAAAACAGTTTCTTATAGTCAGGCTGAGTAAGTTTAATAGCTCCACTGAGATATTTCAAAGGTAATTCCAAAAGAGCAGTAAATACACTCATTATTGCAATAAATAATCTTTGAACTATGGTTCAAAAACTTGTTTGAATTCATGAACATCTTTCACCCAAACTTACAAACTTTTCTGATTCAGTATTTTTTAAAAACTTACAAAGTATTGTATTTTCTTCCTTTCTCCAATCCTGCCATTGGTACAACTTCAGAGATTCCTCATTAACAGAAAATCTCTGAACACTAAGTCAATTACAATATTTTCCTGCTGTATTAATTTTTACAGAGCAGTCAAGATTGTCCCAACATGGCATCAATTTGCTCTGTTATATCATTCAGACAAATGTTGCTATGTCTGTCTGAAGTGTTCATGCTGCCATTTAATGGTCAACTGAATAAGCACACATGGATCATTTCAGTATCCATTGCCAAGGACACTAAACACGTAAGACACTATTCATAATGTAAATGATGCTTTAGCTGACAACCTTGGAAAGAAAGAAGAGTTTTAACATATGCTTTGCCAAACAGCTTTGCATACAGCTGTGTTGGCAACAAGGTGGTGGCAGTACTCCCTGCAAAGCAGAGAGGAAAGCATGAGGCTGCTTAAGCCAATTTAGTACCTCCACAGAAGGAGAGTGCTGATCATTAGTGCACATTGAATCCAAGGTAAGACTGTTTTCACAGGTCGCACTGTGATAGAATTGTTGTGTACCAGAAAAACAGCCTGAAAAACTGCAGTTTTGCCTAAAGCCTATTTAGCTTAGCTGAACAAAACCTGGGATCTGAAATAAAAGCAATCTGTGAACAAAATAAAGGATAACAGCAAATGCTGTTAAGGGAAGATGACATGGGAAAATAACAAATGGATAGGAAATAAAGCCTTCATCCACTGCAACAGGTTCAGGCCATTACAATTCCCACCACAATAACTTCAGGCTAACTAATAACTAATTCAAGCTCTTCTTCTCTCTCCTTACTGCTGCACCAACATCCTGCTCCCAAATTAAGTCTCAACAAGTGACAGCCTCACAACTGGTATTTTTCAGAGTTCATGAAGCCAGGGGAAAGAAAAAAAAGGTACATCTTTATTTAAACATGCAAAATAAGGCAACTGCCATACATCATGCTGTCAGATCTGTCACTGTTGTCTCAAGAACAAGAACCCTATGTGGAGGCTAACAGACGTGGAGAACTAAAGATCTTTCGGTATTGCTTGATGTTCCTTTTCTTTGCCTGAGCAGATCATTCTTCCCTGAGCGTCTTTTACACACAATCTTATATACTGTTCTTCCTTCAGGTAACTGAGGCTGTCCAGGCAAAGGTTCCCAGATTCTGAAACTAAGCAGAACAATGAAATCACCACTATGTAATCTGGGTGACTCTGGTTAATCAGTTTGAGAGGCCACTCCCCATCCAGACTGAGCAATCAGTCTAGCACATCAAAGGACACTTACTCAAACTTCACATTACCTACTTTTAGTATAAACAGCTCTCTACCTGAAGGTATCCAAGCAAGTTTTCTGGACCTTGAACAGAGACCAGAGGAAGATTAAGAAACAACAACAAAAGGTTATATAGAACTGAGTCAGTGACAAGACTTCAGCTTGACTCAGCAGAGGAGACAAACAGTAACCACTAAAAAAGAAAACTGTACCTGCAAGTGAATGTCAGACCAGTAAGACAGCATTAGTATACAGGACACCTTGGAAAGTAACAAGTATTGATGTCAATTAATGACATTAAACCAGACACGAGTAATTATGAAACATGACCTGAAGGACATGTAGTCCTCCAAATTTGTTTTTAATAGAATTGTAAAAAGGTAAAATAACTGTGACTAATGACAGTTATTACATGATACCATCAACAAAAGCAGAATTTCTCTAGGATCCTCCTGCAA
This sequence comes from Orthonyx spaldingii, assembly GCA_013397795.1. NCBI lineage: Eukaryota > Metazoa > Chordata > Aves > Passeriformes > Orthonychidae > Orthonyx > Orthonyx spaldingii. The sequence continues at coordinate 146,694 of VZTJ01000790.1, forward strand.
GCTACTTTTAAAGGCAGAATAAGGACAGATGGATATATTACTACAAAATTTCTGTAAAGACACAGTGAAAGAATCAAACAGGATGCACAGAGTACTGTTTCCAAATATATATTTGTGCTGGGCAGACACATTTGCTCTCTTTTGTTTTTCAGGCAGAAGAAAGAAGTGAAATTTTATATTTATCTTCAAAATAATTTCTTCCAAACTAAAAACACTATCATTCTTCTCCTGTTAGAGCCTAATGCTTACACAGTCTCATCCTGGCAAGGACAAGCAGTGAGCCAAACCCTTGCAGAGCAAACTACTTTCCATTCTGGGTGTTAATCACGTTGCAGAGGCTGATACTACTATTACTGTTGATGATCTGGATAAAACTTCCAAACTCTAAGATTTGTCTCACCAACAGAAAATGTTTTATGGAAAGGTAAAATTAAATTGCTGCCTCTACATAGACTGATATTCCCTACAGAATCTTAGCATCATTTAATATTATGGTCTAATAAAGTACTGAAAGGAAGTTTTTCACTTGGAGAAGTACTGAAGCAGTTTTGCTGTAAAACTCCAGGGGAGAAAAAAAGAACCTTGTTATTATAACATCACCAGATGACACAACTCTCAAAATAGTCCAGTTGAGAGAGAATCACAGAACGGTTTGTGCTGGAGGGGACCTTCAAAGGTTATCCAGTCCAACATCCCTGCAATAGACAGAGACATCTTCAATTAGACCAGGCTAACTCTGTCCAACCTGACTGCATTTCCAGGGATGGAGAATCTACCAGCTCCTGGGAAAATCGCTCCAGCATTTAACCACTTACAGCATAAAAAATTTTTTCTTTTTATCTAGTCTGAACCTACTTTCTTTTCATTTAAAACCATTACCCATTGTCCTATCACAACAGGCTCAAGGACAATTTGGATCACTATCCCTCTACAATGAGAGAGAGGGCCAAGCTCCTCTAATTCCTTCCTCTGTCCCCTGCTACATTCCTTCAGTAACTTTGTTCCCATGCTTTTTTCTTGCTGGAGTCTATGTGCTGAGATGGAGAGATACAGAGAAAATCCATGCTAAAGTGGCACTAATATTCAAAACTAAAAAGCCAAGTTTAAGAGCAACAGATGTTACCACAGTAATTTATTTTATTTTAATCTATTTGGTTCTTTGTTCCATAGCCTCCTCTGGAACACCCTTGTTGGTTTTTTCTCCTCTGTTCAACTCTTAACATACCAAGTCGAACTGATGTCATCTGTCATCTCAAAGAGTAAAAGATCACGTTTTGACTGATATAACAGAAGGCCTGTTTCTTTAAAAGTTTAGAACATGCAACTCTTTCACCAAACTACTGTTTCTGTGTCAAGTACTTGAGCTGATCTTGAATTACACAGTTCAACAACCTTGGAAAACAGTATCTTTTTGCCAAAATATTCTTTAAAATAATATTACATGCATTCTAAGGGAAGCTTGTATTTGTGTTACCACCCAGGTATGCTGCCTTTCAACATACCAAAGCATGCTGAAGAGTAACCAGAAATCTTTCCACTGCAGTTTATTTCCTTTTGATAACTATGATCCATAAGCCTGAATTAAGTAGTCTAAGATGCTTCTAGTTTTCACTTGTAGTACTTGTAATTCAGATTTATAGCTTTACTTTCTTTAAAACTAGTCTACATTATTATTTAATAAAAGGGAACCTGAGAAAATGCCTTCAAAAGGACCAGCCATCCGTCTCATTAGTAAAGCACAAAATAATTAAGTACTATCATACTGAAATTTAAGTTGTGCATCTTGAATACAGTTTCAGCACAACACCTGGTAACCACATCTATCTTTGAAGTAAATAAAACAAGCTGTTAGAGTGTTTTTATTATGTAAAATTAACTACATTTGCTCTTAAATAAAATTTCTTAACTAAAAAACCCCTAACCTTTAAGATTCTGGTTATGCAATTATTTCACTTTTATATTCTGATGAAAACTTCAGAATTAAAAGCTGCCAGACTGTCGCCATGAAGTGAGCCTTAATTTTTTATCTCCCTGGACTCTATCTTTTTGATACACTTTTATAACAAGACTTGAGAATGAAACTTCTCATCAGCTGAATGATAAACCGGAATGGCAGAAGCTTCTATGAGTAGAGGCACTATTAATATTTACTGCAGTAAACTATAGTTTTGATTCACAGAGAAACAAGATACACACACACAATTAGGAAACTTTATGCTTGTGTTTGATAACAGTAAGCGAACCTTGCTAGTTACAAAGAAGTAGTGGTTTTAAGGAAGGCCTGGTTATAGCAACCATGCAACAGGGAAATAAAAAACTGAACTATTTCTGTCTACTGAACTGTGTGTGCTTCCTCCTGTTGAACTGTTGACATCCACTCTCCTTTCTGCCATTTCTGATTTTAATCATACGAAATAAACTATTAGATTGCAGTCCAACGAAAATGCCACCTAAAAGTATATTGTATATTCATACAGCAAAATGAACTAATATCTTTTTCTTTCCAACATCGTTCATGTTATAGAGGTACTATCTCTAACAGCAATCCTCTAGGCATTACCATTTCTTGCATCAGAATGACTCATTGGAACAAGCCATACCTTTTGACCAAATTGACTGGAATTGAGTCTCAGGTTCTATTTCCAGATCTTTAAAAATATTAAATTTAGAAATTTCACTTAAAAAATACTATGGTCAGGTATCACTTTACTGGATTAATCTCACAGACTCTTTTATTTAATTATTATTATTTTTATTATCATCATTTCAAACAATTGGGACCATCTCACTGCTCAAAGTTCATTGGGATATTTGCATCTTTTATTCCACATCACTGCTGAAACTTATAACAACGTTTCTCCAAGGTCCATCCCAGTATCCCTAGCACAGGTTATAAGGAACACTTTGTGAAGGGATTTTTACCAGGGTATTTAAATAAGCTTTAGATATAATCTGGGGGGTTCCAACTCTTCAAAAAGATTATTCTTTCACTATGATGCTATGGTGACTACAGGTTGTAAGACATCTACTTTTGGGTTTTTAATTCAGTTGGAAATAGAATCCACCACAGAACTAAAACATCAGAGCACAGTAAGATATGAAATGTTCACAAATCTCCTATCAGAAATTCTGAAAAATTCTTTTGAGAGCAGGCATGAGGAGAAGAACTTGAGTGTGTGGGTGGACGAGAGCCTCAACGTGTCTTGTCATCGTGCGCTTGCAGTCCAGAAAGCCAGCTGTACCCTGAGATGCATCCAAAGCAGCGTGGCTGGCAGGGCAAGGCAAGGGATCTTCCCCCTCCACTCGGTTCTGCTAAGACCTCACCTGGAGTGCTGCATCCAGCCCTGGGGCCCGTACCACAAGAAAGATGCGGACCTATTGGAACAAGTCCAGAGGAAGGCCACCAAGATCACCAGAGGGCTGGAACACTGCTCCTACAAGGAAAGGCTGAGAGAAGAGAAGGCTCTGGAGAGGCCTTTTAGCACCTTCCAGTACCTAAAGGAGGCCTACAAGAGAGCTGGAGGGGTACTTTTAACAAGGGCATGTAGTGATAGGACAAGGGGGAACAGCCTTATAGCTGAAGGAAGGTAGGTTTAGATTAGACAGCCAGAAGAAATTCTTTACTATAAGGGTGGTGAGGCACTGGAACTGGTTGTCCAGAGAAGTTGTGGACCCCCACCCCACCTCTGGAAGTGTTCAAGGCCAGGTTGGATGGGGCCTTGAGCAATCTGATCTAGTACAAGGTGTTCCTGCCCATGGCAGGTCAGTTGGAACTAGATGATCCTTAAGGTCCCTTCCAACCCAAACTCTTCTATGATCCTACAGAATACAGCGAGCTTTGGATCTTCACAACTTAGCTATCTCTACTGGTGGAAGCAGGGTCCAAAATGGATAAAGATAAAATAGAAAGAATAAAGATAAAATAGACACAAATTGTTATGTGGCTATGAAGTATTTCTCTTTTGAATTCATTAGCTTTATTGTGGAAAGAGCAGTAGGAGAAACTTGATGGCAGCACACGTGGCAGGCATGATGTGCCTTCTGTCTGACAAACTGCAGTAGAAGCATAATCACTTCTGCTTTATACAAGAAATATAAAACATACTCAAGCTAATGAAAGTACAAGTGGTTTCCAAGAATCAAGACCAAATTTGTTAAATTAGACAGGGCTTTCTGAAAAAAACCCACTAATTTTCAGACAAACAGCAAGTAAAAATATATATTATCTTAGTGTACTGTTACTGAAACCAAACAAACATAAAAGAAACTGAGCAAAATCTCATACAAAAATCTTTGATGGTGGCAAGTAACCAGGTAAATATAAAAGAACTCCACAGATTACAATGATCAAAACACAATCCTAACCTCATTGTGATGTTCACTGTAACAGCTCAACCTGTACTTTGCTGTCCACATTATAATTTATATAAAAGCTAATTCAGTTGTCTCTTCAGCTTATCAGTCTTCAATTCATTAAAGCATATAAGCTACTGAAGAGAAATTATGTCCTATCACTATGCAGTCTCAGGGAAAAGAAAAAAAGAATCAGCTATTTTCATTGTTAGTATCATACCAATATTTAAACATTTACTAAAAAAGACTGTGAAGCAGTACATGCAAAATTTGTTCTTGATAGGGAAGTTACTCTGGAATCTACAGTTTAAAAAGTTGCAACAAAACAAGTTCTAAAGCTAAACATATATTGATGCTTCCATGATAAAGCAACTAGAGCACTGAAGAATGAAGCCTGAGCAAAGAACTGCAATGGGAAATGAATGACAGATGCAAACTGAAATGACAAGAGATAAGAAATTGAAGTACAACACTCGAAAGGTATTGAAAAGCAGTGAAAGAAAGGACTAGAGTAAGCTGTATGCAACAATTTCTCTCACCAATAAAGAGGGAAAACTACAGAGATTTGATCTACATTTCAAGACAGTAAACTGGGTATTAGGCTGCCTAATTACTAGATCAAAAGCCCACACATTCACATGATGCATAGCACCAGAGTCTTCCAGCTTTTCTGTATAGATTTGTTCAAAACACTGTAAGTGTAACTCTGTTTCAAACCTACGCTGAACAGAGGATCAACTGTGCTACTACAGTCACCACAAAGCTGAAAAGCAGCATTGTTGCATGTTCTGATCAAGTCAACAGAAGTGTTATTATTTGCTTACACTTGATCTGGATCAAGTTAGCACGGATGGGTGATCCTGCAGGGAGAGAAATGAACAAATCTGCTGTTTCTGGAGGTGCAGCTGTGAGCTGAGAGAGAGCTGTACTGGAGCTCGCAGAGGAAGAGCTGTACTGACAGCTTTCCAGAGTGAAACGGCAATCGCAAAACCCTATGGCTCCCTAAGCAACCTTATTCCAGACATCAAAGAAACAAGGATTTGCAAGAAGTCCAGTTACAGGTTAATATTCTTACTTCGTATTTTGTTTTAAAAACAGTCTTTCCACCATTGAGTAAAATTTTCCATCTTTTTTATTTCTATCATTGACTTAATTACTCTCCCACTGAAGACACTAGAACTCTCATCAACTTCCGTGAGAACCATTACACCAACACAACACACCTCAGACTAAAAGCCTTGCTTTAAATTTCATTTGTGGATGGAAGTTTTCAAAGGTTTACATCAGCTCATGAAATTTTATAGTAAAATATGAATTTTTCTGTTTTTCAAACCTTCACTTTTCCATTTCTCAAGTGTTTTCAAGAAAAAAAAAAGTTCAAGAACCACTTCTAAGTTTAAGAACCAAGATCATCTTGAAACTAAGGCTCTGTCTTGCATAGCAACAAGAACTGAAGTGTTCAGTCAAGATACCATTCTTCTCTTTACTCAATGTCATGGTTTTTACTTTTTATTTAACTTTGCAAAATTAGTCATATATCTATGAAATGTCTAGCCTCAAGGGGTTGTTCCTTCAGAAATCACACCTTCTTAAGAGTGATTTCTGAAGGCCACACAAGACTAAAGGACAAAATTTGGGCTAGTTTGTAGTTGTGAAGTCTTCTTATAAAAATAATGCAAGAAACAATGAAAGTGATAATATATATTAAACCAATTGAAAAATATGTTAATGATTTGCCACATTTAATCGGTGAAACCTTAAGTACCTCTGTCAGGTTTTAATCTTTAAAAGAGAATGACATACAAGATCTCCAGTGCTTCAAAGATCTCTGGTTTGCTATACTGTGCATAGGAAGCCTTAAGTCAATTAAGTGTTACTATCTTCTAAAAATCATTTGAATATTTAGTCAAAAGAATGATGACTACTGATACCACAGAAATTGGTCTAATTCCTCAAAGATACAAATACTTTATGCAAGCTCCATTTTGATGCTCTCTTCATTTATCCCATCCTCAAAAACGGTAGAAAGCCCAAGAGTGTGATGAAACAAGAAGTCAGGCCATGAGAAACTGAAGTAAAGAATAAAGTCTAAAAAGATTTACCAGAAGTCATCAAAACTCAAAAAGGAATTTTTATTCAAAAATAAGGTAATATTCAAAATGGTTTTATAACAGAATTGTGACTCATCCCCTGCAGGTAAACCAACTACAATTTCTTTCTTTCAGAAACGGCAAAAGGCAGATGCTGTGATCTATGAGGATGCCAGCACAAAAACAAATGCCAACTCTAACACAGAGTAAGAAACAGAGCAGTATGCAAACCTCTTACTTACACTGTCTAGGTAACATTTTCAATGTATACTGCAAATAAATTTACTGTTTTTGGTAAATCAGATATATTTCAAAGCAAAGGCAGAGCACTTAAAAGTTATTCAGTTTTAATATCATGTATTCTTTTGCTCTTAAACTGCTTACCCTAAAAAATGAATTCTTCTAGTTTGCTTTTAAAACTAGACTTTCTTGCCTGTAGAATAAAGTACGCCTTTGAACTATGAAGTAGATCACTAGCCAGCCATTACTCTGCCATCTGTCTCCAGTCCTTTACCTCAGATGGCCAATTTAAATTCCATGCAGTTGAAACTACTGAAGTAAAAATACTGAAGTGTTTTATTATTTCTAATTGTCTTGTATGCTGCAAAACAGTTCCTGAAATCTGAAATAACAAAAAAAGAAAAGTTGAGAGAAATATGTGAATCAGCCAATTTGACAGGAACTTGATATTTTACATAATTTTAGCATTGTCACAATGCAAATTTGTATTTGGTTTTGAAGCAACTACAGCTAAAATTTCTCATAAAATAAGCTACTAACCTGCAATCAATTTCTGTTTGAATCCATAAAATATGATATACATACGAATGCACTAACAGTCGTACTATAGCACATTGCTTAAGTATACATATGAATAATGGAATTGATTTCTTGGAAGCATCAAAGGTTCTTCTTGACGATGAAAAGTAATACATCACAACTAAAGGTTGTATGGCCATCACTGATGATTTTTCTGTTCATTTTCTCAATGCTCCACATTTTATAAAACTATTTCAACTTCAGCAAAGGAGCAACAAGACTACTTGGAAATAAATGCATTATTACTGAAGGTGCAGTTACTCGCAACATCTGCAGTATTTCAGAAAAATATATAAGAGCAGGTATGGTTAAACAACAGATGGAAATATATAGCAGTATAGACACATTAACCAACTACTTCATCCCTGGAAGTGGACAGTCTCGCCATTTTGCAACAAATGGATACATTTAACGAGAAAAATATTAATATAAAAAAATTGTAACTTCACTGTAGTTGCATGCCGACTGTTGAAAAGTATGCCATCAAAAACAGTACTTCTGGAAAGAAAGCAATGTAAACAATGTATCTACACATTAATCTTCAAAGAAGGATTTGTTTTGGATAAATGTATGTAGCAAACCTCAGTTCTGTGTAGGGATCATTTAAGTAATCCAGTAGACAAACTGGGATTCAATGCTAGGATGGAAGTTTTCAAGCAACTGCAACACAAAACATGTTCAGAATAGTTATGGATCAAAACCAAACAAAGAACTGTATAAAGTGGTCAGTAAGTCAATACTACAAAAACATACCCATTTTTCCTGACAATTTTCAGGACTGCTTACCCAGCTACAAATTCAGCTACTAGCCTGACATCAAAGCATAAAATATGAATGTTCTTTTGGAATCTGTTTTTTCCATCTCTTCCCCTATTACCTAATATATTATTATTTTACCTTTTTTAATAGCATCAACAAATATTAAAGCCATATTTAGAATTATAGAATGGGCCATTCTATGATTCTATGAATCTTAGAATAGTTTGGGTTGGAAGAGACCTTAAAAATGATCTAGTTTCAACTTTTCTGCCACAGGCAGGGACACCTTTCACTAGACCAGGTTGCTCAAAGCCCCATTTAGCCTGACCCTGAACAATTCCAGGAATGAGGCATTCATAGCTGCTCTGGGTAACCTGTTCCAGTGCCTCAGCATCCTCACAGTAAATACTTTCGTCCTATTATCCCATCTAAACCTCTTCTCAGTTTTAATCTACTCCTCCTTGTCCTGTCACTACATGCCCTGGGAAACAGCCCCTCTCCATCTTTCTTATTTCCCTTCAGGGAAGGCTGCAAACTGGTCGTCTCAAAGCCTTCTCTTTTCCAGGTTGAACAATCCCAGTTCTCTCAGCCTTTCCTCACAGGAGAGGTTTTCCATCCCTTTGATCACCTCGGTGTCCCTCCTCTGGACATGCTCTTACAGTTCCATATCCTTCCTGTGCTGGGACCCCAGAGCTGGATGCAGCACTGCAGGGAGGGTCTCACCTGAGCAGAGCAGAGGGGCAGAATCCCCTTCCTCCTCTGTTGCCCACACTGCTTTGGATGCAGCCCAGGACACAGCTGAAGTTCACATCTTGCTATTTTAACAACGGAAGAAAGTAAATGCATTTTACAGGTGCTCCTAGTGTGATCCAGATTCCATTAAGATGGACAACGCTCGGAAAAGCATTTTCAGAATCTTGAGTATGCCTTAAAGGCAGCAAAATTTTTTTGCGTGTTTCTCTTTTTCTCTCCTTTTTTTCTTCTTTTAATAAAAGCATCAAAAAAAGAAGTCATGAAAGCTCTTGAAAATTGCATGCAAGTTGAATCTGGTTGTGAAGTAGAAACTACAACAAAAAATCCACTGAATAACCATGCAACCTTTCAAGTAAAATGAGAAAGAACACTGACAATGGATTTAGTCTCTCAGCCCTCCATGATCTCTACGGAAAAATTCTCATGCTTAAGACAGTCTTGTTTTTTAACTGCATGTGTTTACAAGACCATATGAGTGCCTTTACAAAATCCACACCACTAAGCCAACATCATTTAAAAATATTCTCCTTACGTAAGAGTACTTTAATATGCATTTCTGCTCTTCAGCTTACTCTTCCTTGTGTGTCAAAGCTTATTTCTGATTGCACTAGATAGGCAAGGGATTAAGTTCTCCTGAACTGCTGAAGGTAACCTTTCTGGATGTAAAGAAATAAATGTAATCAAATAAGCAAAGCTACAATGAAGATTTGAAATAAAAAGAACAAAATGGTAATCTGTGAGAAGCTTCTACTGAAAGCATCAGAAATTAACCACTCTAGTGCTTAAATCTTGACAAATATTTTTAGTATCTTTTTTCCACTTTTAGTTTTTAAAATTCCCACTTTCATGCTAGCCTCATTTGTTTAAATATCAGCTATAAATTTTATTAGAAATAAAAATAACCAAAATTGCATAATTACAAATGAAAAACTGCCAAAAAATGCGAAGAATTTCACAGATCTATTTTTACTGTTGAGAGATGCTGAGTGAATTACGTAGGAAATCCTACCCTTTTCAGGATACGTAGGAAATACGTAAGAAATCATATCATTTTTCTGAAGTTCCCAAACTTGAGTCAAGTAAGTCACTGCAAAGAAGAGCTGAAGAAATTAACAAGGATCATAGCAAAGATGATCAAATTCTTTTGAAAAATAAAGACCACATTTGATTTCGTTTTTCTGATGAAAATCTGTAACTTGCAAATCTAACAAATTGTAACTTAGCAAATCTGAAATACTGAATCAATTTATCAACCATGAAGATATTCAGCCCAAGTACTGATTCCCAAGAATTAAAAATTATCATATAGATTGGAAAATCAACAGAAATGTGTTAATATTTTGCCTTAACCTTAAAAATATTAGGAGTATTCTGAATCTAAACAAACACAAAAAAAATTACCAAAAAAGAGTACTTTTTCTTCCCTCTCTGTTTTTGGTAAGTATTATTTGTGTTTGTTATATAAACTTACATATAAATCTTGCCATTAGACTGCCAATATGAAAGTCAACTAAAGCTAAAAGTCATTATGCTTGTGGACACTGTTGTCTAGAGAAAAACAAAGTAACCAAGCTAACAAAAACAACCAACCAACCTCCCAAAAAACAAACAAACAAATCAACCGAAACAAAAAGCTTCGTTTTCAGGCAAGAAGTTATCCATTTTCTCATTCAGTAGAATAATGTGTCAGCAATGCCACACTACCTGTTTTCTAACATAACTGTTACCAATGATTCAAATGGAGATCGTGACCAGTAAAGCTCATGACCACTTCAACTCATACACTTCCCTGATAAGGATGTTTTAAGCTGTCTACCCCCACTAGAAAAAACCCTACTAGCATAACAACAGCTGAGAGAAAGGAATATCAGAAGGATTGCCAAATATTACTCCCCATGTAACATTTTGGTATTGCACATTTCAAGACTGACAGCAGAATACTTTCATTTTAGATTTGAAAACTTGTAATATGGTGATGACAATCCAACAAAATACACAGTTTTCAAACAAGCTCTTGCTTTGCACAGCCTCAGCAAACATCTCAACTTCAGCATGATATGGGCTATATTTATTCTGTGTATTAGGACTGTATTTTCAAATCGTATAACAAATTGTTGGAGTGAGGCGAAATAAATATTCACTGATCATGAAACAGACTAACTGTTGAAAAAAATATTAACTCCAGCCTCCAAATGGTGAAGTTAAATGGAACTTTGAAAAGTGAAAGTTTTTTAACCTGCAGGGAATAAAAATCTTCAAGTCATGGAGGGAGATGACTAGTAAGATTTCATAGAAAGTTTTATAACATTTTTTGCAACCACTTCCAACAAAAGGCTTCTGCCTGTAGGAATGTGCATCCCAATTACTCTACAGCCAGCTCAGGTATCACTGCTGCAGTAACTGCAGTACACACAGAAGATAATGAAAAAGATATGCAATCCAGCATAAACTACTTCCCCTTATGCTTTTGTTTACATTGTTGCCACCTATACTGCCCTCACAATTATGCTAAGGCATAAAAAGAATTATAAATTTTCACAGTTTAGGATTATAGTGAGTTTTTAAAGTACCTTGGCCTCTTGAAGTGAAGCAACCAAGGTATCAGGTGCTTCAGACTGCAGGTAACTTTCCATTCTGCCTTAATGGAATGTGTAACATGAATACATGCAAGTATCCTCTGCCCAGCAACATCAGAGTTGCCTGGCCCCCTGAAGATACCACTATCAAGAAAAGAGTAATTTTCTCACCTAAAGAAAGAACTGCTGTCTTACAGAATCAGTGATTAATCTGGCCTATTTCTTCTCACATTTGTTTTGATTTTAGCTCCTCTCGCTGTCTAATTTTCTCTTTTTTTCCTGAGTGTAGGAGGAAATCCTACCCTCTGCCGACAAAAGAGATGGTAGAATGTAGCCATTACTCATGAACTAACAAGACAAGCTCCTCATTATAAAGCAAGAATTTAAGAAAACCTCACTAAGGAGAAATATACATGCTTTGCTTTAGTGGCAGTAGGGATGAAAATACATTTTGGACTCCCCACGAGCTGTAACTACATTGTCAATGATGCTTCTGCCATCTCACATCTCACATGCTGGAAATCTGGATAAGAAAGCACAAATGCTGTACGTGTATTCAGAGCATGTTTCCTAGACTCATACCAATTAGTTCCTTCCCTTCTGTTTCCTATCACTTGAATAAAAACATTGGGAAAGATCCAAATAATGACATTTTGACAGCATAAAAGCAAAGACAGTGAAACATTACCAAAGCAATCTGAAACAAACCAAGCATAGAGGGACCTCTTTTCCCAACACCTAATTCCCCCATTACACGCTTCCATGAACTCTAATCAGGTCCTTAACAAAGATAATATGATTCCCACATGCAACATAAATTCTGTAGGTACAAATCAACTACCTTCCCAAGAATTAACCTGTACCTGTAACAAGTCTGAAGAACTTCACTGAGTATGAGAGACTAGGAAAAAACCACTGAACCTGCAAACATAACTATATGCAGCCTGCAGATCTCAGATGCATGTAGAGGACAGTACTCATGCAGATACATTTATACTGCACCTCAAAAAGTGATGCCTGAAGAGCAACTTCCCCCTTCAATAAGGAACAATTAATGTAGTCACATAATTAACTTCTGAGGTAAAGTAACTAAACATACAATTACCTGATAACCTCCTAGTAAAAGCTCTAAACTTTAAATTAAAAAAAAATTAACATTAGCTAATTGTCTCAAATTAGACATCAGAGAAAAAAATGGCAGAGTTCACATGCTGAATGTCAGTGACACACAGAGCCAGGATACCCTAGGAATAAGAGTGACTGATCTATAGGAGCTGCCCTTTTCCCCACATCCACTTCCACATTTCTTGATCATTTTAACAAGACTTCAAAATAAAAACCTCTATAATTCTACTAAAGAATCTCCCCTCTACGGGGTTAATACAATAACCATTGATTTGTTTTTGAAAAAGATATTTATCATTAAATTTGCATTTTAAACATTCAAATCTGATTTACAAAGTAAATATAGGTTGGGACCAACTCTTTTAAAGCCTATTCTTGCTACATATACTTCTGCATGCTATGGAAATCTATTACAACAGAGTTACATAAACCAGATATCCTGCTTCTTTCCACACTAGATTAGCTCTTGCTTACTATTGAAACATGACAGAGCTATAAACAAATAAAAAGTCAAGCAGAAAATATTTCTAGTTGATTAGAAATTCCTATATAAAGAAAAAGAACCTAAAAAGGCTCATGAGTATCCCAGCAAGATGATGTAAAATATCAAAATGCAGTAGTAAACTTCTATTTGGTAGAAGACAACTTTTGAGATAAAACCCTCCAATCCTAAGATTAATAAACTAAGCTACATACAGGGGATATCTTGATGCAGTTGGTATAGGCAGAGACCAAGTAAATTTTTTATGCCAAACCTGAGGATTTATAAACACTTGAAATATCTTGAATCAACTCTTTGAAATATACGCTATTATATCTTCTTTACAGCAATACAGAGCAAACTGAACATCAAAAGAAGTAAGGGATGGCAAAGAACTGAAACAGATACTGCCTGTCATACATACAAGAAAGATACCTAAAGCTAAATTTTCCATTGTCAGGTGTGAGAAACAAATCCTCTCATTGAATGTATTTCCTTAAAATAGCACAATAAGCCCAAAAAACAGCTTGTTTTGATATGATTTAAAGGATTGACACAATTTGTTTCACAATTTATTATGATAATTGAGAAATGGTTCAAAACAGTTTAATTATGTATTATACTAGCTGACATTTATTAAAACAAGATGAAGTATAAGGGTAGAATAAACATTTCTTATTAATTAGGCTTATAATGAACAGGTTTCATGGGATCACTTCATTTATGATCAAAGCATCTTCTGTGAGAATCACCTGATTTAATCACCAAGTCACCTAAAAGGCCTAAGGATCTCCCTTTGTTTGGTAGTACACTACATGCACTTTGCAGAGCATCTTGGAGGACAAATCGAAAACGTGTCATTTTTTGGAATGCACAGGTCTGATGAACAGCAGTCTGACACATGAATGCTTAGGTCAGTGAGCATATACAGGAAAGAGCTTTGCAGCAAGTAACTCATGTAACAAAACAAGATGAATAATCACGAACTCTTCTAAACGTCATTAAATTAAGCTCCCAATCAGAGACAAAACTATGCTTTATTCACCACCCTGTGTGCTATTCCCTATCATGGGAGTCCTTTGAAGTCTGCAGGGCAGGAAAGCTGTCCTAGAACACCAGGTGATGGAAAAGGCCACCTTTCTACTCCACCCTTATGACCACCACACTGATGGAAAACACAGTGTGGGGACAAGACTAAGGCAAGTTATTTTCAACCTCATGCAGAGTACAGCAGGGCAAAAAAAGAATTTACTCAAGTTGGTTCAGCTTCAGAACAGTCTTCTAGTAGCAAACACATGCACACCCCTATCCAGATTTTACATATAAAGACATTTAACAGCATCACTGGGGCAGGATTAGAATCAGTTTTTATGCTGCATCTGTAGAACAGCAGAGGATAATACCAGCCACAAATCCTCAGTTCAAGAACCCTTTTTATAGTATCACAGCAAGGCTTTTGCTTGTGTCTCACATTACAGTTTTACGAACTAAACCCAGAAGACAGAATAACACAGATTTGCTATCTTTTACATGGTCAGGCAGAGTTAACTAAGAAAGTATTTAATCACAATGGGATCCCATCCATATTGGTACATAACCTAGTCAGTAAAGATATTTGAAGGTGACAGCAAATACATGCTTACTTCAAAGCTTTTCTACTCTTAAACCACAACTTTTCATCTTTAAAACAAGTATCACTCATACAGATGAATACCATGCAAATGAATGTTCATTCTCCTGCAGCTCACACTGTTCTCAACCTAATCTCATTCCTAGAGATCTCTTTACACTGGTACCAACATTAAGTTTTAACTGAGTGTATGTCTGCCAGCTAGGAAGACCAAATGAACAAGTTAGTGAGAATACAAACAGGAACAAGAACTCAAGAATTTACCAGATATCACTAGTTGAAAGAAAAGGATTAAAGCAACGATTAAAGATGCTTTTCTGAGCTTTAATAATAAAAGCAGCTTGCTACTTTAAAGAATGCATCCACCAGAGGCACCAGAAGGGAAGCCATGGTGGCCACATCACTCTCCCTGGCATAGCCAGGCTATGAGGAGCCCAGTCCCTGCCATGCCCTGACCTAGTCTGTCTCATACCCTCCAGGACAGGAATGTCACTCTCAGATACCAGTAATCCTAGAGAGGCATGACCTCTTGTGAAAAAGACTCACACTCTGGTTTTAATTCAGATTATTTATGTTGATCTGACTGTATAAATAAAAACAACCAGAGAACATTGCTATTTTCTTAAATTATCCTAAATTAAGGTGCATCTCTTTTTTTAAACAGTACATACTACAAATCAGGTTAATTTTAGCACTGTACACCATTTCATACAAAGAAAGTTCACTTCCCCCTTCAAAACAAACAATTAACCTTGAATAACTACCAAAAGCTGTTTAAAAGCAACTTTAACCCAGCTAGGTGATTAATACTGCTGTTTTGAGATTGAATACCTAATTTTGAGACATCAATTTCTTTCAGAAAAGAACAGTGTTTTTAATTTATTTAGTGCTTGTATTAAACTTCTACTTTAGCATGACCAAGACTTTAATATTCTTTATTTGCACAGGGGGTAATTTCAAAAAGTGGACCATGCAGTTGAGAATGTAAACACGGAGATATTGCTGATGACAGCATTTAGGTCTTAAGAGAATTCACTTACTCTCTCAAGTGCTGCTACATAATTCTGTGTAATGAGCAGTGAAAATACTGAATGAAGTATTTATGATTTACACAGTATAAATCACATTCTGATATGCCAGACATGCATTTATGACAAGCCCAACATGAATTAACTAATCATGAAGTGTGCAACAACAGTAAATGCAGAAACTGCTTACAGAACATGCTCTTGCATGTGTGAAGAATATGTGGTTGCCTTTCTTTACATCTCATTTGCTATATAGAAATTTCATCCAGACATAAAATTGCAATTTTAAATCTCCTCCTCTCAACATACATGAATGTTTCATGAAGGAAATACCTGAAACTTTCATTGCACCTTTCACGTAAGAATTTTTTCAAATACATCATAAATAGGATTTTCAATCAAAATCTAAAAATAAGTCACATCTATTGGAGTTACTTTCAGACTCCTTAAGCAAAACATACAAAGGCCTACCAATGCTTACTATAATGTTACATACCTTTTGTTTTCGACAAGGTCAGAATGTCTGTCTATCCATCCGCCCTTCTCTTGTCTATTAAGTTAATTAACATTTAATATACATCATATTTCCTCCTTTGAATTTAAGAGTTAGATAGCACACCACTTGAAAAATAAAATTCAACATAAAACCCCCCTTAAATGTAATAGACTGTCCCTAAGCAGCATTTCAGAATGACACAGAATGAAGTAATTCTACAGGGCAATCTTGTACTGTTTTCACACATAGCTTTCCCTGATGAGAAGCTACAAGTTTCCACCTTTATTACAACAGTACAAGTTCTTACAGCTAATCTCATGGAATTATGTAAGTAACTAGATTTCTGCACAACATATCTAGCAAAACCCAGAAAAGTGTAAGGAAAACCAGGGCTGAGGTAAAGATTCTGTAATTCACGTTGCCTCTCAGTGATTTTGGATGCTTGAAGCAATACCAAAAACATCAGATCTGAAATGTGATCAACACAGCAGATAAAAAATATTCAGAGGGCTCTTCAAAATTCTAAAATTAAAAATCTAAATTTCACATTCAAATACTAGTCATTTCCAGCAGCAGCCAAATTCTAAAAAGACCAGGACAAAACCCAGGTAAGTTGCAAAGGTTTAGTTATATAAAAATCTCCAACTGCAATACAGGATGCCCCTACTGATGAAACACAGCACTCCATAAAATACAGATAGACAAAAAAAGGTAGCAAAATTATTATGCAGAAAATCTGCTTTTTGTCTTTTGGAATTTTATACCTTATTAATGGAATTCCAATATTTAACTTTCATACACGTAAAGCCTCAAGGCACTAAAAAAAGAGAACTGGTACAAGGCATTTCATAACCCAATCTTGAGCACTCCATTTGTGGGTATAGAGACATAGAAGTGAACAGTGTTCTACTAAAGGGCTGGTCAATGAAAAATTGTGTCAGAACCATGGATAAGATTTAACTAGGATCACTGTAAGACAAAGCATTAGGACACATGAAACATTTCTTAGCCTCAATTCAATCTCTTCTGTCATAAAACTTTCAATGCTGCAGAGCATGGGTCTGACACCAATCAACACCATTCAGTAATCACCTCTAGCTTCTCTACAACATTGTATTATTCAATCTACAGTGTTTCATGATCGAACCTAAAAAATAAAAAGAATACCTGGATACACCCCTATGGCCTAGTAGAGTTCAAAACATTTAATTATCCTTAGAACAGATACTCTGCACGTATAACGAATAATACTGTACACATGATCTCTCAAAGAAAACTTGCATTACAAGGATCTAAGAGCAGATGTACCTATGTTATATTTCACTAGATAAACATAAATGTCTGATTTTTTAGACACTGTGTTTCAAAACACTGTTGATAGCACAGATAGCAAAGCCCTAAGACAACCCCTAGGTCTTCTTCTGGCTTAATATGAAAAAACCCCAAACCAAACCAGCAAACAAAAAAACCCACAAACAAACACCAAACACTGAACAAAACCTAAAAAACCCAACAAACAACACCCCATCAGACTCCCAGTATTTCATACGAACACACTCCAGTGCTATCCGATTCTGGATGAGTGCACACAACACCATGCCCTACGTGAAAAGCTCTCTTTTCGTCCTGGTTATGCACTCCTTCCCCCACTTTTGACACCTTCTGTACCCTCTGCTACCCAACAAAACCACTGCTAACCCTAAGGTTTGGTTCAAAAATAGAACAGAGCTACTCATCCATAGAGGGGAAAGTGACGTGATTAAAAATAAAGATATATCCCTATGCTGCAAAACAGTGCAGCTTTTCTATATTTCAGACTGCTTAATCAAAAAGCTTCCTAGACTTTCTGATAAAGAGCCATCATAAGTCAATCCAACTGGAATAATATTATTACTTAGCAGTAAAAGCAAGGCTTGTGCACACTTATGGAAGGAGCTTTGACAGGAGTTCAACGAGATGAGAAGACCATCATAAATGTCTCCCACTTCTGCACAAAACAGAATATGTTATTTTCCAAAGTCTCTTATGATCACAGAGAGGCAAACATTTCTAAACTGGAACATAACACAAAGAACACAGCAAAATACCACAAAAAACTCTGGAAGAATATTAACTCATGTAATTTTCTTTATCCCTTTTAAACCTTTGAATGCAAGAGAAAAAAAACTATTATGTCACAAGGATCCACTAACAATTAAATATATTACCTTTGGGGTGTGGCTCTTCTCATAAAAATGACTATACAGAAAAGGAATTTTCTCTGTCAACAATTTTGCTTCCTGTGCTTTATCAGACATTTGAGGTTTTTTTCCTCCTTCACTGACAAAGACCTTTGTGGGGTTTTTTTAACAGCCTGCTACTGGAAGCCCTGCATATAAAATGTAGTTAAGAAAAAACATTCCCTACATAAGACAGTTAATGGAACTGTTTTCCAAGTCTGTGTTTCAGATCTGACTGGAAGCAGTGGGGTTACATATTATGTTAGTTCGGTATGACATATGACTGGAAGAGGCACTGTGCAATTAACTACTCTGAGACATAAAGCATTAATGTAGATTAAATAATCCACATTAGATTAATTTACATTGGTCTAAAAAGACTGAGAGCAAGACAACATCTAGCCATAGAAAAAGGAAAAGCTAGGCCATTCTGTTAGTATAAAGGTGGCTTAGCAGTATTTTACAGATACACTATATTTGCTTCTCCTTCAGTTTTTTCTTAGAAATATTTACTAGAATCTATGCCACTAGGTTTTCAGACACTGTCAGGGTATTATTTCTATTAACAGAAATAATTCTGCAGACAACCCCACTGAGGCTGATTCTCAAAACACCCTCTGCACCTATACCCTTAAGGTCACTATCTTAAAGCAGCCTCAAACTAAAGGACCAAAAATTGACATAATCCATCCCTACATACTTCTTTAGCCAGTGATGCACTACTTTTCATGAGAACTGACCAATGTCACTACACAAAATCTGTTGCAGTTACATTTTAAAATATCTTCAACAAGTTATCTAAATTAGCATAGAACCTGACAAATAATGTCAACCAATCCAAGGAAAACATTCTCAATATATAAGCAGAAGAAATATTTCACATCATATCATCCAACTAAAAACAATGAACTCTGAACTAAGATACAATTCCAGCTACCGAAAGCAGACATGACAATCCAGTCATGTAAAGATGTAAATTTACCAATAACTTAATGCAGTACAATACCATTAAAAAGTCAAGAATGGACATCGATTGCAGGTGTAAGATACACTCAAATCTTCACTTATCTTACTTTATCACAAACACACATATTCAAAGAACAAGGTTCTACTACTACCAAAAAACCACATCACTTTTATTTGTCCTTGTCATCCTAGTTTCTGAAATTGCCAGAAGACATAACATGAACACAGTTCATTCAGGAACCTATTTCAATATTAAAATATACTATTATTACAACTACTCATATGACTAGAATTTTAATTCATGCTAAGCACTTGCAAGCAGGAGTGATGAATAAAGAAAAATCTGTGTGTTTTATTGTTTACATATTAAAAGACCTAAATGTATAAATGGGGGAGGTGGAATGGGGTGGGAATTGACACATTTCATCTTTAGGCACCTGAAGCACTTAAGAGAAAGCTTCATACCAGTGCTGGAGACACTTTACAGTTTCCCACCACCAGTAAGAAAATTCTTGGCTCCATCCCCAGTCAGTCTCTCTTTTCCTTCTTCACCATCAACTTTGTCATGCAGACAGGTGTGGAAATCTCTTCAGTTTACTGACGCAACAAAAATGATTCTGAAGTAAGTGCTTAATTCCACTCAAACTGTAATGCTGTAATACAAAAACAATGGTTCTGATGGGCTCCCCCCAAGGTAAATGTGCAAAGAGGCAGCTCTGTATCGAGGTCTTTGGCAACCTATTTCTCTCTACCGATTGCAGAGACATGCATTAAAAAAAGGCGCAATGCAAATCAGTCAATCTGGCATAATTCATATTTTAGATGCAAATAACTTAATTTCTGAAAAAATTTCAAGTTTTATCTACCCACTGCTAGAAACAGATGATTAAGAAAAATACAGGCACTTCGTTAACATGCAGTTACAGGTGAAAATGATCACGAGCTATCCATTCATGCCCATATTAGCTTTTAACAGTGACAAACAACTAACGACTTAAATCCTTCAACTGATGTCTACCTCTTCCACTAACAGAAATATTCACAAATACAGGAAGCCAAAATTCTTATTATGTAAGACCACCATGAAAAACTAACAAAAAAACCCCAAAACGCCCCTTTTAAAGGAAGCAGGTTCAGAACAGTTAATTAACAGCACTGAACACTTTGTATTTTATACACAAGCCATATTCAAATGCATTTTAAAATACAGTAACTAAGCTCACTACCAAGGCATATCAAATCCATATCTGCAGAATTCACAATCTACTTCGTATTGCTACTAAAACATTAAAATTGCATAATTCAAGAAGAAAGGCATGTAACTACTGAACAAACTAATTACTATACACCATTATGTTATTTCTCATGTGCTGCCCAGGAAAAAAAAAAGAAAAAAAAAGAAAAAAAAAAAAAAAAGACTATGTTTAATAATCAAAGCCTGCCTTCTGACTAAATACATTTTAAAGCTATTTTTTGGCTTATGGATCAAGTATTTTTGGTTTTGAGAATGATACTGAGATGTATGAGAAACAAACCTCCAAAAAACATTTCGGTTCACTGTATTCCCTGATAAACAACCCAGAATTACGAGCAGCAGGTTTAAAAATACTGTGACTTGTGCAAATGGGAACACTGTTAAGCTGTTTATCTTGTTTAATCCTGAAGGTAAATAGCATAAGCTTCAAAATATTTTGCTTCTTTGCCATAACCTACTGAATCACATTGACAAAGGTAATGAAACATTATGGCAAATCTTAAATTTCTGGAATTGCCTCTGAAATGTACAGGCCATTATTCTCAAGAAGGTTGAGTGTAAATTTCAGTCATTTAAATCCAAACTGTGGCATCAGTGATGCCAATGATCTCCTTTCTTCAGAAGTGATCAATGCCTCAGAAACAAAACAAGAATCCTGCGCAACTCCACTACTAGGCCTCTTTGAAATACGAACACTGGTTATTAAGTCATTTTTTTTTATTGTTGTATCTTCCAAATTTTTTCAAACTCCTCCTGTAGCTCATTTTCAGCTTATGTTTTAAAATACTATTTTACCTGTTTTATTTATTTATTATTTTATCTGTTTTAAAATATTATTTTCAAGGAAAAAAAATTAACTTTTAATTTCCTTAGATGTCTGTCCTCCAACACTAATTTCCACACCAAAAATCCTATTTCATTTCATAACTCTCACCTTAATCATGTACTCATATTAAAAACTAAGAATGTATTTTATAAGATACATCAGTAATTACTTTCACATTGTCCCCTTCTTACCCAGTACCAAAGTTCCTGAGCTGCTGTTTTACACATCATTTTTAAAAGACTTTAATACAGCATAAATGATTGATATATTTAGCAGCTGAGCACCTCCTTTCCTCTCTGTACACAGGAAGTTTCCCCTCCCATCTGCTCAGGATATTTAAAAAAAAAAAAATAGTTACAAACTGCTGTTTTTCCATCGATACTGCAGAAAGTGACTTTTATTTATGTGTAAACACGAAAGTGAAGTTGAACCCAAGCACACACTGTAACCTGCACCAGTCCCCTGACAGTCACAAGACACCTGCTGGTACAAAGGCAGGAGTGTGGGGATGAGCAGCAGCCAGCAAAGGGGAAAACCTCAGTGGCTTTGAGTGATAGTGCCGGAATTATGCCAGGTTCAGCTTCTGTGGAGCAACCAAGCTATTCACAGCAGCAGCAGCAGCCCAAGCTTACTCTCCCATAGTCATATAGAGGTCTTTAGTTTTGTATTTGGGTTTCAGAGCAAACATAAATAAGGTGACTTATGAAATAGTTTCACACTTTACAAGCAGACGCTTGAACCATTTAGTATGATATTTATGACACAGCTTTAAGACTGAATAGCAGCTAAGCAGGCAACAAGACCCTGCACACGTAGATACTCTACTGCTGTTTACAACAACCAGATCCTCTACTGCTGTTTACAACAACCAGGTCCCGACAAAGAGAGAAAGGACAGAGAAAGTTGCACTGGCAATAAACTAATGACAGACTGAAAAAATGCCTTTTAATTTTCCCAGTTAAATGTATATACAGACAAATCTTTTTTGGCCTACACAGAATATTTATGCATTCTACATTGAGAAACTCTGCTTCATTTCAAGATATACAGGAAACTGATGGAAATATAAAATGTAATCTATTATTTCATAACTGTTTTTCCTCCTCTTGTGTACCACTAATTATATTATTGATTACGATATTTTCAAAATAAAAGCTCTCCCTAAACCCCACATACTGAATGCAGATCAGCACTTAGTATCTGTTCTGTATTATACATGAGAAACTATTCCAAACCTTTACAAAATACCCAAACTAAGAGCTAATCTTAATAGCTGCATATATTTGATTTAGTTACCAAATACAACTAATTTATTTTAAAAGTTAATAGACTGTATTCAGTCTTTTAAAGCCTGATATAAAACACCACATCAAGTAAACAAACAGGAAGCTGTCATTTTTCCAAGCATCTACCCTGTGCTAATGACCCATTCTTCAGTATCTATTGTTTTCCTAATTTTCTGAAGCTGCAGAAATAATGGGCAATTTTCACTGGCTTTCACTCCATTAGTGGCAAGGCCCAACAGCTGACACTGAGCAGGTTTCCCAGGGCTCCTTCACGAGTGTACTTTGACGATGAGGAGCCCTCATCACATGTGGTTACGTAACAGCAACTATTTATAGTTAACCACTTGATTCACATTATCCACTGAGTTTTAAACCATTTCATATGCTGACACTTGATCTATCATTTTAGTTCCATAATCAAAATGCCACGTAAGAGCCAAGTAAAAAGTTTCAGTGACGCCTGTCTGCAATATCAACAACATACCACACGAAGTATTTCATCTTATCAAGAGTACCAGACGTTAATTTCACAAGATTGGTCCTCTATAAATATATGCTGAGCAACAGTTGTTTTCTTTGCTTAATCTCCTGCTCTGTCAATATCCATTACTATGCACATAACTAACTTCTAAAACCACTGAAAGAAACCCTAGTTGTGCTAAAATTACATAATTTCTCAGTGTTCTGAGACATACTGAGACATATGACCAGCATTTCCACTGCAGAAAGCACCCTATTAACTCATACAATTCTTACCGTACAACTTCAGTGACAGCTGTTTAACACCTTCAGGTTCTTCTAGGAAATGGCTCAGAGAACCACATGTGACTAGCAGCTGGTTTACTTATGAATATAGCAGTATTTCCTGAACATCAACCTATTCTACGAATATCAAATGCTAACATTTTCTTTAGCTTTTCTAACTGGCTAATGGCTTTATTAGAATTCAGTTTCATCCTAAAATACACCTAATTGTAATAGCTGGTGACAGCATAGGCTTTCCTCATCACAGCCTGTGGCCTCTCTTATCGATCATATTAATTGATCTCAATGGCAATTTCTTTACATTTTTGTAAACTGGCTTCTTTACATTTTTTGTAAACTAACCTATAGACCATTGTAACTTTTTAATCCAAACAGCTTTCTCGCAATTACAGGAAAATGGTTTTGCTGATGGCTAATATTCTTTGATAATTCTCAGTAATCCATATTTTGCTAAGATATTTATTTCAGTGAACACCAATTAACAGTAAACCTCACTATATGTTAAATGTAATGACAGCTGTATAAAGACACCTTGCACATACCAGAACAACATCCAAAGAAAGATACTTCCATATCAGTAAGCTAAGAACAGGAAGTCAGAAATACCTGGGCAAAGACATTTCTGAAAGACTATACAGGTTATGACAGTTGACTATGACACTACTGTCTCAGTACAGCTACATGCCTGCAAAATGCTCTACTCCACCAAGCAAAAAAGAGAATGTCATGATTCTGACAACTTTAACACAAACTGAAAGCGTCCAAGTATCCTCAGCAAAGCTGACAAAACACAGACGTTAAAAATCAGATACTATCATGCAACTCTACCAAACCTTTGAAAACAACAGCAGTCAGAGAAAGGAGTACAATTACAAGGTACAGATAATAATTAAATGAAATATAATTAGAGGGCACAGAGTAACATTCACTTATGCAAAATACCTAAGTTCAACCTAAAATCAAAGATAGGCAAGAACAGCAGCTAGGAGTGTAACTCCATTTCTTTGTTCTGGTATAGTAACACAGCCCTGATCATCATAATATATGCAAAACTAGTTGTTCCAGAGAAAATAAATAAAAAAAGAAAACAAAAATGTCATAATCAAAACATAGGATAAAACTGTCCTTCAGCTTACTGCATTTTCAAGGTATTACTGAAATATACAAGCAGAAAATTGGCGTGAAATTCAGAGACGCCTTTGTCTTTAGTTGAAAATGTTATAAAGTTGGTACTTTTCAGTCTTAAAATTATTTTGACTAATTCTGTATTACCACGTGAAAAATTAAAACATGACTCGACAGCTGTTTCTTCTGCTGCTGCATTGACAATGCTGTTCCATCACATTTCTTTTTTCTCCAACATTCGTGCTTATGCATAGCATCCCTGATAAACTGATGTTTCCTAGTGAATGACATTTCCAATCCTTTAAAAGCAAGCACTACACCACAAAAGCCCAAATATGCCAGTAAAGCACTGTTACAAAGATTACAGTATCAATGTGTCTATGGTATTTTATAAAACAGCCAGGTATAGCGTTTAAAGATCTCCAAGGATGTGCTAAAGCCTTACTATCCAAGGACTGATGTATCAAAAGCTGGTCCTATGCAAATTACCTGATTTATGCACCCATTACTGTCATTGTTTTCCATATAACAGGATCACAGAACTAAAGAACTCCTTCTTTCCCAATGTTCTTGTGCTCCAAGTTGGCAAATCAGCTCAAGTACCAGTCCTGTTTATTCCTTGTGACTATCAGTGGTTTAAACTGCTGTTTGTAAAAGTTCTACTTAGCCAGTTCTACTAAACTCTGGAGTTGACATCACTGCTAAAATAAGTTCAGGAAACCAATAACTCTGGAAGAATTGCCAATCCATCAAGTTAGTTAAGAATGAGTATATATGAATTTGCATTCAACACAGAATTATAAAAAGTCATTTCTCCAAACAAGCATTAACTTTCATTCTTCAGATAAAAGCTGTCAAAAGTGCATCGTGACTCTTCACAACATACACAGGAAGAAAAAAACCATCCCACACCATTAGTGGGTATTTCTGGAGAAAGCTCTCTTTCATGGGGAAGAATGTTACCAGGGCTCAAAAGGAATAAATAACAGGATATAAAATATTCAGAAAGTTAAAAAAGCCCCCTAGGCCTAGACTTATTTTTACAAAGCAAATTATTGCCTAGTGATCAAAATATGTAAATATAAAATGCTTTTACCTCTATCATCCAAATTGCTACATCAGTATGTGAACAGGCATAAAAAAAAAATCCCAGTTCTTACACTCAGAAGGAAAAAGTCATTGCTATAATTATGTGCATTGCAAAATAAGGCAGTGATTGCTAACAATAGACCGGTTTAGTTTGTTCTTTAGATGTGACCCATAACTGTCAAGTAAACATTTGCCATTTTAATAGCATTTTTACATGCTAAAGTTGTAATGTATTATATAAAATTCTGAACTACCACTGTTTACAGCGGTGCCCAGCTGCCTCAATAGCTACACAAGGCTTGCTGCAGAAATAAAAAGAGTACGCATTAGAAAGCATGCACCTAACAAGTTAGATACCCGTAACTTAAGAACTGTAAGCAATATTTAGTGAGTTTATGCTAGAAAAGCTTTATAATTATTGAGTTTGATTTTTAACATGATCTTGTCCATTTTCACATCATACCATATAATGCATTCAATAAATACACAACTAGTATATACAACTACTTAAAATACGGCTCATTAGCTTTCATTGACAAAAAACAGAAGGTGACTAGTACATGGAATATCAACAGCTTCCACTAAATGTGTGAAGAGGGTCAAGAGCAAACTCACAGAAAGATGTTAATGTAGACTATTCACTGAATCAGACTTCAACACAGCCTTTCCCAACTGCACTTTTTAGGTACAATTACTCAAATATACTGCTGGACAGAAACTTATTGAGTAAAATGTTCTTTTTTTTTTTCCCTAGCAGCAGGTAGTCATTTAAGAAATAAGAAGACTTTGTACTTTACTAGGCCATTCAAAAATTCTGTATAGTTTTACTGTAAGAGCTCCACATCGTAACAGTAACACATGCAGACTGAGCATCTTAACATCCTTGTCATAAGCTATTCCATATTTACACACTGCAGTGTTAGGCAGAAATTGAAGCCAGAGCCATTCACGGGAAATACACAGCCATGATCTGTTTCTCAATCTAAATTATATTTGCAATTATAAATTATTTCACTACACGCTAGTGGCATTTTACATATTAAAAAGATCAATTAATGCACTACATTCTTAGCCAAGCTTAAAATAAATGACTCCCCACATTCAAACTATAATTTGCTTCAGACAACACGGGCTTTAATTTGCAAACTCTTCAGTACAGATGTAGGCAGAACCCACCTCATGATTTGTGTAGAGCTCCATTCTGGGTAAACACAGGGCTACACAGCACAATATGCAAATACAAGGTATGAACCTCATTGCGTTATCCTTCCTAAAGATTTCTGTAAGACAAACTCATTATTGTCAAAGCAGTATTTAAATACTGCCAGCTTTCATCTTTCCAATTTAAGTGGCTCTTTTAATGCCATATTAACATTATAATGGTTTATCTACGTTGGAGAAGTAAATTCAGTTTGTTCTTTCAAATAATTTTTAAGGAAAAATTTTGCCATGTATTCAAACATGTGATTTTATGTTTTCATATCTATTACTTCTACATTAATTATTCAAAACACGTCTCTCTCATGCCACTTACTGAAGTGCAGATGTAAATAACAAGAGCTGTGTGTGAAGATGCAGAATTCTTATAACAAAGCAATATGGCAATTTCTTTAACATCTTAAGCACATAAAATACCAGATCACCTACTTCCTTTTTTCCCAATTATAATACAAAAAATTTGGTACTAAGTCTAATTTTGTAAATGTTTTCTTCTGCCCCACATCTTCCCAGTATTTAACCTTTGGTGATACAGTTTCCAGTTCAATTAATACAATTAAAAAAGAAGTGGGGGGGGGGGGGGGGAGAGAAGTAATGGAAGAATGTCAGACCAGGCTTGCTCTCACATCATACCTACAAGAATGTTGCTATTGATCTTCTCTTAAACTACAAAAGAACATAAATTATTCACCAAAATAAAAAAAAAAAAAAAAAATTTATAACCAAAAAAAAAAAAAAAAAAAAAAAAAAAAAAAAGGAAGTGGACGCTTTTTAAATTACTGAGTTCGGATTATGATACAAGTCAGACCCGTTTTACTCATAACACCCATAACACTGTTAACAACCATTAGCAAAGTGCCAAAGACAGCAATGAGTTTAAAACAACTACAGCCAGCTACCAAAATTGTTGCAGGAGAGACAAAGGGGATCAAGGTCAGCATTCTTCTAACGCAACAGCTAATCCACTCCTGTGAACATGGTATTGGCACTGGTGGGTGTAGTAAATTTGCAATAAACATGAAATATACATGATTCCAGCTAATCTCCCCCGTCCTTTCGAGAGAACCATTTTGCTCTCACTGGTCTCAAGCCATTACATATTTGAGCGAGGAAGGGGAGGGAGGAGTTCACAGAAGTTCAGGGTCAGACAATGTTCACGTATCCTGTCACCTTCGAACTCAGAGCTCAGAGCAGAAAAACTCTTATGCCACGCACTGAAACCTACATATTTTGGGTGTACGTGTGGGGGGAGACCTGCAATAGGAGCGAATGTGTCATACGTGCGGAGGCTGCGAGGAGAAGAGCTGTCAGGAGAATGCTGCCTCGCTTGAAGAGGAGGAGGCGGTGGGGAAAGGACCGTGACGAACGCAGGATCACTAAAAAATCCGGCAGTGCTCAGGGGCTGCCATCCCCGGCTCACCCCTCCGGGCCGGCTTCGCTCGGCTCCCCTCGCAGAGGGCTCAGCCCCACGGAGCTGCCCCCCAGCCCCCGCGGAGCCGCTCCCAGCCGCCACCGGGCAGCGGAAATCCCCCGCAGCCCGGCCCGACCCTGCCCGGGGGCGCCGAGCGGCGCTCCCCGCGCCCCAGGCTCCCCGCGCAGCCCCCGGCCCTGTCGCAGGGCGCTCCCCCACGACCACCATCGCTTCCCCCCGCCTGCGGGGCCGCGCTGTCACCTCGCCCCCCGCGACGTCCCACGTACCGCAGGCCGAGAGCCGACACCCCGCCGCGAGCCGGACCCGCACCCCGGGGCCGGGAG